>JAYRBT010000178.1:4282124-4295786 GCA_036023395.1 Myiotriccus ornatus
CTGGGCTGGCCCTGCTGGAGCAGGGAGGTGGCACCAGATCCCACTGTGGTCCCTTCCAGCCTGGCCCAGCCTGGGATTCTCTGGGTCTGTTACTGTGCTTTCCTTACAGAACACCAGTGATTCGTGATTCTATATATCCAACTGCAAATCTCAAAGAGAGTGAACTTACTGTGACCTTTGATGACATCTCTACGTGCTGTATTTCTTCAGCCATTTGGTTTAGCATTGCTTTAAACTGTTGCTTAATATGTTCATCAGGCTTGTGTCTGTGATTGTGTACTGACCTAAATTTCTATGGAAAGCACTGAGTTTTACAGTTGAGGGACAATATCAACATCCTGGAATCCCCTGTGATTCTCAGTATGAAGTCACTGACATTGAATTGGCATCATACTGGACACATGGATGCAAGTACAGCTTTCAGTTTTATCACACTCCTCTTGGCTCTTTTGCTGCCGAAGTTTTCCCCCAGGTTTTCCACAAAACCCCAACTCTCATCCCCTTTCTTGTAGTTTGACTTACCTTTTGAATCTACAGTGGCTAAAAATCTCCATTTGGGCATGATGACTTTGCTCTGTTCTCTAGTTTCTTTCAGGAAAGCCGGAGGTCTCAGAGCTCTTAGTCTATACATGTAATGTGCCAAGAAGAGGGGAAATGCTAATTTTAATGCATTCTTCAGAATGTGTGACCAATATACTGTGTGTGGTTGATGTTTTAGTGCCCTTACTGATCCCAGCTACACCCTAAGGAAGGAACTTTCTATCATATTAACATATCTAGAGCTGATTTGCCCAGCAGCTAAAGCCTTTATGAATATTTCTATCCATCAGGGAAAGCAGATCCAGAGTATTTCAACTTTGGACATGGTTTTTAGGAGGGTACTGCCTTGAGCAAGTAGGTCAGTAGCCTTTGTCAGCCTTCATTTGTGGCCAGCTTTAAGGCTTTGTGGCTATCAGCAGCCCAGGACTTTCTCTCCCTGATTGCTAATGAGAACTGATAGATGCTTGAAAAAAATCAAAAAACCCTAAAGGGGTGGTTTAGGCCATGTTATTTGGGTTCCAGTCAAAGAAATCAGCCACCTAATAATAGTAATTACACTGTGCATCTGTGATGTTCTGCATGCTTAGGACTGTGGAGATGTTAGCTGAGTAATCCTTTCAGCACTGCTGTGCAGTTGGGATAGCTGGTCGATGGTAGCTGAACTCAAGGTGGTGTTGCACAGTGTCCTAATGTTCAAATGTCTTGTAAAGCCACCTGGCTGTTCGTGTCATGCCACAGTGAGGGGGAAGAAGGGAAAACACATCTGAAAGCTTGTTATGCTTGTTGGAACGACCTCCTCGGTCCCTGAGAGAAACAAAGTCTTCTCCTTATACCCATCTGCATGGCCTGCTGATAGTTCTAAAGCTATGAATACTCTAAATGATGTTCTTGGATCTTTTTTAGGGTAGCAAATAAAGACATCGCTGGCATCTTTCAGTGTCTAATTTCTGCTCCTTGGCAGCCAGCACAGAACATGCTGATGTTGGGCAGTACTACCTCCCTCCTTACACTCGCAGAATACTCAGTGGATGGTGGGAAAGAGAACAGAGGAACATAGATATTGGAGATCATCAGCCTTTGAAACCTCAGCTGATCCTTTCCTGCTGGGCTGTATCGTGGACAACGTTGTTGGTCATGGCACTGACAACATTTTTAGTCTTGGTTCCCACTGCAGTTTTAAGTGCTGAGGGTTTTTTCCCCCTTCTCATTTGTCAACCACTCTCCCATGATTTTTGACCTCGTCATGCATTTCTGATCAGTTTTAACAAAGAAGTAGAAATCTCAAATCTCATTTACTTAGTTTAAAGGAAAATTGTGTCTGGCTGTAGAAATCCTACTCAAAGTAGCATCAGTGACAGAGAAACTGTGGTGTGGGTTCAGCAGTTCCTGACTGCATTTAACTTTTCTGACCACTGAGGATGTGTGTCTCTGAATCAGTCCCACTTCAGGCCACCTCTTAACCAGTGGTAGTTTCTGGGTATCAGAGGGAGCTGAGAATACTGGTTACATTGAGGGAGTTCAGGAGACACACAGGGGAAGTTAGAACGGAGCATTAGATAAATTCATGGGCATTGCAAGGGTTGGTGATTGATACTGCAGGGAATAGTTGGAGCAGGTCTCTAAGTCTGGCATCCTAATTTTTCATCACTTGCAAAACGTTGCCTTCTTTTTGCAGTTAATGAGTGCGAAGGGAAATTGCCTCTTGATCGAGCTGCCTGTGCCACGTTCATGGCTGTTAACTCTGTGCTGGAGAGTGTACAGTGACCTGCACGGGCAGCACGACCCACAGAACACCTTTGAACTGAAGCACTGAATGCCGGTTATCTTGAAAACAGCTCTGCTCCTTTGTCCTCATGTGGGGAATTATTCCTCATGAGTTGGCATTCAGCAGCCTCTTTGGCTCAGGAATGCCAGTGGATGTGGGTTAATAACAGCATAAGGGAGAGGGCTTTTGATAGTCCTTTCCACGTGCACTGAACAGGCCAGCTCTGCTTTGGATGCTGACGTGAACAGAGACGCTCCTAAAGAACTCTTGAATGGCTTTATATTGATAATATAAAGCCTCATCTTCCCCCCCCCCCCCTTGAAATATTTTATTGAATTTCTCTTCAGCTTTTCTGGCAGTTTGGAGGTTGGGAGTTTATCTGCTGGTAGGCACTGGGTCTATGAAAGCCCAGCTGCCTTTGTTTCTGGATGTTATCCTGGGTTATGTTCCTTTTGACGGGGTATTTTTTCCTGTGATTTGAATAGTCACTGCATTTGTGTCTTCTTTAGGGCTGATACCCCTACTCTTATCCGTGCTGTCTAAGCAGAGCATCACTTCTGAAGTGCTTTGCTGGATCTGACCACAAGATAGAGGCTTTTTTTTCCTTTTTTTCCCTGCCAGACCAGCCTTCTGCTTCCTGCTGCAGAGCAGCCAGGGCAGAGCCAGCACTCCCAAACTGCTGGGACTTGGGCAGTTAATTGAAGATATTAGTTAACATGTGTTCTACTAATGAACAGCCAGCTTGCTGGAAAGCCCCCCCATAAAAGTGAGTGTTCACAGCACTGCACCACTTGTGGTTGTAGAATCTGGGGCAAAGAAAGAAGTCAGTAGAATTACAGGGTGAGTGTGAATGGTTTGGAGGGTGTCAGTGGTCACTGACACCACAACTGTGGAGATCTGGCTCTAGCCAGCTGCCTGTGAGTCTGCAGTGGTGGAGGAGGTGCCAGAGGGCAAACTCAGGAGAAATGTCTTCCCAAAAGGAGCTGCTGAGCCTCCCACTCTACTCTGACTTGGTATTTTCTTGTTAACCATTCCAAAAGTGCCTGTGATTATAAAAGTTTCTGGATTCTGAAGAGAAATTTTGGTAAGTTTTTTTTTTTTTTTTTTTTTTAATTTTACCTGTGCTACTTGTACTGTTTGACAGGTCTGATTGAACACTCCTTTTAATGTTTCACTGGAGTACAAGATTCAAGGAGACATGTTAATTAATAATTAGGCTTTTCTCTTGGTCTTTATCTGCCTAGATAGCACTTTTTCATGTAATTAGGTGAATTATTTGATTTTGCAAGGCAATACTAACCAATACACCTTTTTCACATGTGGTGAGAGGATGGACTCAAAGGTTGGACTTGATGATCTTTGATGTCTTTCTCAACCTTTATGATTTCATGAAATTTGCCTCCACTCAGACTTTAAAGTAATTTTTCTAATCTTTCTAAAGGTTCCCCCCGCCCCTTTTTCACCTTTTCAATTATGTTGCCCATCCAATTTACATTGTGTAACATAAAAAGAGGATCTATGTTAAAATAGCTCATTTTTTTTGTTGTTGCTAATTAACATGAAACAGATAATGGGGTATGTTACTGCTGGGTGGAAAGTGGGAGTAAAAGGAGAAAATGAAAAATCATTATTCTGAACACCTGACATTATCTAGCACAGAGTAAGAATTCCCTCTATGCCAGTAACAATAACCCAGTATATGTTTTAAAGATGTATTCAAACTGAGTGATTATTTTAGGATTGTAGCATTTATTATTGCATGAAAGCCTTTCTCCCTTCATCCAATATAATTTTATGTTCTAAACTGTCAAACAAAATGCTGCTCTGATTGCATTACGGTGATGTACTCAGAGTGTATTTTACTACTCCCACAAAGTGTTTTTTTCCAAAAAATAGAGATATTTTGTGCATGAGACCCATGAGGATGGATAACAATGGGTTATATCACCTAAAGCTTGTGCTGGGGGAGAGAAACACAACTTTGAGTAACTGGTGCTTAACTGAGTGTGGGAGAGGAGGAATGAGCAACGTTCACTGATCCCGCGTTGTAACAAGGGGAATCTCTCAGTGCCTGGGTGCCAGAGCTATTCCTAGGCCAGGAAGCCAAAAGCAGTAGTTGTACCACCATTTAAGAGAGCTTTTTGGGCTTCTGCCTTGATGAAGAACCAGCTGCACTGGGGCAGCGCTGCCTCCAGAGAGAGGGGAAGGCAGAGAGTGCTCTCCCTGTCCAGGGGAGCATGAAGGGATTTCTTTCCCTCCAGGGTGTGTACGTGACTGTTATGGGATGGTTCAATATTCCATGTGCTCTCATTCCTCTGAGGTCACTCAGCTCCCTGAGGAGCCTGCAGGACCAAACCTGCTTCATTTCCCTTATCTTTCCCAGCCATCCAAAGCCAGTTTCTCCTTTAATTTAATTAGACAAAAGCCAAATGTCCTGTAAATAAAACCTGTTTACCATTAACATATTTCTGCGTTGTTCTCACATGCTAATCACACGTGGAGGAGAAGTTAGGCTTGAAGTGAGTCACGGTAAGAGAAATGCAAACCTGTACTTCAGGGCTGCTGTTCTGTCTTCAGATCTTCCTGTACCAGAACTCTGTGTTAGGGCAGAACTGAGTTATCTGTGGAGCTGGGGCTGTGATGGTCCTGTGCTTTGGAGAGGTTTTCTTGCCAATTTTGTCTAATAGCACGTTGCATGAGGCCAAATGTTGTCTGCTGAGGGATGAGATGTACTGATGTATTTCATTGATCTGCTGCTAAAAGTTGAGAGAATTTTTTTTTCTTTGTCACTTCTGTTTTTCCCTGCAGGATCTTGTTGACAGGAGCTACAGAGCTCCGGCGGCTTCTTGAGGGTCTTTTTGATGAGCTGCTGCTTTGAATGATTGCCTTTGCTAACCCAAAACATGGGTTCTGTGTAATAATATCTGTACTGCTGTGCTTTTGGACTCCTCAGCTAATATCTTCCTAAATTTCAGAGCTGCCCTTTGGCAGAACTACATAATGGTGTGCGCACTGAAAGCTCAGGAATTTTTGTGTGGCACAGTATTCCTCCTGGTGCATCATATTTTATAGCTACCCAGTATGAGTTAAAATCCCGATTTAAGTAACATGTTTTCCAAACAGCGAGAAAAGAAAGAGGCAAGATTTTTGTTGGCATGGAGAACTGGGCAGCGGGAACAGGCAGAGAGGACAAGATGGAAAGTCCCTGTGTCGTTAGCCAAGCTGGGGAGGATAGTGGGATATACCCCATGAATCTGTGCTGTGGGAAAAGAAGAGGCGTTTTGGATGAGCAGAGCACGCTTTGTCCTTGGTATCAAGGAAGGCCTGTTGAGCCTCTCTGGGCTCTCTGATCACAGCTCTGGTTCCTTGCTGTGCTTGCCCAGGCTCTTGCCCTTCTTGGCAAAAGAGCTGAGGAGATCTACAAAGATAATCCAAGAATATGGGTCTGAGCAGAACAGTGGAATGGTTTAGGTTGCTGAAGAGAACTATTACGAGTTAGAAAAAGAATGCAGTTTGGTTCTTTGTTCCTTGGTTGAGATGATTCAATGCCAAACTGCTGTGAAAACCGAGGAGCTGAAACACGGGTGAGCTGACACAGTGTGACGCTGCCAGGTGTTACCTGCTTGCTGATTTGGCCTGATCATTCAAAAACCCAGGGAGTCCTTTGACTGTATAATCTTGTTTTCCTGTAGCTCAGACTGAGGTACATTTTCTTGCTCTGTCAGCCTGCAGGGTGTGACAGAAACCCTGAGTGGTGGTTTGGAATTCTTTTCAGTGGGTAACGTTCCTCATCCCCTCCGAGCCCCTGAGGAACTGAGCTGCAGTGTGAATGTTCTTTCCTAGTTTAATAAAAGGTAGGGGACTGTATCTGCCTCTACTTGTGTTTAATGCCATCTGTAGGCCACAGCACTCGTGTGCCTTCCCCACCATCAGACACAGACAGGCACATTTTTATGCAAAAGAAGTGAGTTGATGTACATTACTTCATGCAATCTTCTGGAGTTCTGTGTCTCTGAGATCTGCCAGCAAAGCTGTTAAGCAAATCCTAGATTGTTCAGTACTTGAAATACATCAGAAAACTGTCTTTTGTGATAAAGACCTTCAGTTCTTTCTTGGGCTGTCAGTTTTTATCTTTCTAGGAAGACAACTGTCCTTACTTTCTTACTTTGAGCAGAACTGGATTTCCTGGATTACACTGGTTTCTGTTATCTGTGTCATGTACTTACCAGAGAATCTTTCCATATTTCTTTAAGCTCTCAATTTGTGATATAATTTCAAGTAATTTGAAAGCCTGAGCTTTTGGCAAAGCTGGGTTAGGGGAGGCTTTTTATTTTTTTTAATGCATCTTCAATGGAAAAATTTAGAAATTGCACCTGGCAAAGTTAAGCCGCCATGGCACTAAGAGAGCTTAGGATTTTTGTGTTTGAATTCCAAGCACCTTTTACTGAAATGTTTACAGGGTTTTTAGGAACACTTGTTACCTGGAGCACAGCTCTCTGGACTGCTTTGAAAAGCAAACAGTGATGAAAACAGTGTGCCTGTGTCTCTAATGCTGTTCTAGAGTAGCACTAGAAACTCTGCTCTTTTAAGACAGTCTGCCACCACCAAAATGCAGTGAAAGAATTAATGCTCAATAAATTGATTATTTTTTTAATCTGTATTATTCAGTCCTGCTTTCAACGTGGAGGGTCTTTTCCCTAGTTCTGATAACCCCAACTTCAGGTGTTGAAGAGAATGAGGGTACCTGTTCAACACCCCCCACCCACAGAAAATGGAGCTCTTCTCCATCTCTAAGGGGCCCTGTAACTCCAGCAGCCCCAGAGCACTGCTGTGTCTGCTAGTGGCTAATTCAGGTCATCAGTGGGAAAAAACAAACAACAGCAATTTGTCAGTGTCTCCCAGTGATAAAGAGGCAAACATGTGGAAGGAGACCAGAATTGCACCATTTTGCGTAGGGAAAGTCATCTTAAAAGTAAGACAAAAGAGAGAGGAAAGCCAGAGGCAGCTTACAGATGGGTGTAATCAAACAGTCTAGACAAGGTGTCTACGGTGAAAAGGATAAATAATATAGGTAATTAAATATATATGTTAGCCAAGTGAACATGTCCCCACCATCCCATCTGCGACTTGATGGATCTCTCCAGTAATTTAGTGAGCACACCAGCGTCTCCTCCCTGTTTATTCTCCTGTTGCCTCCATCCATTTTGGTTCTCCTCTTGCTCTCTGCTGCTGCATGTTTATTCTCCCATCTTAGCACTTTGCTGCTGACATGGATGCCAGCCTTTGCCCGGACCAACCCCGCTGTCCTTGCCTGGCTTGCTGTGAGCTCAGCCCTGGGATTCAGTGCCGGGCCGTGCAAGTCTCTCTGCAGAGGTTAAGCCGGCAGGATGCACAGGGTGGAGCACTGCATTACCTGGGGGGATGTGAAAGGGACGGCCAGAAAGGCCTTCCACTCCCCTCCTAGTGCCACATGATGAAAAAAGATGCCTTTGGTGCTTCCTGCCTTCATTTTGTTTGCTCAAAAATATAATTAGTGTCTTGACTGAACTATTGTCCCGATTGTAGGAATAGATTGTGAAATAAATACAACTGGTGGTTATTATGTTGTTGTTCTGTATGTGTTCCTTGTTTACCAATTATATCTTACCTCTAGGGTAATCAACTTTAAATATCCACCAATAATTTGAACATCAAATGGTACTTATCCTGGAAGTACACCCCAGTAATCTATGCACATACATTAGGAGGGTGCCAAAGTGTTTGCTTAGATTTTAATGGGATGTTCTGTATAATTTTCCCATAGATTAGCTTCAGCAGGAAGTTTGCATGGATTTTTTTTCCCCCTAAAAGCTACATTCGGAAATAACGGGTGGTATTTATAGCAGTTGTGGTGAATTAGAAAACTGATTGGGTGAACTACTTGATTGCTGCTCATTTAGCAGTTCCACTCCTGCCAAACCTCTCTGTGAGGTTTGTGCATGGAAGCTGGGGCGATGGAACACGGCTGCCGTGGCGGGAGCATCCGAGGACAGCAGGAGCTGCCCAGGCAGAGCAGAAGTCAGAGCAGCGTTTGCAGCACGTGCAGCTTCAGCCAGCAGGAAATGTTAGCTGTTTGTCCGAGTGAAATCCTGGTGGGCTGGTTTTGAGCGTGGAAAAAACGCCTGTTTTGCTGCTGCACCAAGAGCAGACGTTCCAGGGGCAGAGATGCAGCCCTGTGCGTACCTTCCTAATCAGAGGACTCGGAATCTTTAAGGTGCTGCTACTGATGCTCCTCCCCTGCTGTCCTCGTCACACCGGCAGCAAGATGGCTTACAGCTGTTGTGCCAAGGTGAGGCACAGGTCTTGGGTGAGGGAGTGTTTCTCAGGGTGAATTTTCGGTGTGCTGTTTGATGCCTGCTTACTTTATGTAGCCTGTGTGTTGGACAGAGGGTGCCTTAAGATCCTGAATGAAACAAGCAGCCAAGTCTCCCATCTCTCTTCCAAAATGAGGTACTTTGGCCCATTTCAGAGGGTGGTTTTCAAGGTTCTCTTGACAAGGAAAAGGCCATTTGAATTTTCATTACCATGACATCCCAGATTGTCTTGGACTCTTCCTGCCCCACAGGTGTTATATGATGTGTGTGGGATATTTTTGAGCAATATTAAAATAGCAATGCAAAAAATTTCCCAAGGAAACAAGAGCTTTCCTGTCCTCCTGGAGGGAGTATGGTGCTTACAAGGTGTCACACAGTAATATTTCTATTATTTAAAAGTGATCAGAACTGCATTAATCCTGACGTGCCTCACGCAGTGCAGTGGAGTTGCTCTTACACACTAGGATATGTTATGTGTTCCTGTATATTATCTGCTGAAGAAGATCCCTTTTTGAGTATTAAGGACTGTTGTTTCATAGGAAGGAATCCTTCCCTGGGAGGGTGGGCAGGCCCTGGCACAGGTTGCCCAGAGAAGCTGTGGCTGCCCCTGGATCCCTGGAAGTGTCCCAGGCCAGGTTGGACGGGGCTTGGAGCAGCCTGGGCTGGTGGAAGGTGTCCCTGACATGGCAGGGGTGGGACTGGATGATCTTTCAGGTCCCTTCCCACCCAAACCATTCTGTGATTCTCTGAGTCAGTGTGCCAAACAATATATACAATTTATTCCTTTCAGGCTAAGTAGATTATTGTTGTAAATAAAATGCAGTGCCACAAAACACAACAGGTGAATTCACTGCTGTATCAGCACAGTTGCTAAATACATTTAAGCAGACAGATAAGTCAGGTTTTATGGTGGGTTTCCATTGCTGCAGTTTAGTGCAGTCAGCCTGCAGTGGAATCTGATGCTCTTGATTATGAAACCTGGGATAAAAAGAGGGAAAAAATTAACATCCAATATTCTGTCCTGTTTTTGTTGCCCTAAAAAGTCTCACTTTCTTACTTCTGCATTTCTTGTTCATCTCCCTACCTGTTAGGAACAGTTCCCTGATCGCTTTTTCACTCCTCTGGGCAGTTATCAAGCTCGATAGAGTTCCTGCTGGTGGTGGGGGAGTCCTTGCTCCTGCCTCTCATGGAGCCACAGGGATTTTGCATTCCTTGTTACCCCCCAACGCAGGCCAACCACGTGTCACCCCCTCGCCATGTGTCATTCCTTACTCCACTGGCACAAGGTGCTACTTTTTCATGCGTGTTTTGCCACACTGGCACTGGATCAGAGGATTTGGGGGTTTGAGGCAGTTTGTTGGGGATGGGAAAAGTGTTGTTATTTAACAAAACTGTCATGCAAAGGATATTTATTAATCTGCAGAAATATGGGACTGGGAGGAGGAAGGGAATGAGGAGTATGGCTTGTTCAGCCTGGAGAAAAGGAGGCTCAGGAGGGAAGAAAGGTGTGAATAAATGTTTCTTTTGGCAGTTATTTTTAGGATACTGTTTAATTGGTGTGGTTTTGTGGCAGTGGAAAACCAGTTATTAGCAAGTGTGGAGTTGTGGAAAGAAATGTAGAATGAAAGTTGGGGCAATTCACTTTTTGCACATCTACCAAATAGCAGTGATATCATATAAAGTAACAGATAAAATGGATGCAAGAGGAAAGTTATGCTCCTGTCCAGAAGGCTGCAGAAATAGCAGCTGCCAGCTCATATTATTAAGCCTTGGGTTAGAGAAAAGGCCACACAATAAAAATTGCAGGAAGGACACCAAATGTTAAGTTATAGTGAGAAAAGAGTGTGCTAATGGGTATTATCTGGGAACTGAATGGTTGTGGTTGCAGTTGGAGGAGTGAAGGGTTATAATAGTGACACAGACTGTCATTTGGGGGAGAAAAATAAACAAAATTAGCATTTAAAATCCTTTCACAGCTTTCACCAGAACAACGTGGCTCAATGGTTAATGGATTTTTAAATATGATGAATCTATAACAGATGATTTATGTCAATTCCTGTATCTAACTATTTGCAGGAACCACAATAACACTAAGAAAACAGGGCTGCCTCATACGTAGTTATGTATATTTATGCTACTTGTCTCACAGCTTTCTTATATGGTTTGGTTTCTGGCAAAAAAAAAATAAAAAAAATCTTAATTTTTCTTAAGTTCCTAAATTTGTGCCGGGCAGCTGAGGGGATGTAGCACTGGCTGTGTTAATCTGACTCAGTGCTTCTGTTGCTATCAGTTAAGCAAGCAGGCTGGTTTACTGCACTGGAAGGTTCTGCCTGATGTTTTCCCTCCAACCCACCCTGTAAATAATCGTCAGGTGCACCATCTTGCTGCTCGAGGGAGACCCTTGGAGAGAGGGGGTTAACTGGCAGTGTTGTGGGCGATAATAGCTCAGTGCCAGGGCCACTCAAGGGATGAGCTGTTGAGGGCAAACGTGGGGAATTTCCTGGGCGTGTTGCACATGACAGATCCCTCTGCAAACTCTGTGCCCAGAAAACACTAAATGAACTCCTGGAGTCCAGATTTTCCAAGATGAAGTCTAGTGTTGCAATTTCAGAATTCTCTGGAGACCTTTTCTCTGTAAATGTATTTCCAAAGGGAGGGGATAATGAAAAGTAACTTCAGGTAGATACAGATACGGATGTATGACGTGCAGGTAAGCTCTGAGAGCTGCTCAGTATTGTTTATGTAAAAGCACTAAACTACAGCTGTGCCTGCTCTATGCTGTTGAATATTGTGGCTCTTGCCAACCCAGTCATCTAAGCAGGAAAAGCCTAATTTTACACGGGGGAGCTCCCTTCGGACCCTGTTCCATCTGTGGTGCTGCACAGGCCCAGGTATTTGGCTGTATTTGGGCCAACAGGTTTGAAGACTCGAGTCAATAGTACAGACTGCCCCGGGAGGGTGGGCAGGCCCTGGAATGGATTTCCCGGAGAAGCTGTGGCTGCCCCTGGATCCCTGGGAGTGTCCAAGGCCAGGTTGGAGCACCCTGGGCTGGTGGAAGGTGTCCCTGCCCGTGGCAGGGGGTGGAACTGGGTGATCTTTCAGGTCCCTTCCAACCCAAACAATTCAGTGACTGATATGGATTGGTCAACTTGTGATATGTTTGCTGAGCTGTTATAAGGAGTTTAAACTAAGTACATACTTAATATACATTTTCTAATCTTCTCCAAAGCGATTATGGTTTAATTTTCAGCTTTATTTCTATACTTGTTTTGAAAGAAACCCAACACCCGTGCTTTTTAGGAGGCAGAGTCTGAGCCCTTACCAGAAGGGGACTGGATTAACTACATGAATAATTTTCGTGCCTTCAGCCCACACTGAGGTGACCTGCTGCTGAATTTTAGAGGAGTGATGTCTCCACATAGGGCGTTCATGCCATCAAAACCTGAATGATGGCAAAAATAAGGGAATTGCCCTCCTATTATGCCCATCTGAGAAGATGTGTGTGCTAGGTTGATGGGTGGAACTAGAATGACAGCAAAATACATGGAATGATGTGAGTGTCTTTCTGCTCACCAGTTCCTGTACTGGGAGCAAATCCCTGTGCTTGTTATAGAAAACAAAACAACAATAAAAGAAACACACAAAAAAACCCCTAAAATCCCGCAAATGAGCGTCAGTGCTGGAGTGGGCATAAGCAATATCTTCTGTCTGCCAACATGCATCAGACTGTTTTTCCTGGCATGCCAGATGCCCGTGATGGGGACAGTGTGTGAATGTCACTTTGAAGCACATAATCAAAAGAAAACCTACTATTCTTTAAGCTGGGGACTGCCAAATAAATTTTTGTATTTGTTTCAGGAGAAGTCTGCCAAAAAAAAAAACCAACCCCAAAGGCAGCTGTGTCCAGTAGCACACAGCAGTAATTCATGGAAAGAGATTTATTTACTTAACATTTGCTTCAGAGTAAATTTAATGGGAGTTTGGACAAAACTGTATCAGTTTTGATGTACCCTGCTGCCCCTTTGGAAAGGATTTTTTCAGACAGGGGTAGCCTCCCTTGTAACACTGCCAGCAAAATGTCAGATTTGGGAGAAGGAAGGAGGCATTGGATGGGTTTTTAAGAAGTGTTTTAAGATGGAGCCTGAAGTTCTCCACGCTTTCTGATGGAGTTTAGTGCTGATAGATGCAGGTGCAAGGACTTGAGGATGAAGGCTGAGCGATGAAATGTGTTTGTTTCATTACTGTTCTCCAAAAATGTTTGATTTGCTGCTCTCCACAAAGTCTTAAAAACACCACTGGTGATACCTGGCTGGGGTGGGTGGGGTGGGCAGTGACTGAGCTTCTCTCCCAGCTTTTGAAAACGATTAAAAATCACTAAGCAGCAGTTGCTTCCTTGTGCTCTGCTGCATTTAAAACTGCAAAATAATTGAACAAACAAACAAAAAAAAGGGTCTGTGCCTAGACTGAAACGTTACCTTAAAGAACACTCATGGGGAATTTACTTCCTGGGGCAGAATACCTGATGTATTTAAACTTGGACACTACCTTTCAGTGAAAGCTCTGGAATGTTTTCAGATGAGAATAGCTGCACCTGTTTCACATGATCACCATTTTACTGCAGAATCCTGCTTTACTTCTAATGTAAAAGTAGGGTGAGAGTACCTTGCAGGACTACACCAAATTAGTTACTGTATTTAATAATTACCTATTTTTTCAGATACTTTATAGTCTTGAATTTATATGATGTAGCATAGAACTCCAATTATCTTAGTAAGATAAAAGTGGCATCTGTCACCTCTGTTGTCATGAAGGTGCTTCTGGAACCTTTTGCCAGTGTAAGGCACTGACTCATTTCTGTCATGGAATCCCAGAATGGTTTGGGTGGAAAGGGATCTTAGAGTTGATCCCATTCCACCCCCTGCCATGTCAGGGACACCTTCCACCAGCCCAGGTTGCTCCAAGCCCCATCCAACCTGGCCTTGGACACTCCCAGGGATCCAGGGG
>JAYRBT010000178.1:4297465-4329581 GCA_036023395.1 Myiotriccus ornatus
CTGCTCCATCTGCTCATCCCCAGCCTGGACTGATCCCGGGGGTTGTCCCGACCCAGGGGCAGCACCAGCACTTGGCCCTGCATCAGAATGTCCCCTCTGGCATTTCCCCATCCTCTCATTTCCCATTAGCTCAGCCAAAGCTCTGCTGGACCTGTGCCACCTTCCATGGAGTCTGATGTTTGCTAACCCCAGGGTGATTGATGTCACTGTCACTCTCTGTCTCTAATGGTCACAGTATGCTATTTCCAGTTGTATCTTTTTGATAGATAACACACTTAGCCTACTTAAAGAGGTGAAAATTAAAGGATTGAATTCCAGCAGTTGTATTTTTGTCTGAAAAAGCCGTACTGTGCCAGGTTCTGACATCCTTTAGTACTTTATAAGTCAATAGGACAGCTGTGGAATGAAATGATTTTTAATGAGAAGTGATGACAGAACCTGGCAAAGAAATAATGGTGAGTTAATCAGTAAAGGTCTGCATGTTTGTAGCAGTCTGTTCTGTGGTGTCTCAGTCAAATCATTTGAAATAGTGTTCAGAGCAGGGCTCTGCATGTAACCTTTCCTTAATCATAAGAAAGAAGACCGTGAACGGCTCTTTGTTTTGCCTGTTCATGGTTGGTCACGTCTCCCAAAGATGTCAGTCATTTGGCAGTGGGGGCCACTCTTGCAGGCAGTGCTGTGACCCTTCCCCAGAGCTGGGACTGCACTGCACATGGCACTCAGTGAGGTGTTTGAGGGGTGATTGTGGTGCTGCTGGGTTGATGGCCTGGATGATCTTGCAGGTCTCTTACTGATTCTATGATTGCCCAGAGTGGGACGTGGTGCTGGGGACTCCCACACCCCCTTAATTTGTGAGTACATAACCAAGGTAATGGCAGGGAAGCTGCTGACTCTGCTCTGGACAGACAGCTGGGAGAAGGCAAGCCAGGAAAGATGGAAAATACAAAATACATACCTTCCCCCCCTCTCCCCCCCCCAGGACTCTGTAAAATCAACCACTGATTTAAGTGAAGAAATGTCAGAGTCTATTTTGATACAAGACAAGATGTCAAGCCATTATGTTCTTTAATATCCGTTGTGCTCCTGTCCTTTGGAGGAGAATTCCTGTCTCCTGCAGGTGTGTTCCATGCTTCTCCCCACCACCATTTCCGTTGTAGAGGGAAGAAAATCTGTTTTGCAGCAACTCTGGTGCTGGCTTTGCGTTCCACAATCACCGTTTGCATTGCCATCTTCACACAGCTCTGTTTGGTTTAACTGCTGACACAGCTTGGTGGACAGTTTTCAGCACCTGTTCTGACTGTGGAGCTGGGGAGTGCTGATGGGCTCTAAGGTGTGTTTATCACGATCCAGCTTATTCCTAAGTGTGCTCACTTTTCTTGCTGGTGCTTTCCTACTGTAAACCATAACCTATTTTGCTTCTGTCACTTACCCAGAGGGGAAGAATTTACTTATATTTTATGTATGGGACTTGAATTTTAATCTTCATTTAATTTTAATTGCCACAAACCAATTTATTTTTCTTGTCACTTGCTCAACACTTGAAGAGAAGCTTCATATAAGATAAATGCAAAGTTTTGTTGCAGATAAAAACTCTCTGCAGACATTTTCAAGCTTTGTGTGAGGTCCTGAGCTTGCATTTATGGATCCTGTGGTCGTAGCTGCCTTTAGAAAATCCTGCCTGTGCTTTAAGAGTTTCATGCCTATACCTGTGGCATGTTTGATTTCTAGACTCTGCTGTGGTGCATGGACAGTGATCCTGCCAAGCCTGGGTGATGGGTGTGGGGTCACAATCATCTCCTCATTTCACACTCTGTGTTGGGAGATGGAGGTTTGAGTTAGTTAGGGGTTGTTTTTAGGTTTTTGGGGTTATTTTTTTGTTTTTTCTTTTCTATTTGGAGCAGAACTGTAAGATGATTATTCTTCTCCTCCCCTTGGGTCATCTTCTGGTTTGTTGTCTTTGTTGCTCTTTGTCTGTACAAATGTGTAAGTATTCTCTTCCACCCCCATGGTTGTCACCTGAGGTTGTACTGCGGGAGTAGATGAAATTATTGGGATGTGAATTAGAGAGTTCAGATCTCTGAAGTGAAGGTGAAATCACAGTCTTGGTTTTTGGAGCTAACATTTCGTTAACTTGCTGTGATTTGGGCTAACTGGTGCTTTATTTATGGGATGTAGGTCCCAGAGCTAGTCTGGAGTCAGGGGAGGGAGAAATGAACCACAGAAACTGTTGTGCTGGAAGCAAAATTTGGGCAGTGCTTATGTTGTAAAGACAATGCTGTTGGAAGTGTCCCAGGCCAACCTGGGCTGGTGGGAGGTGTCCCTGCCTGTGGCAGGGGGTGGCACTGAATGGGCTTTGAGGTGCTTTCCAACCTAAACCATTCTGGAATTAGTGCCATTGGTAATACCCATCTGTTTGCATAAATCTAACACTCAGCCCAAGAGCTGCAACTGCTCTGAGCCACCAAGTGTGTTAAAAATTGAAATGCAGTTTCTCCAAGATGCCCTTAAGAAGCAACTTTTGTATTGAAAGATTAAACATAAAATGGTAAGCAAGGAAACGCCAAGCCAAAAATAACTCAAAATGAAAAAACCCAGCCCCTTACTTTTACTTTGTTTTTAATATTTGCTCTGACATTTTAGATGACTCTAAAAGGAATTCATGCTGCAGCTACAATTCTCAGTTAAAAAAAAATCATTTTTTAAATTCAGCTTTTAAAAACCCCCCAAAGATTAATGTGGAAACCATGACAATGGCCTTCAGGAAGAGTTCCTTTGTAAGGCTACATCTGCACAGAGTGGAACTGGTATTATGTCCTGTATTCAGAGCAGAAAGGAGTTCCTTAGTAAACACCCAGGGATAAAGAGCAGAGTTTACAGCTCCCGCTCTGATCCAAATCAAATTACACAACATCTGTGTTCTCATCAGAAGATAATAATAGCAGGCAGCTAGACTGCATGTGGGTGCCAGCAAGGGCCCTAGAAATGAAACAAACTTGTTGAGGATGGGGAGGGAGCTGGTTGATGAAGGTTTGAGGGGTTTTGTGGGGCTTTTTTGGTAGATGAACTCCTCAGGGTTGTGCCAATTATCGAAATGTAGTATTTTCAATCTTAATTTTGAGATGTCATTATTAGAAAGACCACAGTGCACCATGAGAATGTTGTTGGTTGTTGCCTTCCATCTCTTTCAGAGAACAAAACAGTCTGCTTGGACAGCAGCAAGCTCAGGGAGTTCTTACAACTGGTTAGAATGACCTGAGACCTTGAACAGATTCTAACTGATAGTTGCAACTTCAGATCCTCTTTAGAACTTGTGTTCTTAGCACAGGTACAGAATTAGGAAAGAAAAAAGGATTGCAGCTACTTCTGTCACATTTATATTGCCATGCACAATTATATTATAATTCTCAAGCTGAAGTAAGAGTAGAGGTTTCAATCAAGACAGGCACTTGCAGTGCTGGAGCTGATCCTGTTTCCTTGTGGTTTTACCCAGGAATAGCTGTGCTTGGCAAACCGAGGCTTAGCTGGTCTATCCCACAAAGGCCAGTGAGTCACGTGGAAACATTCACCTGACGCGTTCTCTCTCCTGTAGCGCAGGGAGTTCCCTGGTTCAGGAGTGGAAGGCTCTGTGGGAGTTCAGCACGGTGTGCCTGCCTGTCCAGAGGCAGGAACAAGTACACTGACAGATGTGTGTCTAAATTTGCTCTTAGGGAAGAGCGCTGGGAATTCCCAGGTGCCCTGTGCCGGGGCTGTGCTGGCCCTCGTGCACAGAAAGTTTGGCCTGAGCTCCACCCTCGATAATCTCTCCTGGCTTGTCTGGATAGGATTTTTGAATTTCTCCTCCAGTTTCCCAAGACAGCTCCAAATTTTGATCTTGTTTTTCAGGGCTATTTTTACCCTTTTCATCATCATCATCTTCTGCATGTTTTGGTGAGTCTGGTCTGTAATTCATCTTCTAAATCATTAGTGAAGATATTAAAGAACACAGGATGTATCTCTTCAGAACTGTACTTGAAACGTCCTTCAGGCTGAAAGAGAGTGTTTTAAAAATTACTCTTGTGCCTTTTTACCTAATTGCAAAACTTAGTTCACTTTTCCTAAAGTGTCTGGTAGAAGCCTCAGTGAAGTCATTTCATGCTTATGCACTACCCTCGTTACTCTGCCAGAGATGGAGATTAGGTTGGTTTGACGTGATTTGTAGTTGACAAATTCATGCTGGCTGTTTGCTGCCCATTTGTTGTCCCCTGGGTGCCTGTAAATTGATTAATAGTATGTTCTGATGTCATTGTGGGTAGCAAAGCTAAGCCTGCTGATCTCTAATTCCTTAAGTCCTCCTTCCTCGGACTTTGAAGATAGCCCTGTAGCCCTTAGGGACATCTTGGGTCCTCTGTCAGTTTGGGCTTTGCTTCTGGTAGTTCCTAAGATAATTAAAAGTAATTTTTTTACTTGGTCCTGCTAATTTAAATCTTTCTTGTAAACCTAATATATTGTGGCTGGTATTTCCCCCCACACACACACTTTTTGGGTCTTGAGATTCTAACCCAGGGTTAGCTGGGCTGAACACTTGGGCATGTCTAACATTTGTGAAGAGTGACATAAAAAAGGTGTGAGCATTTCAGGCTGGCATATGGGGTTATTTATCTTCCCCATTAAGCAGTCATTGCTTCTTCATTCCTTGGCTTGTTTGCAGCATCCCCACCATTTTCTGACGTTCGTAAAGGTATAAACTCGTAAAAGGTAAAAGGAATACACTCAGTGCACTGTTATGCCTCTTTATACAGAAGTAAAACAAAATGAAATATTAAATTTCTTGGTCAGTGTATTCGATGGGCAAAATTGCAAGGAAAAGTGGGAGAGGAATGCACAGAAATGAGAGCGTGGCAATCTGGTGCCTGAATGACTTGTAATCAGAAATGTAACTGCTTCTTGAGGTTAATTATTATGTGATAATTGCTGAAGCAGGAATAAAATACACTGGATTCTTCTTTTGGTGCCTCCTGATTTTGTGAATAAAAGGGTTTTACACTCCTGATAGCATGTAATCCAGAATTAATTGAAGAAAGAAAGGGCAGACGGAGTTTTGCAAGTGAAATGAACTTAAACTGTAGCTCTTAATTTCATTTGTGCTGGAACGTGTTTCAGCTGCATAAAAATCTTTATTTTTCTCAGTCTAGAAAGTAGGAGCAGTGAATTTTAATATGTGCAAATATTGATTTATTAGGAAAGCTATTAGCAAATACATGCTTCAAGAGAAGACACTAACAGGTACCTTAACATAAACACACCTGAGGAACGTGAGGGGCAGAGTGACCCAAAACAGCACCAGCATCATTCACAGAATCCTGGAATACCCTGAGCTGGAGGAGACTCACAGGGATCACCCAGTCCAACCCCTGGCCCTGCACAGACACCCCAACAACCTCACCCTGTCCCTCAGAGCGTTGTCCAAGCCCTCCTGGAGCTCTGGCAGCCTTGGGGCTGTGACACTGCCCTGGGGAGCCTGTTCAGTGCCCACCACCCTCTGGGGGAAGGACCTTGTGCTGAGATCTCTGCACTGACCACAGGATCACAGAATACTCGGGGCTGGGAGGACCCACAGGGATCATCCAGTCCAGCCTTGAAGGGATGGCCCATATGGGGATCAGACCCACAGCCTCGGTGTTATCAGCACCATATATAACCAACTACGTTTATATAAAAACCTTTCTTGATCTGCTGATTATTTGGGTGTGCTTTCAAACAGCTAAATTATTCATCTGAGGTTGAAAGACTCCGATAAACTGCAGTAGGTTTATATAAAACTCTGTCTGAGGTAAAGACTCACATAAAAATACCATTATTTGGTGTTTCCCTCCTCTGGCTTCTTTCTCAGTTAAACATTCCAGACACGTAATAATCTTGTCTTGGAACAAAACATTAGCAGTGAAATCTCAATGCTACATCTATGGACAGAAACAATGAGTGGAGCACTTGGGTGTCAGATTTTGGGGGCTGTCACAGGGCAGAGCTGCCCATGTTAGCTGATGTTGTGGTATCTTATTGCTGCTCTGTTCATGTATTATCTCTGTGTTATCTTTGCAATAATTTACCACAAATGAAATAAAAAGTGCTCAGCTCGTTGTGATGGACTTTAGGTATTTGATAAAGGTACAAATAAGGCTCAGCTTTTTTATTTTATGGAAGTATTTATATATTTTTTAACATGCTGATATCAACCTGAATACCTATAGCATCTTATACTGTGGCCAGCACTGCACAGTGTTTTTATTTCCTGTTGCCTTTTAGCCTGGAAAAGCCTGGCATTAGGAAAGTTTGGGATGAGTTTCTTCTGGTGATCTGGACTGCAGCAGTATTTTTACAGGAACTGGCAGTGAGTGTGGCATTGTTACATTAAAAATGATGTAATGCCAGAATTGTACTGATGGAGTGCTTTTTTCTGGAGTGTGAGAAGTACTGGGTTTGTTGGTTTAGAAATCTGTGTTTGTGCCGAGAAGCTCAGAACAGCCTGGGTGGATGCAGGGCAGGAATGTTCCTGCTCTTGCGTGGCACCGTCACATCTGCTGTTCAGAGGGACAAATCTAGCCCAGCGTTGCTTCCTGGCACGTAGCCTCTCTTTTTTGGATTGTTTCAGTAAGGGCTGTAGGATGTGAAGCTGCACAGGTACACACGGGTTTTATTCTGGTGCCACGCCCTGAATTTTGGCAGTTCCAGAGATGAGGTGGGCAGCCTTAGCTCGAAGTCAAAATTTTGCCTTGAATTCATTATAAGGGAAGCTGTAGATGCCCCTGGATCCCTGGAAGTGTCCAAGGCCAGGTTGGACGGGGCTTGGAGCAACCTGGGCTGGTGGAAGGTGTTCCTGACATGGCAGGGGGTTTGGGATGAGATGATTCATAAGGTCCCTTCCAACCCAGGCCATTCTGTGATTCTGTGCATTAAAAAAATTAATTTCCTTCAGTCTTTGAAAGGAATTTGAACTTGGTCAGCCCACTGTTAGCTTAGATCCTAAATTAGAAAGTTGCACAACAAATGCTGTTGGACCTCAGGGCCCCATTTCTTAGATTGGCTTTCAGAGTGACAAAGGAACTCCCTTGCAACTTCAAATTAAGGACAGGATGCTTGCATTTGACAAATGGTGGAGCACACAAGATTTTTTTATTAACTTCATAGGGTGTTTTTTTTCCCCTGTATCATGTTATGAAGTGAAATGTTCTCACCATTGAGATGCATTCAGTGAAAGTGCTTTCTGAGTTCTTCAAATAGACTATTGAAGCCAAAAAAGATAATCTATTTGGAGGCAGGTACTGACATTTTCTCTGAAAAGAAGTAATTCTTTTCAATCTTGTGGGGCTGGAAGTCATTAATGCTGTTCTCCATTACAAAATCCAAACTATTTTTCTGAGATCTTACTTAGTGTATGACAGCCTTGTTCGAGCCACTCAGCTGTTTCTGCGGCTGGAGACGGTTCCAGGGTTCCAGGAGTCTCTGGCAGTGATTAAAGCTGAAAAAGCTGCTGAATCTTCTTCCACCAAATGGCTGCAGCTCTCCCTTTCCATTCTGCCACTGGCAACCCTTCACAGCCACCCACTGTTATCCTTTTCACCACCTTTGAGGGTTCCGTCTCACCATCCCGTCCCCTTTCTGGGGCATTTTAGGAGTGGATTTCAAACCTGAACGCAGATCCTGGGACACCTCGGTGGCCAGGGGGACAGCCCGTGTTGAATGTTTGTAGGAGGAGATCTTCAGCATTCTTAGGTGCAGTGTCAGACATTGTCTAGATGAACGTTTTTGCTCTGGGTTCTCCAGGGGGGTGATCTCTGACCTTACTAGTGGAGCTGATAACACCAGGTGCGTGCAGCAGTGACATTTGTGCTCGAGCAGCGCAGCAAACTGCGGTGCCAGTCTGCTCATGTTCCCGTGTTTGACATCGGCTTAAAGGAGTAACATGGCAAGAGAGTGAATTATTTAAACAGAGGTGTTATCTGCAACCTGATCCTTTGCTGGTTCCACTGTCGCAGCAATGCTGAAAGGCAGAGGATGTCTTTCCCCAGGAAATCTTCTTTTTCTGCCACATGCTTTATTTAGCAGTTTGAAAGTTATTTTCGCAGTGCAAAAGTGAGGAACGGGAAAGTGGTTGAGGATGGTGAAAATAATCCTCTGATTATGCTGCTGTGGAACACACATCCAACACTTGGATTGTCTTGTTTTACTTTTTTTTTATGTTAATGTAATATGTGCTGTCATCTAGAGCAGCGCTCACCAACACCTCTGGAGCTGGAGAGTGAACTCCATTGGCCTTCCTAGTCTTTCTTATATTTAAAAAGAAACAAACAAAAAACCAAATCAAACAGAAAAAGGTGTACTGCTCCACAAGGAGCCCTTGCACCTCTGTTCTGGCCAGGACAGGACTCTCCCAGTACCAATTTATTTCTTTTCTCACCAGCATCACTACTAATTTGGAAGGTTTCCTCCGTATTCTTGCAGTGCAAATAATTTTTCTCTCCCTTGTGGTTTCCAGGCCCTCCCCCACAGACCTTTCCAGGTCCAGGAGTGGCTCCAAAGGGCAGTTTGTGCTCCTCCTCCCAAATTCCAGTGTGAAAGAGCCTGAGGTCAGAGTGGCAGCCCCGGCTCTCCCCCAGTTCTTTACTCAGGTGTTGGACAGGGCATGGAGTGCAGCTGAAGCCCTGGGTGTGTTTGGTTGGAGCCTTCTGATCTGAGCATCCCAGGCTGTTCCACACACAGAATGATACAGTCAGGTAAAGAATTGTTATCCAGGAAAAGTGCCTTGCACAGAATCATTCCTAGACTAACCAAAGGTTTTTATGTATTTCTTGTTTCTTTCTGTGAAGAGCCTGAATGGTGATATAGAGGAGAAATACGCTGTACTTTAGGAAATTAAAAAGTTCACAGAGCCAAAGCAAAGCCACGTTCTTGCAGTGGGAGGAGGAGCACTAACACAGACCTGACAGCACAGTTGTCCCAAGGAATTAACTTGGATTAGCTTTCTGAAAATAGAGATCAAAATATGATTATGAACCAAGCAGGACGTTTTGGTTCCCTTGCAGAGAACACTGTAATAAAATAGAGGAGAGTTGTGCAGAAGACTAGCTGGCATTAGAGTCCCAGGAGAGCTGAGGGACGTGTTGGCACACTGGCATTTCTTTAATAAGGCTTAGAGGCTGTTTGGCAGTGCTCTGTTTCGGATGAAGGTGTGCATTTTACGGAATTGCAACTCGGGCATCATTTATTTCCAAATAAATCTCAGTTTGCAGTATTCTGAATCTGCCTTTGTTTTGGAACAGTATGCATTATTGTCCAGATTTTAGCAACATAGCATGGCAAAAGCAGAGACCAGAAGGGCCCAGAGCATTTACTGTGGAAAAGGCTGTAACACCTGATTAAATGTTTATCATCAGCTCTCTGCAGAAAGCCAACACACGCCCTGTCCTTCTGGGTGCTGCTTATCGTTCTGTTGGGCTGACTGGTCCATTTTCGTGGCCTGTTTGGCATCCTGGTTTGCTTATTCCTTCTCTGGAGTGGGGCTGATGGGCTTTCCTCGTTATGTGTAGGCAGACAGCTTTAAAGATTATTATTACAATATTTATTGGTTATTAACCAGGCATTATGAGCCACAGTGGGAACTCCTACAGGCCTTTCCTATAAACTGTGCCGCTTTTTATAGGAAACATTGCAAAAAAACCCAGTAAGACTGTAGTATAAAAATCTCCTGGAAACTCAGCAGGTTTTACTGTTTGGGGTTTTTCCCCTTCTTTTCTTTTTTTTTTAGTAAAATACCATGTGTATGTACTTAGTGAAGCATGAAGAAGGGGGAAAGAAAGTAACAGTAACAAGTGTTGTTACATTTCATGCTATTTCTCCTGAGATGTATGGATCCGTGATTAAAAATTCAGACTTTTTTTCTCTTGCTTCATTTCCTTTTTTGATTTTCCTTCAGTTGGAGTGTGTTGAGGGTATTTTGTTGTGTGGGGAGGAAAGGGAAACATTTATCTCATCTAAAAGAAAGCGAGCATTTATTAGTTTTGGGACTTAAAAAATACCTTTTTGGGTTTGTTTTACAATTTCCAGTAGTTGCTATTCCTTTCCCCCCTCTGTAGCAGGAGGCTGCTCACGATCAGCTGATGAATTTTTGGAAGGTTCTCTAAGTCCCAGCAGCCTGTGTGTCCTTCCCACACAGCCCAGAGTCTCCCAGCTGCGATGGGGCATCTCTGAGCGATGAGGTTTGTCCTCCTGTAAATAAATGTGTATCTTTGTCAGATACATTCACCGCGGAGCCCACAGTTCAGGGGGTCAGTCCTTTTCCTGTGAGCTCTCCTCTCTGGGTTCACTGGACCCACCGCCAGGAAGCTGTAGCAGATTGAAGGTGACCCGTTAATTCGGGGGTGTGGCAGCAACACATTTCGCTTCTGAAAGAGGAGTTTGTCTTCCATTTGAGAGCTGAAACGGGAGCTAATTTGTTTTGGCTGGAGGGAGAAAGTCTGACTCCTGATCACTGCTGCTGTGCCTGGCATTATACTAAGGCTTGCAATTATTTTACCTTTTTCCTTGAACCCTCAGCTCCACGTCATGGGTGTGAAAATCCGGACATTTGGGGTGAAAATCTGGACAAGAAAACTTCACAGAAATCTTCACCTGAGCATTCAAATGAGGGAGACCTAAAGATCTGATCTAATTTTGTCAGACTTCTGCCATATTTTTTCCTCTCTAATTGATGTAACTTGGCAGTAAACAATAGAGGTCCGTTGGGATCTGAGCCAAGGAAAAGGTAATTCTTTTTACAACATTCCAATGTACTCTTCAGGCTGTATAGGCTCAATTTCAGTAAGTACATAGCATATGTCTCAGACTTCAGCAGGACTTGTGCTCACTCTGTTCATGACAAAACTGATTTAATAGGATGGTTTCTGTCCAGTTTCTTCCCCTGTGGTGTTTCTGTTTTTCTGCCCTCACGCTTTCCTGGTTTAGTGTACCTGTGGAAATGCAGTTTATGTGATCGCGCAGCCTCTTGTGCCTCCTCACCCGTTTTCATTGCTCTTCCTCGCACTAATAGGTTTTGAATACTTTGAACAGTTCCAGCCAGAACTGACAGAAAGGGAGAAATCTGAGAACTGGATTTACTGAGTTTTATGAGAAACGAGATGAGGGCAAAGGAGGATGCTGTCAGAGTGCCACATGATTTTAACCTCAGTCCTTGACTGTTCTCACCCCTGCACGTGCAGCAGGTTTAGTGCCACGTAACTCAGTTCAACTTTCATCCTCCGTAATCTCTGAAAAGCAGTTTCTCAGCGTGACTATCACTGCCTTGTGGTGGCAAGTCCTGAAGCCCTGCACTGCTGGTCTGATGGTCAGATTCTGATGCTTTCAGACTCACAGAATCAGCCAGGCAGGAAAAGACCTCTGAGATGATGGAGCCAGCTTCACTGAGGGACTTACGTCACAGCAGTGGGAGAGAGGGGCTTTTATTCTCCACCATTATCCAAACAGGCATTCCCTAAGCATGTATGGGAAGGAGCCTTCCCTGTGGAAGCATCACGTCCTTGCAAGCATTGACGGTTTCAGTGGCAGTAAAGTATGTCTGGGTTTTATGATCTGTTAGACATCTGTTAGTCCACAAAATTTTGATTGCTGGTTGTTTGAAATGAGCAGTTTTGGTAGGCAAGATTCTCTTTCACACCTTTGCACAGGGGAATTAACACCACAGCATTTCCATCACTGGATGTCTGTTTTTACTGGATGGTTTTGCTTTTTATTCTGAATGCGTGCTCCTGAAAAATTTCCATTTACTGCATCTGGGGATGCTGCAGCAAAGAGAGGAAAAATGGTTCTCACCTATTTGAAAAATGAAGTTATTTTCTTGTAATGCTAAGTGACCAAAAAAAATCATGTTGGATCACTTTCTTGCTGGAAAGGGTGGTCAGGCCCTGGCAGGGGCTGCCCAGGGAGGTTTGGAGTGCCCAGCCCTGGAGGTGTCCCAGGCAGGCCTGGAGTGGCACTCAGTGCTCTGGGCTGGGGACAAGGTGGGGATGGGGCACAGGGGGATCCATGGGCTGGGAGGGCTTTTCCAGCCTGGATGATTCTGGGATTCTGTCTTCTCTGTTCTGGGTTCTCATTATTTTAATGACCATTTCCATTGTGCACAAACCCAGTGCTGAAATTCCCAGCACTTTTTCTCATCAGCAGCTGGCTGGTCTGCAAGCGAGGGAAGCAAACAGCAGATTTCTTCTCCTTGCATTGTTACTACCTGGTGTTCTGTGGCACTGTACATCACAACCTGTTGTTTCTCACCAGTGGAGTGCTTGAGAATTCCTTTTAGGCTGTTTGCAGAAAGAGAGGCAAGTTCAGTATTTCCCTGCTGTGTGCAGTGTTTCAGATCCTTCAGCAATGACTGGAGTTCCTGCCCAAGACAGATTTTCCCTGCAGGCTGCAAGGAGTACCTGGCAGCATTGCTTGCTATTAATAGGCACATGCAGAAATTAATCTTGGAGCTGCTGTGGTTTGTTCATCCTGTTGTGTGCAGTGGCCACATCATTTAGACCCTCTCACAAACAGGAAGTCTTCAAACACTTGGTGAGGTGGGAATGAACACCTGACACGTTTTTTTGATGGTAGTCTTTGCATGTGTGTTTGATTTTCGAATATGTGTCTGCTTTAGCAAAGGAGAAGAATATGAAATAATGAGATCTGTGTGTGCATGGCACAATGAGCCATGGGGCTGGTTTAGCTGGGAGCTGTTCCTCAAGGGCAGGTCCGAAATTCAGTTCAATTTGTGGTAACTGTTCATTCCAAGGAGCTTCTAGTACCCTTAAAATTACAGAATCCACTGGGTGAACTCTTTACTCTCCAAAAGTGTGGATATCAGTGTGCTCATTCTAAGTTTAAAAACCCCCAACCAACCAAAAAAACCCTGCAATAACATCAACCAACAGCAACAAACCAACCCTGCTGAAAACCCTGCCTCCCTCACCAAAATTATGAAGCAAGAGGTTGCTGAAAATATTTGGGAATTGCACGTGCAATTTTAGAACGTTATACTGGAGCAAATTCCTCCTGTATACATAATTTATTAATGCCTGAGGTTGTAAAGCATTGGGTGCAGATTAGCATTGTGCTCTGTTTTGGGTGTGTGGTGGTGGGCTGGAGAAATGCAGGATTGGAGGTAATAAACTTGCATATGTAGGAAGAAAGGCAAGTGTGCTTTGCTCTCTTCTTCCTCGGTGCTGATTCTGTTGTTTCTTGGTTTCTCTTGAATGTTTTTATCACCTTTTCAGGCCTGTCAGGAATCTTGAATTTATTTTGATTACTGTTATTACTTACATAGAGAATATCAAACACTTTTCCACTCAGGATGTATCTCTCAGCTGTGTGGGACCAGGATCAGTGCTGCCAACAGACCCTGCTGTCCAGCTGAGCAGAATTTGCTGCAGCTGGGATATTATAAATACTTGCCTGGGATACACACATACATAAATATATATAAATAAATAATTATTAAATAAGTAAATAATAGCTATTAAATGTTTGTCAAATATTTACTGTATATTTATAATATATTATAATAACATATACAAAATATATGTTGATTATAATATATTATAAATAATTAAATTTATAGATTATATATAAATAAATAATAGGCAAGACAGTCAGAATATTTCAACACCAGAATTTTACAGTGGACTGTCAAATTTAGAATATTCATAAATACAAGTATTTTTAATGCAAACATCAGACAAGTAATTATTTTATATATATATATATGTATGTGTCTTCCCTTGTCTTAGGTAGGATGACAAGAAACACATGACTTCAGGAAGTTCCCAGTGCTGTAAGTGGGCACAGAAGAGTAAGGGAGGGAAATGCAGCAGATGAGAGGATGTGTGGAACTGGAGTGTGGCTCTGGGTGCTGTTGCTCAGGCAGGGCCAGGGTACCAACGTTCTGTACATCCTCTTCCTTTCCTCCTTCCTGTGAGGGAAGAGAGGGGACTTTGTGAACTGCAAGCAACAGGAACAGTGAGGAGAGGCACCTTTCATCCAGAGCCCAAAGGCCACCCGTGCCACCCACCCCATGTGCACAGTGTAAATGAAAGGCTGCTCCTGCCCTGCAATTCATATTCTGCCTGCTCAGGTGCAAACGTAAAGAGCTTCATGCTCCTTTTCTTGCCTCCCAGCGAGTTTGTCAGAGATGCTCAGCTGGTGTGTGGATTTGGGATGCATGGGATTGATCCCAGAGCAGCCTTTTGCTGGAGCTGAAATGTGCCGGTCTGTTGTTCCCATTATTCCTGTCTGTTGTTCCTTCTCGTTCTGCCTGACTCCACTGTTGAATTACTCAGCTGGTAATGCTCCTACCTAAAGACAGAGAAGAAGACAGATGAGCAAAGAAGAATCTGACTGCCACAAAATTCACGGGAAGGCTGCCTTTCAAACTGTGGAAATCACCCTTGGCTAAGGGTAACTGGGATTATTTCACATATTCCAGCAACAGCAGGAAACACACTGTTCACTTCTCAAAAGAATAGTTGCTGAAACGTTTTTATCTTGGCCTCAGAGCTGGTCAGTGGGAAGGATCCATGATTCCCAGTGCCAGGGAGGCTGGCCCTGAGCAGATGGATGTGTGTCCTTCCCCTGGCTGTCTCAAGGGCCTTGCCCATCAACGCTTCGAGAAGTCTGGAAGGGTCAGGCCGTGCTCAGTTCTCAGTGCCTGGAACAGTTTTGCCCATCACCTGAGCTGTTTGCTGTGCCAGAGGTGCCTCTCCTTCCTCTCCCTGGAAATCCCAGACACAAAGTTTTGGGTTTGAGCTGCAGGTTTGGCGAGATGGATACTGTTGGTCGGCACAGTGACGCTCCTGCAGACCCGTGTCCTTTCATTCTCTCGTGTTCAGTGTGTCCCAGGGTGAAGGATTGCACCGTGTGCTCCTCTAGCTGTGGGTGGGATTAGCAGGTACTTCTCTCAAAGGTCACACCATCAGCCAAATTCCCCATCTTTTCCTCAAACCATGTGGGAGTCCAGAGCAGAAAAAGGTGAATGAAGTAAATGCACAGGACATTTTTGTCTGAGAACTTACCAGAAATGAGCCTGTTTGATTGTCCTTTGCCCTCATTTCCAGTCTGGTTGAAGGGGAATGTCTCTTATTGTGGATACTCTCCAGGTAGATCATGCACATCTGCTTGGCCTGGTGGTTCATGAGCCTTTTCTTTCAAACACTCTGGGGTAACCCAGCAAAACCAAGTTTGCATCTCTTTTCTGCTCCAGGGATATTCATGTGAGACCTTCAGAGGGGCTTTTCAGGAGGGACTTGTAACTGTCCCTGATATGTAACAATAAAAAGGGATATTTATTAACAATTTGGCATCACAACCACTATATTTCTTATGCCTTATGAAGGAATTGCATGGAGCTCATGTCCACAGCCTCGATTAACTCAGTACCTCCTTGTTCTGCCTTGTGCTTTGCCAGCTGCATAATTCAGTGTGCTGAAGAATCCTAATGACTGTAAACACTTGTTCTGCTTCTGTGAGAAAACGAGTACTGTGATCCCTTGAAGTTAATGCCCTGTAGGCCTCTTTGTAGAAGACAATTTGTTAGTAGAGCACTTTAAAACTAATTTTTTAATTTTTTTTTTTAGATGTTTTCCATTGCTCTCTGGTCTTTGTACATTGATTCCTCTCCTTGTACAGGCAGAATGTTCTGTTACTTTTCCAATAGTGGTTTTTTAATTATTTTTTTTTTCTGTCAACTGGATGGGAAAGATCAAGAGAGTGATTTGGGAATAATAATGTGTGATAATGACAAATACAGGGCAGTGGAAGTGGTGGTATTTCCCTGTGAAGTAGTGACAAGATCATTCCGAGGCTGGAGAATGTGCTTTGGTTTCCAACACTGTGAGGAAAGAGGCACAGCAATGATTTGAGGATGCTTGATTTGCAATAAGATAAAAATGAGTTGTCCGTTTGGTTCGAAGAAAAAAGGCGTGAAGTGATTTACCACAACTTCTGTCTGCATAAACACTGAGAGATGATGTGATACTAAAGGGCTCTTCAGCCTGCAAGATGAGGGCATGAGAAGGCCTGTATAATGGGATCTGTAGCCTGAGAAACTCCAGTTGCAAATCCTGAATTTTTAAATGGTTATGGCAGAGTTCAGCAAAGGATGTGCAGCTTTCCCCACCAATGGATGTGGTAAGAAATTAAGATTTCAGTGCCTCCCTCTTTCCCCCTCCCAGTGAATAATAGGAAGAAAATCTGTCCCCAGTACTATCAAAGTTCATCCAGGTTGGTCATAATGAGGATTTCTGCTTTAGCCACACATATGTTTCTATGTGAGAAATAGGGAAAAAAACCCAAACAAACCCAAAAAACCCAAACTTGATCCATTCAGCAGCAGCTGGAGCAGTAGAAATTTCCCACCGTGCTCCATCTTTGTTATTATTCTGTTTTTCATTGCTTACAACGCAAGTCATGAGGTCAATAAACCACAAAGGTGCTTGGAACACAAGGGCATGTTTGTAGGACAGGCATGGAATAGAAAAGGTGTGTCTGAGAGGCAGGCAGTGTCAGCCCTGTGGTTAAAAAGCCTTTAGCCTTTTTCCAAGAAATACCATAACTGCCAAAAGATCCTAATTAAAATGCAGTGAGTTGCAATTGCTTATTTGCATTTCAGCCTTCCTTGTCCTGCACTTCATAGCGGTTCTTCATCTCTGTTATCCTGAGTAACCTGATCCGGCTTGGACACCCTCCTTTGGGAACAGTGCGAGAACTGACTGCTGCTCTTTCTTCTTCCTCTCTCAGTGAAGGGGGAGAAATAGGCCTGAAAAAATCAGAGAATCCCAGACTGGTCTAGGCTGGAAGGGACCTTAAAGCTCATCTTGTTCCACTCCCTGCCACGGGCACAGACACCGTCCACTATCCCAGGCCCCAGGTGTGGGATGAACAGATGAAAATATTTAGAGAGCTGATTTCAAAAACTGAGAGAAAAATTCATCATATGCATAGTTGGTGTAGTGAGGTGATGAATCGACAGAGAGATGCTTTAATTTCAGATAAAGGAATGCATGATTTGAAGGGAATGTTTGCACTAATAGTGAATTGATGAGGGGTAAATGCCTAGACAGGAATTGGGTGGGTTTTCTAGTAGTTTCCCTCCATCAAGGCATTTCAACCAAGAAGTCAAAGGAAAAAGAACAAGGGAAAGAAATGGCACAATTAGCAGTTAATTTAAAGTAACTAAAGTGTATTAGGCCCAGTCAAATGAACCATTTAATTTTTGTTCCTTCTTGTTTGTAATCTCATAAGTATGAGTCATTGGGAAGCCAATCTGCCTTGGTACAGTGCGTGCTGTTTTATAGCCCTCGCTCCTTGCCAGCATAAGCATTTCCTTGTTAATGTTTCACATCTGTTCTTTGTAATTTAGTGATTATGTGCAGGCCTCTGTGTCCTCCTTGTTTGTTTTAAAAGGACAGTGGGAAGCTTCACTTACGTGACATTAAACCCCCGTCTGTGATTTGTGAAAGTTTGGGCGTCCTGGACTCCTTTGCTGGTTTGTGTAAATGAATATTTTTAGCCAAAGATGAAGATGGGGAGGGTTGGAGCAGAGTCAGTAATCTGCAGTTCAGATCAGCTGAACATTTCAGAATTGAGCTGGCAAGTGTATGCTGGAGATTTATACAGCTTTCTTATCAGTCACGCTCAGGCTCCTTGCAAGCATTTCTGCTGCCTTTTTGTTTTATCAAGCATTCAGAGAACAGGTTTTCGTTCTGTGGGGATCTATATTCACACAGATAGGGGGGTGTTCATGTCCAAACAAGAATATTGGGTGGTAAATAGAAATCCCACTTACAGCTGATGTTGTTGGCCATTCAGGCACTGGTATAGAAGGTGGCAACATCCTGTAGTTTAGGTGATCCATTGCATATATAATAGTATGCAATATGAAAGGGCAAATGACCAGAGTGAGCTCTGTTCAGAAGTGAAAATAAATTATTTACCTAGTTTGTAAATGCTTTAATACCTTCTGTGACTCCGAGGTGCTCAAATACACGAAAGGGCAAACATAATCAGATAACTTAATAATTATGAATGGTTTTACTGGAGCACACAGTGAGCTTTCATGCATTACAGAGGAAGGTTTATTATTTATAGTAGAATAGAACCAAGAAAAATAAATCTGTTTGTGGAGAAGACACTTTGCAATTAAAATCCTACACAAGACCGGAGTCTGATTCAGATCTCTGCCAAAGCTATCTGTGTAACCTTCAGCAAATTAAACCTCTAGTCTGGGTCGAGCCTGGAATTCAGATGCAGAGCTGTGAGAGCCAGGGATCCTGAAAGGGAAGAACCTACCTCCCCCGACAATCTGTCTCTGTTTCATGTGGACTCAGTATTTATTCATTTTCTCGTGCCTGTGCATTTACCAACCTGCTGGTGCTGACTGGGGTGCAGATGCCCTGGCCCAGGGATTACTGTGTGCCCAGGGATGTGATCAGGGCACTCACTGACAGAAAGGGTGAGGGGATAGTCCAGTCCAAAAGGAGAGTACAGTGCATTTGGGTGAAGGCTGCAGTGGGGCTGGGGGTGTTTTGGGAGCTGACACTAAGCACAGTGGTGGGCAGAGATGAAAGAGGAGGGTCTGGGCTTGTAGGAATGGCACAGCACCAGTCTGGGGCAGTGCTGGGTCCAAAGGGTGTCCGAGTGGAGTCCCCAGTGCAGTCAGAGCAGTGCTCAGTGGCTGCTCCCTCCAGTGATGGACCATCATGTCCTTCCATGGTTTTAAGGGTTCTTCTCTTGGAACGGACACCTGCATGGCAATATGAGTTCAGATCAAGCGTGCAATAAAAACTCCTCGGCAAACTCCCTCAGCCTCTGCACACTCAGGCAGCTGGGGAGCCAGAGCTACAGCCATGGGCTCTCCCCTATACGTTTTGAGTCTCCTCTTAGGCCCACGTAAGAGCAAAGTTCCTCTGCCTCATGACAGGCCACGTAGGAAATTCCACTGCCTCTTGTTTGTCTGGAATTGCTGTGGGATCCTCTGATCCTGTTGCCCTTTGTGTCTTGCTCTGGATTTGCTGAGCCTCTGCCATCCCTCTGCTGAGTCATCTCCCTCTCCTGACTGAAAGGTTTCAGCTTTTTTTACTGTCTTTGAACCCTTTGATGCATTTTTTGGAGGTGGGGGAATCAGAATTATGTACAAGTTTGCACTGTGGATTTATACTGAAAGATAAGATTTTTTTTTTTCCCCTGTTATTTTCTATTCTTTATTTTACTTTTTAGTTGACTGACAAGGAGCCTGAGCCAATCTTCTCATAGCACTGATAGTTGCAGCCCCACATTATGGTTCCTGTATATCAATTATCAGCAGGTGTCCATCATTTTGTGTGTAAAGCCAGGATGTTTTCCCCCTGGGTACCTCACTGGCCATTTCTTCCTGTTGCCTTCCATCCATCACTGTGATTGCTCAGACATGGAGAGGCCATCTGCAGCCCTTCACAGGTGGCCCTTGTCTTTGCTGTCTTAACTCCCTTCCTCTCACCCCCAGAATGTCACGGTCCCAGTGACTCTTCTCCCAGGCTGTGACAGGACAGCTCCCAGCTGAGCTGACTGCCCTGGGCCAGCTCCCACCTCCACAGCCAGTTACTCATCCACGCCAAGATCCCAGCGTTGCTCCATGTTCTTTCCAAAGGGAGACACTGTTGACTCTTGTGGAGGGACTCAGATGGGGAGTTGGTGAAAACTGTCTGACTCGTGAGAACACATTTCTGCTGTTATCGATGTAAGATAAATTTTGATTTAGCGATTATGTCTTCTTTTAAATAATCCTGTATGCTCGGGATATAATAGCTTCTGCTTTATGGTATTTTAAACTCTAATATGCCTTTGGTTCCATCATGTTTTTTAGGTTTTATGATGACAATAAAACAGGTCTTGTGAAGTTATTTATGTCTGTAATACACGTTTGGGTTTATGGAGGGGCTGTCGACATCCTCCACTGTAGGGTGCAGGATTCTCATACGAAACAGATTTCATTTGGTTTCTTACCCAGGTCATCACATTAGGTATACGGTGCACATACTTCTTCTATTCATGATATTTAGGGGTTTTTATACTTAAACTGACATTTAGATAGAAAGAATAAATTTACTTGGCTATTTCTCAATATCCTATGAGAGCTACATCGGGGATCGCATTTGAAGTACTGACATTTCCAGCAACAATACCTGTATTGTAAGCCCGCTGGATATGTTGACAAGATCAAATTTTGTTAGGAAAATGCATATAAAAATTATTTGCAATAAAAGCAGGGAGAGGGAGGGGCCTTAGCAAGGTACTGTCAATCCCACCCCCTCAGAAGCTGTATGAAATCTGGCATTTCTCTGCTGAATTGACTGTGTCAGAGCTAATGCTGGAGAAGTGCCAGGAAATTATTTGAAATCTCTTTCTGAATATGAAATGTGGAGGCACCAGGCAGAGGATTCCCTGAAGAGGGGGAGCAGAAAAGCTGTCTGTGCAGCAGACAGAGAAATCATCATTCTCAGCACTGGGATATTTTTAGATTCTCTCAGCCTGATGAATAGGCTCAATATAGAATATATTAATTGCTGCTACAGTCAGAAGCATTGAGGAACTCTAGGTCTCCACCCACAACTAATGGAGATTTCCAGAATCTTAGTTTTGATTATTGCTTTCAGTAAAATTCCAGTTGAATATCATGTTAGATGGCAACTGGTTCTTTGTACATAGCTGACTTTGTGAAGTGTTTGTGAGCTGACTAAACACCACAGCCAGAGGAAGAGACTTCTTAATCTTTATTTTTTGTTGACTTATTAGCGCTGCAGACAGTTAACAACTGAACTCAAAGCTGTCAAACTTGGCTTAAAATGAGGGGCATGGGAATGAGTTTCCAATATTTATTTTGATTCATTGCAACTTGGATGAAATGTTCCAGTATCAGAAGGTGGGATAGACAGCTTTGTGTGAGCTTGTAAGAGGTGAAATATTTTCAGTTTTGGTTTTGTTTTGAAATGTCATTTTTGGTTCTGCTGAGGGGCATGAGGAGATGTGAGCTGGTTTTGCCACTTCAGAAGGGTGTGTGGCTTCACAGCTCCTGATTTCTGCAGCAAATGGTTTATGACTCAGCCTCTCTCATCACTGTGTTAAAGCTCAGCCTCTAATTCATTTCAGTATTCTTCAAGCAAATGTCTGGAGTTTTGGAGTGTGAAACAGACACTGTACAATGGGTTTTGATTAAAATACCAGCATGTGTTCACAGGTAGAGTGAACTGAAAACCAGTTACACCTGAAAAGCCTTTGCCCCTGCCGAAAATAACTTAATAGGCTGACTGGAGTAGGTTATTTTTTAATTGTGCCCTATGAGTCTAGAGCAAAACCACTGTCATTAAATGCTTAAAAACCATGATAAGGGTATGGAATAAATAATAGTGGCATTATCTGCTCTTCCCTGGGAGGGTGGGCAGGCCCTGGCACAGGTTGCCCAGAGAAGCTGTGGCTGCCCCTGGATCCCTGAAGTGTCCCAGGCCAGGTTGGACGGGGCTTGGAGCACCCTGGGCTGGTGGAAGGTGTCCCTGACATGGCAGGGGTGGCACTGGATGAGCCTTCAGGTCCCTTCCAGCCAAAACCATTCTGGGATTCTCTGAAGGACACGTCTGGGACAGATCCCTTTGACCAGCCACGGGCATTCATGTTTTTGTGCTGTCCCCCATCACAGTCAAAGCTCTGCAGGGCCTGGGGACAGGGGGCTGTGGAAAGCTTTCTGCATTGCTTTAGGACTTCTAAGTACATCAGCTGCTGGGTTTCTCCTGGTCTGATTCCATGTGTGCTTCAAGACAACATAAAAACACACTGTTATGTTTTCAGTCCTGCTACACATCTTGTATTTCAACCCAGCAGCTTTTTCTGCGTGTCCTGGTGGCACTGGAAAGGTTGACAGTGGGAGGTGGGAAGCAGTGGCACCTCCCTGTGATGTACACCCTGCATTTCAACCCCCAGGGTCAGGCTGATGCTGAGAGCTTTGTCAGTGCCTTGCTGATACTCACTGTGCTATTTCCCTTTTCTTCTTAGCTTGCTTTTTTACTGCTGGGGTTTCATTTCAGGATGTGCCGTTTCAGTTCGAATTCGTGCCAGGGTCAGAGCTGAGCCGTTCCCTCACGTGCAGAGTTTCATAACATATGATGTTCTTTGAGGAGTTTCATCATTTTCCTGGTGAAATTTTTGCCAGCAGGATTTCTTTTTAGAAGGGTGGAAGCTGGGAAGACAATTCCTGTGTGCAGCAGTCCTGTGAACAGGATTCTGCTTGCAGGGGTAGATCAATGCTGTAGTTGGAAAACTTGGGTCTAGTCTGGAGTTAAAATGGGACAAATAATGTAATGGATCTGTCTGGAGTCAGCTGCTGCTGCTGCCTGCTGTCTTTCTGCAACCCCCAGCTCAACCTTATCTCCAGTTTGGCAATTATTAACTAGATTGGTTTAAAATACACTAATTCTAGCTAAATATTTTAGCTGTAGTGACTGAAAAGATAACTACTGCTATGTTTAGTTGTAAAAAAAGAAAAATGTATTGCTGGAGTTGCACTGACTGGTACTGTGAGTCAGGCATTAATCACATAGATATATTCATTTTTCTGGTTTTTTTGGAGTTGAATGGCTGTGGTACACTATTAAGAAAGAAGCCTCTATCATAGTAGGGAGAAACTGGAGTCTGCAGTTGTGATAGATGGGTCCAGTTAAACAAGAAATCAAGTATGCAGATTTGGCTCACCTCTAAATAAAAATAGATCATTTGGCATTTTTCTGTTAGTGAAGATTTTTACATTAGGATGACAAAAGACTTGGCACGAAGTGGATGTCTTAGCAATGAGATGTAGGCAGCATTCTGGGAGAGAGAGTCCTTGCCAGAACATAGACCTGGGGAGGAGAACAGAGATGGAAGAGCTGAGTCAGGAAACTGCTCCTGGAAGGGGTTTCTGCCCAGGTAGCTGCCACTCGTTACTTGGGTTTGGATGCCATCAGCAGCTGTTCATGTTAACATCACAACAGTGGTTCGTTCTGCTCTCAGGAATCTCTCCAGAAAGGTCTGTTTCCCTGATTTTCAGACATCCCTGCCTTTCATTCTTTGGCACTGGGAAACTTTCACTCCATCTTACAGTTGATAATGGCTGAGAAAATAAATAAATTAGAGGTTGCTGAAGCACCGACGGGTGCAGTTCTGTTAGAACTGAAGCCAGGAATGACACCAGGCTTAATGAGGTGATTTGTCTCTCCAGTAAAGGCTTGTTTTCCATAATTTATATCCATTAACCTTTTACTTAAAAGTTACTCAAATTATAGTATGTCTTCCCATAGGAAACATCCTCGTGAATGTGGTTAACTTTGTCCAAGAAAAAGAACTTCTGCTGTTTGGCCTGGTTAACAAACCAGCATACTTTGTGTGCTTTGGGCCAGTTGTTATGAATTTCAGTTTTCATTTGGTATCAGTCAATTTTTAATGTATGTAGTAGTTTTCTGCTGTAAGCACTAGTTAAAAATCACTGTAATAAATCTATGAAATGTTAATGAACAGTCATGTCATGAAACATTCTGTGCTGTATTTTCTGGGGTCCAAATATACCCGAGCCCATGTGTTTCCCACCTGGGAACCCCAGTCTGCGAAGTTTATAATGTTTTATGTTAAGGAGGGGTATGATTAATTTAATTCTTGTCCCTTGAGTGCTGTGAAGTGATTTTGTTAATTTTTTACTCCCCTTTGTAAGACGAATGACCCTACTTCTGATTTTTTCTGATGTTTTACATGATTTCAGAAACCCTTATTAATTAACTGAAGCCCTTCATGTCCTGGACGTGTGTTTGATGGAAATTTGAGAGGATCTGACAGATTATACTTTGATTCTGAGTCATTAACAGTGTTTGATGGTTTATTTAAGATCACTTCTCTGCACTTAGTTGATTAGCTGAGACTTCTGAACTTTTGCACTTTGTAGACTTCTCTGCTCCTTTATCTCCCCACCGAATTTCTTGCTCTAGGGTGAGTATTCAGGGACTTTATTGACCACCTCCTTTGAGCCCAACCCTTTAACCTACAGAGAGAGAAGAAAAGGGGGATCCAACAGGGCAGTGTGGCAGGTGAAAACAGCGAGCAAGGGAAATCCTTGGAACAAATGCCTCAGTGTCAGAGCCTTTCTTTCTTCCCACACACACTTCTCTGGAAAACAGGAAGAGTATGTGTGTGTGGTTTTCAATGAAATGTATTTTAATAAAATGCCTGGGAAAAGGAATTCAGCTTCTCCATTTTTCCCCATATGTTATTAGAATTGAGGGAAACTTTCAGATACTTCAGTACTGGGTGGGTCTCTGCTTCTCCTAATTGCCTCCCTTTTGTTTATTTTTCTGCTTACAGGCTGTTTAATAAGGCAGCTTGGTGGTCCTGCAGTAGGAGATTCACAGTTGGCTTGACCTTGTTTTTCATTTTTCTGATGGATTTTTCTCTCCAGTGCTGCTTTCCCCCCCAGTCCTTGACATATTCCTCAGAGTTCTTGCTCACCTCAGGATTCTTTGTTAATGTTAGCACACTTGAGCAGGGGAAGCTTGCCAGGAACGTGGAGGAAGAGGGCTAAATGTCACTTGTCTGGAGAAGAGCTCTGTGAAATTTGTGGTGGCTTTGCTTTCTCACAGCACTGATAACCAGAAGAGGAGGGTGGTGAATGTTTTAGATAGAAAGCAAGTCTTGGAGGCTCAGGCTTTTCTTTCGAGGGGGGTGGAGGAGGAATCTTTCTCTTTGAGCTGTAGAAGGTTTGACAGTGGGGTGATCCATGTCTGTGTGTGGGTGTGCAGGGCTTGTACAAGGATGGCTTTTAACACCTTGGCTGCGAGCCTTTCCTTCTTCAATGTCCTTTTCCCCTGTGTTTTTGTAGGTAACTTTGCTTAAGAAGTTTTAGGAAAGTTCCTTTTCATAGTGCTGAAAAACAGGAAGAAAACATTTAGTACTTTGGAGCAGGATCAATTTTCTCACAAAGTGCTGTTGAATTTCGTGATTTTTCTCATTTTAAGCATATGACCCATGGTTGAGGGGTATTTTATGTCATTCAAGTGCCTCTAATTTCCTCTACATCAAACAAAAAAGAGGTTATTATTCTTCAGCACCAACTCCTTACACGAGCATCCTTCCTCATCCCCATGACAAAGAAGAAATTTTAACTCAAGATTTTTTTATTCTATTAGCATTTTCATGGAAAAAAAACCCAAAAAACTAAACAGAACAACCCTTGCACTTTTTATTTCCCTCAGTATTTTTGAAATGTCTTCACAAAATGGTTTTTATTTAAAATGTTCTTTTGTTCTGATGAGAATGCACAAGAAACATTCCTGTTGTGTTTTCTGTGGTCTGGTAAATGCTGCTGGACCTCTGTCAGGGTTTTAAGCTGTAATTAATGAACAGTACTGAGAGTTTAAGGGCTTTTTTTTTTCCCCATCTGAAGAGCTGTGCACAAGCAGAACTCAGCCTGATTCCAGGTCTCGCTGTCCCTTCTGCATTGTCTCCTCTCTCACTGCGGCTTTCTCTCCCGCAGAGCATGGGCTTCCCACCGCCTGCAGCACCGCAAGTAACGTGCTGAGCAACGTGGAGGGCGAGCAGAAGGGCTCAGCTCCATGGATAACACCTCTGGTGGCTCTGCACAGACCAGAAGAAGGGCCAGCAGCAAGCAGGACTGAGGGAGTTGGAGAAGGTTGCTCAGAGAGCAAAAAGGGATACAGTGCGTTCAGCTGGAGCGTTGGAACCACGTACGCCCGGGATTGAAAGGTGAGGGTCTCCTGTTTCCTTTCTGGTTGGTCTGTTGGATTCAGGGAACACACTTGTTTGATAGTAAAGAAAACCAGCACAGAATCCCAGAATCATTTGTGTGGGAAAAGATCATGGAGGGAAGGGAACTGCAGAGGTGAAGAGATGGAAGGAAGTGCTTGAAAACTGGAGGCAGACTGGAGTGGCAGAAAGGCTGAAATTAGATAAATACAGAACAGAAACAGGAGAGGAAGAATGAAGTACTGGAAAAGTAGTTTGGAGATGAGCTCGGTTATCACAGAACTTGATGCTTTTAAATCCAAATTATACGGAATTCAGGAAATACCCCCATGGGGGTAGATAAAACATTCTTAACTATGGTTTGCAGGGGATGTCCAAGCACATGAAAGTCGTGTTCCCTTCCAGCCTTTTCTTTTCTGTTTGCAGCTGATGGAAGGCACCCTTGATAGGGTTTAAACTGTGGTGTGTGAAATCATAACTGACAATTAGAGGCAATTAGGAAGACAGTGTGAAATGTCTTCTGTGCTTTAGAAAGTGCTCCTCCTGTTCTCTCTGGAAAGGGGAAGTGTGTGCTGTGGAAAGCACCCGTTAGGCCATTTGCTAAGTGTGATATTTAAGTATTTGCTCATCACGTGGTTGCCTGGAAGGGTTCCTGCCCTGTGGGAAATGTGTGTTATTAAATGTTGCAATAGATTTACAGTTTGTGTTCTTGATCATCTCAGTAGTACAACCTGACCTTTATTTGTGGCATCACCTAAAAATTGGTGTAATTAATTCCAGTGCGTAAGATTACTATGCTCACACCTGTTTCCTCTGTCAGTCAGCATGGTTCATTAACTTTCATGCTGGTGTTTCTCTGTGGGGTCTCTAAATATGTACAAATGGCAACACAAAGATGGTTTGGTTTGGTTTGGGGTGGGTTTGGTTGTTTTCTTTTTTTAATATTATATGTTATCTTTCAGCACACTCTCTCTTAGTTGATACTCCCTCTCCAAAGGTGTGTCCCATGAGCCTCTGAGGTTGAGCTCTTATAAGTTTGTAGTTAGAGAAGTTCAGAAATAGGAAAGTTTAAAAGTATTTATTCTGTTAAGGAGTGAGTGTTAACCCACTCTAAAACATGAGCCATCCCAGCCATTTCAAGAAATTGGTGCATCACAGGTGTTCCAGAAAGATCCTTCAGGTAGGGCTTGTTGTTGGTACTGCTCTTGTTTATTAGCACACCAGTGTGAGCAAAAATGATACTTTAGAAATGAAAAGTTGCAGCAAACTCCTAGAATCATTCTTTTCCCAAGTGTTTTCCATTGCAGCTTTATGCAGTTTGTACCACACACACACACACACACACACAAAGGTGAAAAGCAATTATGTCAAAATCAGTTTTCAGTCATGCAAATAAAAGGGCAGGGCTGTAGTGGGAGCTGTATGAGCTGAAATAACCACGTGTTCACCCTCCTGAGAACTTACCTGGGTAAAGCTCTGCCATGTGGAATCCCTGTTGCTCACCTGCAGGTTTATGACTCTAGGGCACTCCTGCCCTGCTATTCCTGGGGTGACTTGGCTAATAGAGGCTGCAACTGCGGTGACGGCACAAATATGGAAATTCTGATTTAGTGAAATGCATTTGAGCAGTGGTGGTTTCTGCTGGGTGGATCTTACACCAGCGTTGTGTTCCTGGGGACTGCAGACCTCTCTGGCTCGCTCTCCCTTACCTTCTCTCACTCTCCTCCTCACTCTACTTGGAAGCTGTGGGGGCAAAAATGTCCTGTTGCTTCACTGATCTGTAACCACTGGTTTAGTGTGGAACAGACCCCACCTGTGTGCTGACACTGATTTTGTCCTCACAAACAATTCCATGAAACTGGAGTCCCAGGAATACCTCTTTCCACGGCTGAGCCAGACTCTGACCACAGTGGGGTTGTCCTCGGTGGGAAGTGGATACTTCTACGGTTATTTTGCATAAAATGACATCATTATTTTTCATCCGTTCACAAATGCTGTTTTTATCTCGGGTTTTCTGTAGCAAATTCATAAAGTATTTAGAGAGAAAAGCCTGTTATTAATATTGGCCCTTTCACAGGCTCGAGGAATGTGGTTTATCTCGAGTTGGCTACAAAACCAGCCCTGGAGAAAGCTTCCCACGTGGTGAATGATAACCTATTAGTACTGCATTTACTGGCATTCAGATTACACACCTCTTTCTGAGCACTTCTTCCTTTCCCAAAGCTGGCAGTCACTTCAGGTTTACGTACAGATTTCCTGGAAGCTTCTTATTTCTTAGCAGTGGCACCTGTGCTGATGTCCGGAAGCTTGATTGGAATCAATAAACGTAATGAGGAGTAAGATTAATTCTCCCGGCGCTCCAAAATCCTTTCGGCAGTTGCATTAAACTTTCAAATCTCATATAAATTTCTCGAGCAGATTTATTTAGTAGGCTCCAGTTCTGGCTGTCTTGGACAAAGCAAGAAGGTAATACAAAATGTGGTTCAGACAGAGAAGGGGTGGGGAGGGAGCAGGTGTCCAGTGCTACTCAACCCAAGGTCACAGGCTCAGCAAAGTGCTGTCAGATGTGCATGGCATCCCATGTGCTCCATTTAGGAAGAGGACATTCATCTAGCGAGCTCACTTGAGGGGGTGGGAATATCTCTTGATCATTTTTCTTTTCATAGAATCACAAAACGGTTTGGGTTGGAAGGGTCCTTAAAACCCACATCATTCCACCCCCTGCCATGGGCAGGGACACCTTCCACCAGCCCAGGTTGCTCCACATTCCATCCAAGCTGGCCTTGGACACTTCCAGGGATCCAGGGGCAGCCACAGCTTCCCTGGGCAACCTGTGCCAGGTCTCACCACCCTCACAGCCAACAATTCCTTCCTAATAGCCAACCTAAATTTCCCCTCTGGCAGTGGGAAGCCATTCCCCCTTGTCTTAAGTTCCTCTCCAGGTCTCTTGGAGCCCCTTTAAGCACTGGAAGGGGCTCTGGAGTCTCCCTGGAACCTTCCCTGTGCAGAATAGCAGCTTTAACCTTTCCTTTAGGAAACTTGCTGTGTCACACAGAGCAAGTCAGGTATTACCAGATAAAGTGGTGTTACAAAACCTGATAGGGATTTCATCTTTCAGACACTTCAAGGATTGTGTTCTCTTTGAGACAGCTCAAAATGATCAACTGTTACCCAGTCTGAAATGATCAGTTTTTGACTGACTCACAATAACTCACTCTTTCAATTTTTCCATTTTCTTTGGAGTCCACAGGTGGTTCTCGAGGTGTTCAGGAAAATAAGCCTTTCTGAGTTGAAGAAATACACACGTGAATTGGCATTGGTTTGACAATGTGCTGCTTTGCATGTGTGAAATAATCAGTAGCGGGGGGGAGAATATTCAAAATCCTGCTTTTATTTAAGCAGCTGTGGTGTTTAAATAATGGATTGAGCATGTCATACTGCATGAAAAGACATTCGAGGCCATTAGCTCTGAAGTCTTACAGTCTCCTGTATGATACCTAAATTAGCAAGAGCAATTGTTGCTTCTGTTACCTTGCAATAATATTCTTGTTTTTAGAGGGAAGGATGCCTAAGCGTTTTTTTTTCCAAACAGACAAGTAGTTGTGTTTGGCATAAAAAACCCTATTGTGAATGATACTACCTTTGTATTCACTGAAGGTATTTGTGCTCACTCTGACCAGGCTTGTCATGAAGAGATGTCCTGGTTTTCCTTTGAATGCCAGTGTTCATTATGCAGAACATAAAAGCTGAAGTTCAGACCTGAAGCCGTCTCAGGAGCTGAGTTAATGAGTCAGTTTGTGGTGGAACAGGCAGTGACTTAAAGTCATCGTGACGCAGGGAGTTATTACCACCACGCCACAGGCTGCTTAGGCCAGGTATATTTTCCCACTGAAGCTTGCCTGGGATTTGGTGTTAATTAGCTGTCATGTCCTGTTGGGGTGATCACATGTGCCTACTCGTCCTGTTTACACACACACATGTGCCCATATGTTTATCTGTTTCCGTTTGTGCTGCGGGTTTGCATCGAGGGTGAATATCCGGGGATGTTTTTGGCCTCTCTGCGGTTCAGCTGTAAAAATATGTATCTCCCAAGTTGAAAACCATTGGTATTTCATGCCTTCCTTCCAGCCTGGCACTCAGGCCACAGGAGTTTTCAGATCACTGCAAGGAATTTACCAAATCCCCTGGGAACTGCCATGGATTAGGTTCCACTGGCACAGGGTGCCAAGAGAAGCTGTGGCTGCCCCTGGATCCCTGGGAGTGTCCAAGGCCAGGTTGGATGGGGCTGGGAGCAACCTGGGCTGGTGGAAGGTGTCCCTGCCCGTGGCAGGGGGTGGGATGGGGTGGTCTTTAAGATTCATTCCAATCCCAACCATCCCATGATTCTCAAATCTCCAAAAGAATATCATGTGCATTTGTGCCCCATTCGTAGTGTGCTACAATTGTAGTGAGCTGTAATCAGAAAGAGAATATATATATGTTGTGATTTATTTGTATGATATGTCTTTGTGGAAGGAGAGGACACCCTGATTGATGGCCTTCGATTTATTTGGTTATTTTACCAGAAAAAATGTGTACTGGATGTGTGTATACTTTGACCCTATAAAAATCTCTCTGAAGTTGACTGAACCAGCTTAGAGATAAGAGATAAAATTTCTTTTTAGGTACCCTGTAGACCTTGAAAGGCAAGCAGACATAGTTCAGTGTCTGTCTGTGACATCACAGGCTGTCCTTCCTGGCAGTGTTTTCTAATTCAGTCAGTTGGTGTTCACTGTTAATAAATAAGTGATTTTTATAAAAAGCAGTCACGCAGCAACCACCTGCCCTTAGCCCATGCAGTGTCAGGTTTTTGTCTGTGATTTTCTACCTGTAAGCTTTTCACTGGATGTGGTGTCTCTCAGATGTGATCAAAGGCTTCTGTGATATCCACTGGCAAACTTCTTGAGAACACAATAACCACCTCCTTCTCTCTGATAAAAGGCAAAAGGGGGATTTTTGGACAAAACTTTTGCCCCAGGAGACTGTCAGAGATTTGAAGGCACCAATTTTGTAGCTGTTGCAGAGCACAGTGACAGAGCTTGCCCAGATCTCCTGATGACACGCATTTGTATCGAGTCGAGCAGCCTTTGTGTGATCCCTCTTGTTTAAAGTGGCTTATTGGGCAACAAACAATGGATGGGGACTTGGGAGGAGGATCCTGTACCAAGAGCTTTTGGCCAAATTCCTCACCAGTGTGTTTTTAGGAGGTTAGACAGCTGGAACTGTAGCAAAGAAATGGGCAAATAATGGATTAGATACCAGAAATGGAGGTTAGAAGTCTAGGATCAGTCCTCACGAAGGAGGGAGTTCACCACTGCAGTACCATCAGGGTCTCTGTTGTTCACTGCATCCTGAGAACCAGGATTACTGGGGAGATGAGATATTTAGTGCTGAACATGGGACCTTAATCCTGAAGGGGGACCTGACAAGGAAGATGTGCAGAGGGCCTTGTGATGGCCATTAAAATGCCAAATGAGGTTCACTGCAACTGGCAAAAGATGCACACGAGGGAGTGGTAATTTTAGCTTCATCTCTGATCTGTTTGTTGCCATTTAGGAGCAGGAGTTTGAACTTGCAGTAGATAGTGCCATGAAAATGTCCAGTCAGTATTAATCAATAAATTAAAAAGGTGCTGTGTGGAGAGTAGGAAAGGATCAGTTGTTTGCTGCTGCTTTGATTGTAAGAGCCAAGTGACCTCAGATGAAGCTTTCAGGAGCCAGGGCTCAATGCAGACAGGGGAGGGGAGTGTTCACCCCACTGTGGGTGAGCTGTGGGACATTATTCCAGGGGATGCTGGAAGTTCCCACAAGCCAAAGAGCAGAGCAGGTGTGGTTTTAGAAGAGAAACCCACTGCAAGCTGCTGAGAACTGAATCGAATGTATCTTCATAAAGAGCTGACCTGGAAATGGCTGAACATGGAGAAACATTCAGGGAAGAGAATGGTTCTTCTTTCCTTGTTCCAAGTCTTGGCTTGTGCTTCTGACATGACTGGAGGCAAAGAACTGGCCCAGCCAGTTCTAGGAGTGGCTGAGGGCACCTGGCTTGTTCACCTGGAGGAGACCGAGGCCAGACCTCACCAGGGTCTGCAGCTCCTCCCAAGGGGCAGCTCCATCTCTGCTCTGGGGGGAGCAGGGACAGCCCCAGGGAATGGCTGGAGCTGTGTCAGGGCAGGCTCAGGCTGGATCTCAGGGAAAGGTTCTTCCCCCAGAGGGTGGTGGGCACTGAACAGGCTCCCCAGGGCAGTGTCACAGCCCCAAGGCTGCCAGAG
>JAYRBT010000178.1:4338674-4355835 GCA_036023395.1 Myiotriccus ornatus
GCACAGCCCCAAGGCTGCCAGAGCTCCAGGAGGGTTGGGATGATCCTCTGGGGCACAGGGGGTGACCCTTGGGGATGATCCTGTGCAGGGTTAAGAGCTGGACTCGATGATCCTTGTGGGTCTCTTCCAGCTCAGCACATTCTGTGGTTCTGTGGATTATGGATTCAGTTCTAGGTAACAGTTCGCTCACACTCACGTAGTAGGAGTAAAAGGAGGAGAGACTGGGAAGTGTTCAAGAGAAATAAAAGAAAGAAAAGAGAAAAAATATTTTTAAAAAAGCATCCACTCCATCACTGAGAGCATTTCCACCTACAAAAGCCAGATATGGAAACTGGGAGTGGGGGGAGGGTGGTTGTTTGAATTTATTCTGTTCTGATTCTGTAACAAGTTGGTGTAAAGTCAAAATGTCTGTCAGGTGCTCTGTATTGGTCATTAAAACACAAAGTTCTGCAATATTCCATGTCATCCTACAGAAATGGAACTGGAGAAAGCTGCTTCCCCTGTCTCCTGTTTCCTCCACTGAGATGAGCAAGGCACACAAAGATGTGTGCATTTACTTTGGTAAATACAGGGTAACCCCATCTTTTTTATTTTACATTCCTGATTTCCTTGCAGGCAGGGGATACAGCTCTCTTGTAGCTTGTTCTCAGGTACTGGTACTTTTTTGACGAAAAAGAGGTTATAAGATGGTGGCAGACATGGGATGCACAAAAAGGGGGTTGGGATGAACAGCTGAGGGAGATTTGGATCAACCTGGGCTGGTGGAAGGTGTCCCTGCCCATGGCAGGGGGCTGGAACAAGATGGTCTTTAGGGTTCCTTCCAACCCAGATCATTCTGTGATTCTTCAGTTGCTGGTGCTTCCTGATACCAGGCACTGTTCTAGCAGAAGTAAGGCAGGGGCTGGAGGGAGCGTGGGGAGGGGGAGAAAAAGTAAATCCAAGAGGTTTCAGTGAGTCTTGGATCTCTAAAGTAAGATTTGGTTTAATAAGCTAGAAATAAAACTCTCCATATCATAATATCATGCCTGTCACCATCTCCTTCTTAGACCCTCCACAAATAGTCATCTGATCTTGTTCAGAGGACTCTATGAAATACTGAAACATGAGGGAAATTTCACCCTTTTCTGTGATAGAGATCAGAACCAGGCTAAGGGCCTGCCAGGATCAATAACCCAAGTATTGCATTGATTGCGAGTGCCTTTGCTACACCCACTGCTGTCCCCTACCCTTTAGCAATTTTCCAGGACACAGAACTAATTCTGCTGAGATCCTGTCGCTGAGATGACAATTTCACAGCTTCCTCTGGGGACAGTCATGAGTGTGAGCGGATTTTCAATCTGCAAACACTTATTGATTTGCTTTCTAAAAACTTCCTAAGAAATCCCACCTGGGCGAAGAATTCCTCTGAACTCTATCAGCCCCTCTAACAAGTTCTTCAAAAGAATTATTATCTCTTAAATAGAACTGCAGCAGGATGTTCTTGGAAGAATATGAAATTAAATTACCTGAGCTGGAGTGCAGTTATTACAGGAGGTTTAGAATGGATAAAATGGATTATCTGCCTGTATTTAGGATATATACATGTATTAGATAATTAAAAATCATATGCATCTTCCTGGGGTTTTGGTGGGCTTTGTTTAATGATTGGAAAGTCAATGGTATTTTAGGGCTTTTATTCTGCTATCAGTCAGTACAGATACAGGTTGTATTGGAAAGCCATTTAGCAACAAAGAAATGTGCACTGTGGAAAGGTGCCATGATGTTATAAGTATTAAGTTCATCTACACACAATTTTATGTACTCCTTAAGAAACAGGGTGTTTCCTAATTGTGGCCACTGGAGTTTGACGTGGCACTGCACAAGTCAGACGGTGCCTCGCTTCCCTGCAGAGCACAGCAGAGGTTTTTCCCTCAGTCTCTGTTATTCCTTTTGTGCAGTATTATCAATTCCTGGGTGTGTGATTACACTAATCCTGATGATAGATTACTCTGAATAAGCGTGTGAATGGAAATGTGATTTCAGGTAGAGCTGGGCTCTGCTCCTTAGCGCTGAACATCGACTGCGTTAGTTCCAGCGTTCCCAAGCCCTGCACTGTAAGATGCTCAGTTTGGAAGTCTAAGCAGGGAGACCTGACAGCAAACCTGAGCACAGCAGGTGTAAAACTCTGCCCTCCGTTCACAGAGAGAGCACTGAGAGAGCTTGGATTACGCTGAGAAACGCCCATCAGTGCGTGTCAGTGTGTTAGTGCAGGAACAGGCTGTGGCTGTGGTAGGGGTGCGGCCACGGGTTTGTTGCAGTGTCACACCTGTCCACCAGCACAAGTCAAACGAGTATTTTTAACAGACACAGGGGCAAAATGTTCTTATAATTCAAGTTTCCATCAGTCATCATCACCAGCTGTTCCTCAGTTGGTCCTATTGATACACTTTGTGTGGTGGGGGAATCCAAGAGAGGGAAGGCAGAAGAGTTTTAACAACTGAGGGGAAAACATGTAGAATTTAAAAAACACTCAGCTTTGAGTGATGCATGGTTGAAGATTTGTAGGACTCTTTTCAGTGGAAAAGAATTTTGGTAAAACACTTTTGTAGTTTTGAAGTGACGGGAAGATGTCAGGAAAGTACATTTCCCTGCACTTCCAGGATCTGGCACAGAAGGCCGTAGATGACTGAAATACAAGGTTAGATGATGCCTTTGCATGGGATGTGAGTCCCAGCTGGAGGCCAGAGGCCAGGGGTTTTATTTATTCTGCACAGAACAGCGCACGACCCCCAGAAACAGAACAAATCTGTCTGAACTGGTGTAAGGGGAAAGATCATGAGAGAAAGCCATACAAATGCAAGTTTTTTTGATCATTGCATCTCTGGTTTTGAATCTCAGACAACACCATTGCTGGAGTTCAAAGCTGGAATTCGGGGCTGCCTTGCCCTGTTACCAACACAAGAGCAAGAAGTGCAGAAAAGTAGCAAATCTCCCAAGTCAGATGAACAGCAGAAGACGGGCAAATTTGAGCCATCTGAAATTTGCCTTATACTGATATCAAGAGGCAGCCACAGGGGCTGCCTCAGGTTCCCTTCTGCTGTGCTGTAAATACAGGTGGGATTCCTGGTTGGTTCTGTGATGTGAACCCACAAACCTGTATATGCTCCCTCTTGGAAGTTATTGGTGGTTGTGGCAAGTGTAATTATTATTATTGTTATTATTGTATGACTTATTCTAAGTCAGCTGTGGGACAGTGGAGCTGCTTTGTATTTATTTACCCTGATTATTTGGTCAAGTTACCTTGCTTAGTACTTTTAAATGGAAAATTTGTAAGCAGAGGTCCTGCTGTGCTGACAGCACCAGTGCAATTTCCCTTCACTTCTGTAGGGAACAGGGAGAATCTGTTAAAAACAAACCACTTGGGATGGGAGCTTGTGATAGTTAAGATCAGTCCAAGTCTTAATCACGTGTGTGTGTGAGAGTCACACAGGCTGTGTCTGTAGCTTGAGAAGGTCCCGTGGCTCGTGAGAGGGACCCAGTTTGAAAGCAGGCAGCGTGGCTGTGACCCTGAGTGATAAACCCTGTGCAGTGGTGAGCTGTGTCACCAGAACCCTGCAGCTGTGCTGATCATTTGTGCGATTTGGGGCCTGCAGAGTGATTCAGAGCGAGCTCTTGCCTGCCTGCTGCACGTTCCCCTCGTCGCTGGAGCCACAAGAGCAGTGTTAACCACTCCATTTGCATTCACATCTGCAGAGCACGGAGGCTTTGACAACACTGGAAAGGCTGCAAATGTGTTTGAATTCTGGGCTGAGGAAGAAAGAGGAAAAGACCAAGACTTAGGGCTTTGTGACTTTCCAATGACTGGTCTGAAGAACACATTTAGTCTTCAGAGAAATTATTTCTCTCCTCCTTTCCCTGTGATTGCTCTACCAAATGGCATTTGCAGCCTTAAGATGAAATTTAACTGCCAAGCTGAATATGTTGCTTTACAAACAAACACATAGCAGTTGAGAAAGGAGGAGGTTTAAAGGCAAGAGAACACACAAAAAAAAGTGAGATATTCCGGGGTTTTCATTGGTATTGCTCATTATTTGCATTATAATGCTGCATTTTTCACATCTTTGGCTTGTTTCCACCTACCTCAGTCCTTAGAGCTTCTTTCCTTCCTGGCCAGTGGTGGGTGTTCACAATAAAGGATATTGTGGCTTCCAGTTGTCCCTTTTTTCCTTTTTCTGTGCAAACACTCTTCTGGATTTGATCTAAATTTTTATCAGTTTTGTGAATTCAGTACTGTTTAACCAAGGTAAATGGATATCCAGGAGATTCTGATGGTAGCACAGCTCTGAGCATTGCAGTGTCTGCTGTTCAATTTAAGACTCTTGTGAACTGATTAAGTTTTTTCGTTCATTTTGTTCTGTACTTGAAGGATTGTGCTGAACAGCAGATCCTGTTCATTTAATTTAAAGACTGTTAATAACTAGTGATTTACCCATGGCACGTTTGTATTTCTGCTCTATGTGAAGGTTGGGGTGTGTGAAGGAAAGCCCGTGTGAGAAGCACTTACTCTACTATATTTTATAGATACATAACCCAACATTCCTTTAATATTTTATGAATTTAGCTCAGACTCAAAAAGAAGCATACAGGTTTCATTAAAACACGGTTGAGTTCACACTGTGACACCAGACAGGTATTTTTGAATGAAGTAAATGCAATTTTGATAAAACAAAAAGGAGTCACCTTCCAGCAAAAGTGTTTTATTACAGTGCGTTGTCGCAAATAAAATGAAATTATACACAGGATATAAAAAAATTCCTAAGATCCTCTAGACAGAAAATGTTGATATGCAAGTAGTTTGATAGATAATGCCCAAATGTTCTCAGCTGTGTCACTTATCTTTTGCTGCAGACCAAAAACCGCAGCCAAAAAATTCCCCTCTGAGCTTCTGAGCTTTCGTTGCTTATTTTTTTTGCAAAAGGAGCTATAAAGGGGTTGTGTCTGGGGCCATGGAACTCTGCTGTGTCTTTAATATATTCATTTGTACCGGTGAACAGGCAAGCCTGGCAACTCTGTGCCTGTTTTACTGTTCCGAAACGTAAGAGGAGCAAACATGATACAAAAAGCCATTTCAAACCCTGAGTGACAGCCATGCCAAACTCACGAGATTCTGTGTGTTGTGCTAATGGCTGGAGACGGTGTAATTAAAAACAGATTGTTCATTCAGCATCTTGTGATAAAACATGCTTTGTGCTCGTTGCATTATACCTGTTACAGGGAATTCAGCAAGCTGAGGTCCTCAGTGACTGGTTCTGTATTTTAATTGCACTGTAGTGGTGTGATGATAAGTGCATGGCTGTCACTTTGCCTCAAAGATCCAGCTAGGTGTGCTGTGCTCCTGGATGCTTGGATTTATCTTAGTTTTACGTGATAATAATGTGCTCTGATCTGCTCACAGTGGTAAACAAGATCCAATTTCATTGCTGCTGACAAAGTCATGTGTCTTCGCTGCGAAGGAAAATTGGCCACACTCATTGTACAATCCGCCAGTGCATCTTCTCCTTTATTGTAAATATTGTCAGCATTGCTTTAATCATCATTTGGGTGCTTTCCATCTTCTCTTCCTGCACAACCACGTTCTTTAGCTCCCATCCTTGCTGCTGGAAGTGGGAGAGACTCTGCAGAAATCAGGTTTAAGGGAGACCTTCACAGCACAGAATTCACTGTTTCCAGCTTCTAGGATGAATGTTCCAGGAATAGGAAACCAAGGGTGGGTGGAAGGGGACCTGAGGAAGATTCTAGTTCACCCTCCTGCCTGAAGCAGGTCAGGCCAGGCCTTTCAGGGCTTCGTCCAGCTGGGTCCTGAACAAATCTGAGTGTGGAGACTGCAGGGCCTCCCTGGCAGCCTCCTGCCCTCTTCCCTCCCCTCCAGGGAAAGCTCCCACAGAGATGCTGCCAGCACGTCTTTCCAGCCTGGAGGAAACTCTCCCTTTCCAGTGGCATTAAAAACAAAGTCTGATTCTAGTGATAGGTTATTCCTGGGGCTCAGAGAGGGAAGAAGTGACATTCACTTTTTAAAAACACTCTTCAAAAGCCAGCACTGAGTCTTTTTGTATCCTGGGATATTTTGGTTGTTTGCATTGAGGGTATATAAATATTTCTGGAGCTGCACGACGTGTCACATTTATTTCAGTGCAAACCTTCTGAGCTGTTCAGTGTCTGGAAGGCTGGGACAGTATTTCAAGGCAAGGGTTCCTCAGTGGAGAACAGGAGGGAGGTGAGAACCCTCTGCAAATGTCCTTAATGATATGCACATCATCTCTGTGTTTCCTGGGAGTAGCTGCAGGATGAATGTCTATATTAAGTCTCAGTGCATGTGTGAGGTTGTTTTAATACTCTGCTTCAGGAGGACTTGTTTGCCATTTGCTATGCAGAATGATCTGGGTAACCTGGAAACAACTCAGAGCCGTAAAACATTCTTAGTAAAGTGGTAAGAGAGGTGAGACAGAACAGCCTGCAGCTCCTGCCCCTTCGGAACAGAAGCCCACTCTTAATTCAGGGGGGACCTCTGGGCCACTTGCAGCAGCACTTCTGTTACTGAACCTCAGCACAGGTGACTTCATTTCCACCTGGCTTTCTGAACAGCCCTGAGCAACTGCAGAACACCTGAAGGGACTGCAAGACAAAAAGTGAAGGGGACTGAAGAGAAAAGGTTTCAAATTAGTAGAGAAACAAGCATTTCAGAATAATCCATAAAGCGCTGTTGGTTGTCTATTTATTAACAGCCCTCCAATGGGGTATTTTGAAGGACTTAAATAATTGAAGAATCCTGTCTGAGCTATTTTTCTTGAGTTATTTCAACTCAGTTTCTGCTTCTACCCCCTACCAGCCCCCAAATTTATGGCAGATTTTATTTTGAAATGACCTCCAGTGAGGTGTGTGTGGGGGGGTCTGTCTCTTCTACCTCAACCCAAGGGATGAGAGGAAAGAGCCTTAAGTTGCACCAGGGGAGGTTCAGATTAGATATTAGGAAAAAAATATCCCCTGGAAGAGCGGTCAGGCATTGGGATAAGTTGCCCAGGGTGGTGGGGTCACTGACTCTGGGAGTGCTCCAGAGGTGCCTGGATGTGGCATCTGGGGACGTGGATTAGGGGTGATTGTGATGGTGCTGGGTTGATAGTTGAGTTCATGGATCTTGAAGGTCTCTTCCAACCCTGACGATTCTTTGACTTGCTGTGATTTGCAGCCGCTTCTGCAAAGTGCTGCCGTTACCACAGTCAGTGCTTAACTGCTACCAGAGTTCCCAGAAAATGTGAGCACCGTGTTTAGCCTCATGTCCTCGTAGTTCACCAAGCAGTGAAGTCTGGGAATGTCTCCTGGTCTTCCCTTTCCTTGTCTGCCCTCTCCTCCTTTTCACCTTACCTCCTGGTGTCTCACACAGCTCGGGCTGTGGTCCATGAGCAGTGTTTGCACTGGGTGAGCAGGAAACAATGACGTCCTGGGGCTCCAACCCCCTGCCTGCAGTTAAATATCAGCGGAGGTGCACGTGGAAGGTCACCCTGCTTTTTGAAGCTAGGACAAAGCCTCTCACTCAGGAAGAACTCAGGGAAGCCAAACTGAGGGCTCTTTTGCATCGTAGCCAATGTGTGTGATTGGGCTCTTCAAGGAGCCCGGATTAACTGATCTGAATGGTCTGATCCTGGGCCCCCCATTACTGTAGATCAGCCTGTCACCATCAAATGGGCTGCTGAATTCAATTCTGCTCACTTAATGTCTTCCATGACTGTAACTGTGCATCATCCCAGCCTCAGCGCTGCCTCTTGTTCTTCACATCGGCTGTGAGTGTGGGGAGGAGAGGAGAGAGATAACTAACGAGCTCCTGGAAGCTGGAGCCCCTGTGTGTGCACTGCTCTGCTCTGGGACCTGTTCTGTGAAATGCCACAGGTTTCCAGTAAAGCTCTCACAACCCACAAGTTTTCTGTCAAAATAGTCCTGGTTAAAAATCCGAGAGTTGATTTATAAATGTTTTTCTTCAAATTAAGGATGCATAATGACATAGTACCATAATAATTGACTGTCTCAACACCTGTCCACATTTTTGTCAGGACCTTGCTGTTCTTGCACCAGGCCCCAGTCCTGCAGTTGGAATAGACAAGTCTGATCACTGAGTTTATCCCTAAGATTGCATTTTGGGAAAAAGAAACCAAACAAACTTTTAAATATGAGCTTTTGTGTATGTGCTCACAGACTATATTAGCCGAAATCTTCACATTACAGGAAACTTCAGGGTAATAAAGAACACTGTTGTTATAAAATGTGTGTATATTAGCCAGTACTTTGTATCCCAGAATCTCAGAATGGTTTGGGTTGGAAGGGACCTCAAAGCCCATCTCGTTCCACCCCCTGCCATGTCAGGGACACCTTCCACCAGCCCAGGGTGCTCTAAGCCCCATCTATCCCAGCCTTGGGCACTTCCAGGGATCCAGGGGCAGCCACAGCTTCTCTGGGCAACCTGTGCCAGGGCCTGCCCACCCTCCCAGGGAAGGATTTTCTTGTGATATCTTATCCCAGCAGAGTCTCTGTACTTGTATTTATTATGCCATATGTGCAAAGAGCATTTGTGCAGTGTTGTTTTCCCCTGCAGATGACTAATTTTATACAGGAAGGATTTTTGATTCATTTTTGGTTTGGTTTGGTTTGGTTTTCTTTCCTTTTCCATAGCAACTGTCTGTTGAAGAGCCTTCCAAAATTGACTGAAAACAGTGTGTGGCACACTGAGAGACCTCAGGTTCAGAAAGACTCCCCTCCCAGTCAGAAGGAAAATTTAATTTCCAAAAAGTTTTTCATTCCTTCAGACAAGAAATGCAGCAATGAAAGGCAAGATAGGGGTGATGACGTAGATATTCCCTAAGAGCATGAGTAACACTGTTGGGGCGGAAACGGGAAATGCAATTACTGATATAAATATCCTGTCGAGGCTTGGTGTTGGAGAAGGAGGAGTATTTTATCTGGGCAATTATAAATAACATGGAGCAAACCTTCTGTACAGTGTGCAGGCGGAGATGCATGTTTATAAGTTTAATGGGTCTAGTGGCAACATATCCCTGTGGAATCAGAACCTCAGACACCAGTATCCAGTATAAAATAAGTGCACAGTAGTCACTTGGCCTGAAATGACTGTGTTCTCCTCTTGTTTGCTAATTGCTTCGCTTCAGAAATAAATAACCTGACTTCGAGCGGCATTTGCGCCCTCCGGAGCCTCAGAATCCCAATTTGTCCGCTTGTTTCCCGTCCCAGTGGACTCCAGACAGAACTTCTCCGGTTTTGTGCTGTGCACGAAATCGAATCTGCCATAGTTTATCTGCCAGACAAGATGAGTGTCTTTCAGCAGGGCCCAGGATTGTTATGCTCCGTGGCAGGCTCGGGAGCTGCCTGACCTTACTCATTTCGGAGCGGGAATGGCCGAAGCAGACTCGGGCGAAAGGCTTTTCAGTGGCCGGGTGCTGCTCCCGGTTCTGATCCCCGCTCGTGGGTTTGGGCAGGGGCTCCGTGTGATGGCTGCTGGCACAGCTGAGTGGTTTTGTGGCCAGCGGGAAACTCGAGCACCCTTTGGGTATTTTTTAGGGCGGGTCTGCAGTTCAGATCACCATTTTGAGAGGTGCAGGTGATTAAAAGCAGCCCGGCCTTCAAGCGGTGCAGGGACCCACGGCACAAACAAGGGAGACCACGGGACCTTATTTGAAATGACAGCTTGGCATCTGAGCAAGCTAATCAAATGCATCTCCATCCCTAATCTCTTGGTCTCAAGCCCTCCTCTGAGGAACAAGGAGAGGGATGAATGAGCAGTCAAGCACTGCTAATTAGCACCGAAGGAACAGTGCATTTCGTGTCATTGTTATCACAGGTCATCCTGAGCACAAGTGGATATCAGCTTGAAGCAAAAGTAATTTCTGGAGTACCTGCAAATTATATCCCTTAATTCCCTATTTTTCAGGTTCTGTTCTCAGATAGATCATATTTTTTGTGAGGTGGTAGCTCAGGTCCTAAAATCAGAGAGTGTTTTTAAAGAGATCATCTCTGGATGAATGGTGCTCCAGGGCCTTCATTTCAGAGGAGTGCTTCTGTCTGTATGTGCTTCACCAGAGTCAGAGCGGGTTGCTGGCTAATTGGAGAGCTCTTGCACAGCTACAACATTTGGGAGTGGGTTTTATTACGATTTATTTGTAGGTGGAAGACTTACCGACATCTGCCACATCACAAGGAGAAGAAAATCAGCAGTGGCATGTGTTGACCTTTGGGTCTGGGTTTATTATTAATATCTGCCCTCATTTTGGTGGTACTTAGCTGGGTGGGTGAGCCAGTGGATCTTTTCCTCATTCATGGAATCACAGAATGCCAGAATGGATTGGATTGGAAGGGAACTTAAACCCATCCAGTGCCACCCCCTGCCATGTCAGGGACACCTTCCACCAGCCCAGGTTGCTCCAAGCCCCGTCCAACCTGGCCTTGGACACTTCCAGGGATCCAGGGGCAGCCACAGCTTCTCTGGGCAACAATTCCCTCTGTCTCAGCACAGGGACAGGATTATTCCTGTGTTCCACAGCCCTGCTGCCCAAAGAGTGTTATCTCTGGGGTGGTTCTTTCTTGTTGCTTTGCAGAACTGAGGAAAAAAAACCCTAAACAAATAAACCCCCCACAAAAACAAAACAAAAACTGAAACATCAACAAACCACCAAAAAAAACCCAAAAACAAAAATGGAAAAACCCACAAAAACAACCAACTACCAAAAAAACAAACAAACCAACAAACCCCAAACCAACCAACCAGTCAACCAAAAACCCCTGTATTTTTTCCTGCCTTTTTCTTGGATTTACTTCTTTGTTTATGGCACTTCTGTAGTTTCATTTACTGGTCATTTCCTTAGTGGCCTTTCTAAACATTAATTTAAACACAACAGAGCCAGAGGAATACAATTTCATGAGTGAATTTTCTGTAAACCCTGAATAAATTAGGGAAGAAACTTGACTTTGCTCAGCAGCATGTTCTGTGGAAACACAAGTGGTGGCTTGGACTGGGTACCTACAAGTGAAATGGAGTCACCCAAGATGTACTTTATCTACTTTAACGTGTGTGGCGTCGAGGAAATGTATTTTAACATGTTTTCATTGACTGATGAGTTCATTGACTGGATTTCACTGACTGATTTGGGGGCATAAAGCGAAAGAGAGGATAAACTTCAAAGGTTAAATCTACTTTTTCTGCAGCCAGAGTAATTTGTTTTCTCAGCTTGGTGACACTTCAATGTTCCGAATCCAGTCACGGTGCCCTGGTTAAAATGAGTTCTGACAGGGGACAGCAGACCTTAATTGCAGCGGTGCAGCAGCTGGGGGTCAGTGCAAAGGGATGGTGTCTTCCTTTGCTGTTCCTCCAAAAGGCAACTTCTAAAGGAAACCGCAGACTTCTAGCTGGGATTATATCCAAAATATTGACAGGCTGTTCCGTAGCCACTAGATCCGTTTTCTGTGTCCAAATTTCCCGAGGTTTAAAGAATGTATCTGGCTTTCTGAGGGGACATGTATGGCAGCGTGCAGCCCTGTGACCCCCAGGCACGGTTAGGAATTTCCTTGGGCTCTCAGGTTATATTGTTACAGAGAATAATCTCCCTTGTTGCTCTTTTGAAGAAAAATACCCGATTTTATTGCAAGCTGCTACTCTGCCTTTTTTTTTTCTTTTTTCTTTTTTCTTTTCCTAAAAAGTATGTTGCATAGTTTGGGGCTGCTGCTGTTCTTTTCGTCTTCCAGAAAAAGTTTTAGTTCGTGTTGTTTACATCCACAAAAAAATGTATTTGGAAATCATGGTTTCCCATGATCATGGGGAATGAAGATGTTTGATTTCAATAGCTTAGCCAACTGGTAGAACAGATTAAACACAGAAGAGAAGAGGATAAAGACTCGCTACACAAAGGCTGTCCCTACTGTTGAATCCAAAGGAGATGGATGGAATGTCAGTTTTTATTGACATCCAGTAAGATCAATTTATAATTTTACCGCCTTGACTTCAGGTTACTTTGGTGATCTTTTATGGGTCATCCTCTGTTGAGCAGAAAATTAAAGGTGTTGGAAAATGGAGCATCTCCTGTGTTAACACGAGGAATTTATGGCAGGCACGTTGGATCATTTCGGGGGGGTTTTAGGGAGTGGTGTCCAAGGCCTGACGAGGTCAGGGTCAATCTGAGCAGTGCCAGACAGCAGTGACAGACACACCAGCACAGGCTTTAGGCAGAATTGTCTCATTAAAGGAGAAACGCAGTGATAGTTCATCCTCCACGAGCAGCTCAACCTGCGCATTGTCTTTGTCTGCTGGTCCTGAAAATTGCTTCTGTGGGTTTGATCTGAAAAGGGCTCTTTGCAGGAGTCCTGGATTGCTTTAGACAGAAAATATCAGGGTGGTGAAGCTTAAACTTCTACTTGCAGTGCACTGGACACCCCACTACTACATACTGGCCTTTAATCCGAGCTGCCCTGCCTGGGCTGCGTGACCTGCTTTGCCAGGGGCAGACGGGAGCAGCACTGGAGCAGCAAAGCCTCAAAGCGACGTCCACAAGCATCCCAGTGCCTTTCATGGTTAATCACTTCACTCTTAACCTATGGAATGTCCCTTTTGACTATGACAGCCATCTGCACGGAGCATGAATAGATTACTGAAAGGCTTCAGTATCGGTAGATCCTGCGGCTTTCCGTTTGGAGACTAATGCTATTTATCTGCAAGTATTTTTAACTGTGCAAAATGAGGGAGATAGGAAAGAAAATGAAGCTGCACTTTGTGATACAAGGGGCTGTGTGACTCCAGAGACTGTAAACCAGTGTAATCCTTAATTTAGATTCTCTGGCACCCAGGTGAATAAAGTCGTACGATGCAAACTTCGTGACATTTCAGTAAATGAATTATTTAACTGCTGATTGATTTTTATAATCCTTCTTGCATTTTATTTGATTTTTTTCCCCTCTTTTGTCAATGTGAAAGTCACTTTAAACAAATGGTTCTCCTTCAGTGTCAAATAGGAACATTCTCCTCAAAGGAAAGACTGGGAAAAACAGGAGGTGGTGCTGGACTATCAAGGGCCCTTAGGTAACTGCACTGTTGTGTTCCACTGGCATTTTGGTTTGGCTTTTGTGGCAACCAGTGAAGTGTAATTTACTCCTTGAAGCAAACTGTGCAAATGAGCACCAGTTCCATGCCTCGTGGAACAGAAGGACTTCAGCCCCTGGCTGGAGGGGTGGAGGAGGTGTCTGAGATGTCTGAGAACAGACAGAGGTTAGATTAGAAAGTCCAGGTAGGAATTTTCTTTTCCATAAGAAGAGTGATTAAACAGTGGCAAAAGGACCTAGGCAAGCTGAAGAAACTCCAGCCTTGGGGATTTTCAAGCCTGACTGGGAAGGGCTCTGAGCAACCTGTTCAGGTTGGAGTGCACTGAGCAGCAGGTTGGGCTGTAGACGATCCTTAAGACACAGAGAAAAGCATTAATTCAGTTCAGATTTCTTCTGGGTGGTGCATTAGTCAGAACATTGGCATCGTGCACAGGTAACAAGTGGATGTTCTGTGTCTGCTGACCGACAGTTTCCTTCTAAACATTTGTACTAGACTGAAATGCCTCTCTCAGTGCAGGGCACGGCATGGGCAGTGGGATTGCAGAGTGCTGCGTGTCTGTACACTGCTATCAGTCCCTGCAGATAATGCTCCACCTGCCACGGGTTGGTTGCTGACCAGGGTCTCAACTCCTACAAAGTGTTTCTAACAATTCTGGATTCTAAGGTCAAGTAACTGTAAAAATTCTGTCCCCTTCCTCAGTATTTTAAATTTCGGGTTTGATGATGGCAGGAGAACCTTCATCTCACTTCTCATTGGGGCTAAACTGACGTAACATCTGCTTGTCACAGCTGAGGATCTGGCCCTGCGTTGCCCAAAGTGGCCTGAGAAGAGCAGCAGGCGCTGGAGCAGAGAATTAAAGTCATCATATTGTTCTCAGGCAGTGGTGGGGAACGAGCAAATGGTCAGCACAGACTCTTGAATTCCCAAGCTTTTCTTGAGAGTGCATTGCAGAGCACTAGGGAACCACACAGGCTTTCTGCACATCCCTTTCTGATAGATAAATACAGAGCTTCTCCTTACCCTTTAGCGAGAGGCAGATAAGGTTTATATATATAAAATAGAAAGAATGTTTTCAGGCACAGTACAGCTCAAAAACTTCTGCAAGTTCTGAAATGACTGAGGAATAAAATGAGTTTGTTGTGTTTCCCTTTTCCAGGTATCTGAAATAGCCTCTCCCCTCCTGTCAGGGAGGTTTCTGCAGGGAACCCCAAAGGTTTAGAAGGGGTTTAAGCTGCAGTGACGGATCAGCTGCAGCGAAACAAAAATGTTTGGTTTTTTCCATGCAGTGAATTTTGCATTCAAATTCCGAATCCTTTTTTAGTAGGGTGACATGCTTCAAAGTTTTTCTAATGGAGAGATAATTGGAATGGAAGAGCTGCTTCAAGATGAAATGAGTTCCTTTATGCTGGTGTGTGAATAGTGTTGGGTCAGCAGCTTGCTATCAGATTTGGGGGTTAAATTTTGGTAAAAAGATGCAAATGCATTTTTAGCATGTAATCTATAGTTATGATAAATTCTGTCACTTGGCATAGATTTATTCACATAAAATAGAATGCAGATAGGCAGGCCTGTACAAATGTTGACAAAGTTTAAGTGGAGATCTTTCAATTTATTTTTCTATTTTCTTTTATGTTTATGTTGGCATTTCACCCATCTGTAAATAGAAAATCTTTCATTTGGAAAGTTGTTTCCAACTTAGATTAACTGTCCATGAAATTTATAAATTAGAGTTCTGTGAATAACTTTTTTTTTTTACCCACGTTCCACGCACTCCTTCTGTTTTGCACTTTTTTGTTCATTAAATTGAAAGATGACTGTAGGGACCAATACAAATAAGATGGGAGCAGTTGTTCATTAGCTTGCATTAGTTCTACTGCACGTTGCTTTTCTTCCCCACTCAATTCTTCTCTCGGCTTCCCTAAGCCTTACGGGGAGGAAAGAACGTGCCCAGACTGGAGCAGGGCACTTCTTCAGGGATTCTTAAAGAAAAGGAGACATATACCGAGTTCAGCCTTTTGCTTTCTGAATCCTGTTCTTTCCTGTGTTTCTCTTAGCTCTTCACAGTCACCTTCAGATGTCCTTACTGATTGAAAAGGGGATTCCTGAGGTAAAGTGGCAGGTTACGCCTTCTGTTTCTCTGTCCTAACAACCCTTCTTTTCACTGATTTATTTTAATATGAAACTGAGAAGTGTGCATGGCAAGAGAACTGCCTGAGTACCCTGCAGAAGTCGCTGCCCCGGGGGCTCAGCAGTGTCATTCCTGCACTGATCTTGTTCTCAGTTTACTGCAAGTGGAAAGGAGTTGGTGGAAAGGATACAGCGCTTGCAGGAAGTACTTGATAAATTGCTGTGATGATAGCAAAGTAAAGTGAATTCAGCTAAAGTGAAGTGAAGAATTTTGTCCCAATATCCAACCTGAGCCCCCTGTGGTGCAACTTGAGGGCATCTCCTCCTGTCCTCTCCCGTGGCAGGTGGAGGGGACAGTGACCCCCACCCAGCTACAACAGCCGTGCAAGCAGCTGCAAAGAGCAGTGAGGTGTCCCCTGAGCCCCCTTTTCTCCAGGTGTCCACGGGACTGACATCTTTAACAGGTTCATTTGAATAAAAAGGGATTTTTTTTTTTTTTCATGGACTTGCTTGTTCTTACAGTTCTCACATGCCATCTCCTTCAGGCATATTTTAGGCTGGTGTTTATTTTGCTGCCATGTCTTCTCGATACTGAGGTGCAGTAGAGAGACATGCACAGACATCCAATCTGATTCTCCTTTTCAAATCCAGGTGCTAAAAACAAAAGCAGTGAGCGCTGACCGGGGTACATGGTACATGTTTTGCAGCAGGACCATCCAGCTGTAGGGAATAATGTCACTGGGACTGCACTTCCTAAGCCTGGTTCCCGGGACAGCTGCAGGGGCTGTCTAAGGAGAGCTGAGTGAACTGCAGAAAGGGCAGTTCGTGGCAGTGTGCACTCTGCTTACTGGGTCTTTTTGCTCCCTCGGAAGAGCACTGTATAAGTACATTTCTTTGAAGCGTTTGCAAGGTTATTGTAACTGGAAGTTAAAATATAGAGTATTACCTTTGAATGTGCAAGAGGTGTAAAGCACTGGCCTTAGTGTCATAAATACACAGCGAGAAAATACCTGGGTTTTATGTTCCGTGACAGCACTGCAATAAAACACCCTCCTGTAATGAGTGAGGAACAAGTTTCACAGAGCTGAACTTTGAAACAAACTTTATTGCTGGAGCTGCTGTTATTTTCTGGAGTGAACTGCATTGTGAGAAATCCAATCGCTTTCCCACCTTTTATGAATCAATATTGTGGGTCATTTTAATTCTTACATGATTTTTTGTACTTGTATCTGCTTAGGAGCCAAATGGGATGAAAGTATGATTCATTAGTGCTCTCAAGTATGAGAATCAAAAGCTGCTCAGAATTTAAATTGGAGCTCCCTAAATATTACACATAATTAATCTCATGTGAATGCCAGAAACTAAGGAGCTTCAATGTGTTAATTACACATAAAACATCTTCCAGTAAATGTCAGGTGACCCAGATGTCGCTGCACCCTGAGCAACCTCAGGACAGAAAGACCAGAGGGTTGTAGAGGGAACTTGCCCTTCAGCACTAAGATTTTGATGCTGCTTTCCCTAAAAGGTGCAAGCATTCCGTGTTTTCCGGAGTCCCAGAGTGCCGTGTGTTGCACTGTGCCTGTGTCTGATGGCAGTTGTCCTCACTGCAGCTCCAGGAGTGCCAGTGGAATGGAATGACCTTCTGCTTCGCTGCCTGAGCCAAACACTTCCGTCTGTCATTCTGGGAGCTGCTGAAGTTGGCACTTCTGCGTCCTGGTGTTTTGGGTGACGTGGGCTCAGGTGTGCTTTTGCATGCTGTTCCCAGAATTCCCTTGGTTTCCACGCTGCAGGAATACACTTTGTTCTGGACACGTTGCTGCTAATTCAGCACAAGGAATTGTTCCCTGGGAGGGTGGGCAGGCCCTGGCACAGGGTGCCCAGAGAAGCTGTGGCTGCCCCTGGATCCCT
>JAYRBT010000178.1:4362368-4392470 GCA_036023395.1 Myiotriccus ornatus
GCTCCAGCGCCGGCTGCGGAGATGCCCAAGGGCTGGAGCATCTCTGGGAGCAGCAAAGGCTGAGGGAGCTGGGGCTGGATAGTCCAGAGAAAACTGAGAGGGGGTCTCATCGATCCCTATAAATATCTCCAAGGGGATGCCAAGGGGATGGAGCCAGCCTCTTTTCGTTGGTGCCCTGCAACGGGCCATAAACTAAAACACAGTAAGTGCCACCTGGACATGAGGAAGAACCTCTTCCCGTGGAGGTGGCAGAGCCCTGAACAGCTGCCCAGAGAGGGTGTGCAGTGTTCCTCTCTGGAGACATCCCAAACTCACCTGAACACGTTCCTGTGTCACCTGCTCCAGGTGCGCCTGCCTTGGCAGGGGGTTGGACTGGGTCATCTCCAGAGGTGATTCTGGGACTCTGTGAATATTTACTGTGCCTGCTGGTGCCCTTCTGGTGGGCTGTGTATAATGCAGGGCTTTTTTGGCTAATACTGTACTTCTCCATGCAGTTTGGGAATCCCTCTTCCAGGTGATTTTCCCCTTCTAGGAGCAACAGCATTAATCCTTGCCTGAGCGGGCTGAGCAGCAACTGGAACAGCTTCCTCAGGTGATTTCAGTGTGCTCTTGGAAATTGTCTTGGCACCCAACCATTTCGGGCTCAGGACAGTGGAAATTATTCATAAAGCCACCTCCCATCAGGGACAAGCTTCACCAGCAGCTTTGTTTAGAGAAGGGGCTCGTTCTCCAGTTTGCAGGGTGGGAAGTGGAAGCAGCAGCATCCTGGGTCACCTCTGCACCCTCAGGGCTGGCAGGTCCTGCCTTCAACGTCGTGTAATTACTGCTGGGGAGCTGAATTACTTGGTGTTCTGTATTTCACACCCAGTGAAGGGATGAATTTTATTTACTGCCTCAAGAGCTGGTTATTTCATGTGTGAATAGGTACATATTCACGGAGAGAGCTTCTCAGTTACTGCCCTTGTGCTGCCAAGGTTTGTTTCTTCTCTCCGAGGAATCGATTCTCTTTCTCCAGAAAGGGGGAGCCATATAAGCTGTGCTTGAAGGATCTCAACACTTTTGTGGCTTTTTGTTTAGTTTTTTTTTTTTTAATTTCTAATCTCATGTGCCATGAAAACAATTTTAGTACAAAATGCCACATTGCCTTATCCCCTCTTACAATTTCACTCCTCACAGACTATTCTGAATAAAATGCTCTTCACAAATCTGGGAACAATGGGAGAAAGGAGTCTGCTGGCTTTTAGTCCTCCAGTGATTTGTAAAATCTCCCTCAGTCACACTAGTTTAAGTAGACACTACAAAAAAAGGTAAAAGAAGCTCTGTACTGAACTCTGTGACGTGGTGTTGGTCTGGGTAAAGCCCTGGGTTTAATTCCTAATCTATTTTATTTCCTACAGGGCTTTAATGGTATTATTTGGAGCTAGAAAGACATGGTTGACCTAGAATAGACATCTTTTACTCTCATTAGGAAAAAAAGTTTCAATATTTATGGCCTTGCATTAATTGGGTGATTAGTTTGGTTTTAAACACTGACTTAGGTGACTTTACATTAGCAAGAGCTAAAGGAAGGCAAGACAATCCTGAGGTCCCCACACCACCTGCGGTGTAAGTTCTTTTATTATGCAGCTAAAACTGACTACAACTATGAAAAATACACCGAATTTCTTTGGATCCTTTCCCCCCCCTAGTTAATGAAGTTTTGCTTTCAGTTTGAAACTGGTTTTTAAATTTCACATCAGTGCAGTTGTATTTTGGTGAATTTTGGTTTTGCTGTGGTTGTTTGTTTTTTGTCACTGTGAAAGAAACCCCTTTTCTTAAAACATAATAAGGAGAAGCCATTTTAATAAGACAATTTTTGTTGTGAATCTTATTATATGTATTCAGTAGGATGACTTTTACCTTTTTGTTTGTTTTATCTGCAGGGAAGGTTTTTGTCTTTTTTTTGGGTTTTTTTTGTGTGTTTGGGTTTCTGGTTTTGGGTTTTTTTTGTTTTGTTTTGTTTTATTGTGTGGGGTTTTTGTTTGTTTTTTGTTTGTTTTTTTGTTTGTTTTGTTTGTTGTTTTAGTTTCTGAAAACACAGCCATGTGTGTTGAAAACAAATCAGAGTTGAAGGTCAGAGTGTCAGTTCTGCTGGAGTTGTTAGGAGGGGTTTTTAAGAGCTGAATCTCAGCTGCATTTACAATCACAATAAGCAAAATTTAGTCGGGGGAGCCAAGTCAGGGTGCTGGTTAAATTTCCAGGTTGCCCTGTGTGGGGTCAGGAGGGGTGATCCTCAGGAGGATCTGGAACGAAATTTTACAGCTGGTGCCAAAACAAACAAACGGTTTCATTTGCTTCAAATTCACTTTAGAAGTGGTTGGTTTGTTGGTTGGTTGGTTGGTTTGTTTTCTTTAAATCACTTTACATTGAAAATCGAACCTGTCATTCAGGCTGAGAAAGCGGCATGTCAAAGATTTCCCTGCCAGGGAGCTTTGACTCGTGCCTGTTAGGACGATGATAGCTGGGCAGCTGCAGAACGTTTGGGATGCTAAAGGGCCTGCTGTCCCTTGTACAAACCTCTGAGCACTGGCAGCTCAGAGTGGGCTGGACCTCCCTCCTGCTGTCATAACCACGGCTCAGTCACTGACTCTCTGATGTTTAAAGAAGACATCCAAGAGAAATCACTCAGCTGGAACATGGGCGATTGGTGTTGTGTTGTCTCTATTAGTGCATGAAATCAGATATTGAAAAATCTGTCTGGCTTCTGTTGCTTTGGCTTTGGAATTAAACTGCTGGGGCTTGTTTATGCGCAGAAGGAAGGTCAGTAGATCATCAGGTGGCTGGAAGATTGTGTTTGACTTTCTCTGTTTGATCTCTGAAGGCCTTTGCCTCAACTGGGACCACCCTTCTCCTTTTCTTGTGCGAACAGTGCTCCTTCCTTCCTCCTCTGCTAAGAACAACTGTAACAAATTGGAAAACCTAAGCTGTGCTAATAACAGATTAAAGATTTTAAACAAATCTTGGCCAGTTAAGTACGTTATTACTGAAAACTAGATCTGGTGAGCCTTTATAGGTTTTGGAACTGGAGTGGCGACTGAAAATGAGTAATTTTGGGTTACAGAATGTTTTCATATAATTTCTTCCCTGTGTCCTGGCACTCCAGGTCCTTTGGAACAGTCTCCATCTTTCTCACTGGCTCCCTTCAGGCCCTGGGAGGCCACAGTTAGGTCACCCTGGACCTCCTCTTTTCCATGCTGAACAATCCCAGCTCTCCCAGCAGAGCTGCTCCATCTGTGATCATCCTGGGGCCTCCTCTGGACTCGGTCCAGCAGCTCCTCGTGTGGTGCTGCTGGAAGGCCTGGGTTTACTGCCATTACTGATGGCAAAAGCAGAAAAAAATGGCATGGTGCTGCAGGAACTGCACCAATTTTAGGCTTGATAATTATTTAACATTTGGTTTAGAATTATGTTTGTAACAGAAATTAAAAGTATTGCATTAAAATTATAGATGAGCAGGTGAACTGTTATGCCAGTTATGAAATAGTCAAAAATAGCTTCAGGCATAATAAGCAACTTCATTATATTAATGCAAAATATTTTCCTATCATTAAAAATTAAAGAACAATCCAAAAGTTATTTTAGCTCCTAGAAAAAAAAAAAAATCTTAATTTTTTAGAGTTATTCCTCTGGTTTTAGATGAAATGTTGCCTACACAGTACATTCAGAGCATTTCACTGATCTCAGAGAAAATACTGTGCAGAAAATATCATCAAGCTTGAAAGGAAATAGCCATTTGAATTACTTTTTGTCTCCTCCCCCTGCATTTAATATTAAATTGTTTCAATAATTGTCAGAAACAACTACAGAGCAGTGCTGCACAACTCCTGCAAATCTGAATTTCCTCAGAAACTGCACTGTTGTTTTCACTTGACAAACCCCAAACTCTGCTTGCTAGAAATAGTGACGAGCCGCACAGATGGGCGTGATTGTCGTGGGAACGTTTTGTAATTCATTGACAGCGCATCAGACCTTGCTGTAGCTCAGCACAGCTCCCTGTGTGGACTGTGGGAACAGGTTCCTCTCCTGCCCTGCTCAGGAGCCAGAACAAAGCTGTGTCCAGCCAGCAGGTGTCCAGGATAGGAAGGGCCACACACAAAAATATGTGAGCATATTTTTTGGGGGGGTTGGGGGTGAGATTAGGTTCATGCACACACGTTCAGAAATCTGCTTTTTGTTCTTATTTTCTGCATTTGGCGTTTCACGTGGACTGTCCAGGAGCACCAAGCTGCCCCTTTAACAAAGGGTACAACAGAAGAACCTCGGGAGTCATTTTGTTGTGATCAGTACACGTTCCCTGCCTTGCTGCCCCTCAGTGTTCCCCCACAGCACAGTCCCCTTTGCTCTGGGGCAGAGCCAGAGGAGGGGGAGGTGGTGGGGATTGGCAGCAAATGATGTCCCAAAAACGGGTTCCTTCACCCAGAGGGCCAGAATCCGACCCACACACAGAGCTGAGATGTTTGATTGCTCCGTGTCTGTGCAGAGGTGGGTGCTGGGTGGTAAATCCACAGAACACCTGGTTGCAGCCAAGCAACATATTGATGGGCTCAAAATACCTAAGTAGGCACCAAGCTGATTTCTAAAGCCGTGCCTGTGTATTGGTTACAGGACAGGCTTTTTGTGATTTAAATATTTGATGCATGTTAAGTTTATTGTGCATGTGCAGTGGCTCAGGGGCTGGACTTGGGGCAGCCAGCCTAAGCTTTGCAGGTGTGGTTTTCATATTCCAACGAGCTAAGCACACCATTTTAGCTAACTCAGGTAGAACTTACAGTGCATTGCCAAACGTGTCCCATGTTAATTCAAGGTCTCTGTTGCTGTTCTCTCTTTACTTGTTTAAAAATATTATCACAGAACCACAGACTGGTTTTTAGTTGGACAGGATTGTAAAGCTCATCTCATTCCACCCCCTGCCCTGGGCAGGGACACCTTCCACTATTCCAGGTTGCTCCAAGCCCCGTCCAACCTGGCCTGGGACACTTCCAGGGATCCAGGGGCAGCCTCAGCTTCTCTGCCCAACCTGTGCCAGGGCCTGCCCACCCTCCCAGGGAAGGATTCCTTCCCATATCCCATCTGAGGGGCCGCTGCTCGAGCTTGTCCAGGTCCCCCTGGACAGCCCCGTCCTTGAGGTGTGTCACTGCACCCCCAGCTCGGTGTCACCTGCACAGGGGGCATTCTAACCTTGCTGCTTCCTGCTCGCTGGAGATTTTTTGCAGTATTTATTTATTTTCTGTGATTGCCAGATCTTTCCCCTAAGCCGTCCATCTCCCATCACCCTTGCAAATAGGTGCTGATTGCGGGTGTAGGGCAGGCTGTGCTCAGGTGTCTCTCTGGGGCAGTGCAGTGCTCGCTGTGCACTGGGGCAGAGGTTTGTTGCAGGTTTTTGTCTGACTTACAGGTTTATATACTTATTTAACGTTCACACCAAGGCAAAAGAAACTTTGCTTCTGTTTCCCTGCACAGGCACTCCTCAGGCTCTTTACAAATGCAGCCACTGCACTTCAGGGCCAAGGGCATGAGAGTGCCAGAACATTCCTACTCTGTCATAGCCCTGGTTTTCCTTTAAAACTGCAGCCTGAGACAAGCTAAATGACTGGGGTTGTGTGTGAACAAACAGAAGTTCTTTAGCCCTGGAAATCCTCATACTGTTAATTCCCAGTTTCAGTGAGCTTTAGTCACGTACCTGCTTGTTCTGTGTGTGTGCTTTGCCTAATTCAAGCTGTCCCAGTTACCACAGTATTACATATTGTCTCTGTGCTTATGAATGTGTAAAATAATGGAGGAAATAGAATTATGACAGTGATACATGGATGTATTTTGGAAATCATACACAAGCACAAGTAACCATCCATCTAGTCATGCAACCCTTTTCAGATTTATTGAGCCTATGCACCGAAAATGTTAAATGGACTCATGTATTTTAAATCACCGAGTTTGAGCTGGCACAGCTGGGCTTGTTTTGTTGGTGTTGTGGTCAAATGACCTTAGGAAACACATATTTTGGAGTGAATTCCCTCTTGCTGAAATCAAGGCTGTTACTTGAAGGATAGGTGGTAGAATACATTCGAAGGCGTGTTATAAATCAAACCAATCCTTTCTCTAGAAAGTTTGATTTATGCGTGTCAAATTAACTTTTCCAAACTCGCTGTAATTTATCTCAAACATGAGAATTCTCAGGGAAAGCAAAATGAAATGTATTTGCACTGTGCACTCAAGGTAAAATTTTTGACTCGGTATTAATCAACAACAATGTCTTGTAGGATGATGGGAACGTAATTCAGCAGATTCCTTTGGAGCAGCAGTCGCTCTCCGGGCTGACAGAGGGACCCGCAAAAATGGTAAGAAAAACTCTTCTTTTTAACAAGATTATTTTTTTTTTTCAATCCCCTACAATAATAATAATGCAAAACTGGATGTTGGGAGTTTGGATGACGAAGAGCTGAACAGATAAAAAGCAAACTGTTGAAGTGGCATTGTATAATATTGAGGAAAGTTAGTGTGATGGTTTATTACCTGCAGAGGTATAAATAATGTGTCGTTTCTTCTGTTCTGCGTGTATGAAAAACTAGTCCTGCGATCTGGGCTAGATTTATTATTCTTCATTGATTGCCTCATTCTGTTGGAGGACATTTCTGGCAGTAAAGTAGGAGACCTGCCACATCTATCACGATGTGTCGGAGACCTGTCAGCTCTGCGCCTCTTTTTTGAACTTTGCTGCTTCAGAAAAATGTAGCTGAGCGTTATAGGCAGAAGTCTGACATTTCCAAGATGAGAATCAATCTTCTTTTATGTGGTGTTTCTCAAAGAAGACTCGCTTTGATTGCACAAGCAGGGGTTTCACATGTTGGAGGACACAACATGGACACCAAATAATTTGGGTAACAGATTTGACGGGTGTTCTGTAATGAAAATAAATTGAAGAAATGATCATAGAAGAGATAGGCAAGTCAGGATAGCAGAACAAACACGGATCTGCTGCTGTCACAGCTGTGAACCTGGAGGTGTTTCTTTCTGGTTCTTGCATTTTCTTGTATTTCTTTTGCAAGCTGGAGGCTTTAACAAGGTAAACACAGCCCGTTGTGAATTACTGTTCCATGTTATCCCACATTTGGGGGCGGGGGAAGGACTGTTAAGTTCTGGTCTCATGGCAAGAGCATCCTGTGGTCCCCGTGCCATACACCTGTGTTTTCACCAGCCTGCAAAGCTCACAGAGCTAAAGACTTCTCATTTTGAAATGTCTTTAAACATCAGTTCAGATAATTAGTGGCTTTTTATATCAAGAGGTTTTAGCTTGGTAAGTTCTCAGTTTAGTCACTCCAATGTGCCCTGATTTTCTACCCAGATGATACTGTGTCAGCCCCAAAATACTGCCTCAGCTTTTGTAAGGAGATTAGCAATGCATGAAATGCATAATTAGAGCAGAACAGTCTCCTGTCTTTAAGTTTCTAACAATTATTTAATTCAGGACAACAACAAAAGTCCCTAGAACACACAAATAGTCGTAAGTTTAGATAAGATGACATGTAAGATGGAGTGATAATTTCTCATCCCTGTATTTCTTTTCCTTTTTAAGTTGAAAAAAGAGATATTGGCTATTTCCAAGCTTAAGGCATCGAGAGAAACAAATCTGTTCAGTTCCAGAGCAGACTCCATTAACACAGATTGCCTTCAGCCCATTAAGCCTCATCACCGAGATGTTTTAAACAAGTGTTTGTTTCTAAAAGCTCTGGAAGCCAAGGAATTAAAACCCCCCTTATTTTTAAAAGCATGTTTTCTGAGCCTTAATAAAATGACACTTTGTCTTACTTTTGTGTCTCCAGTCATGCAGGAAATTAGAGGACTAGTTCCTTCCTGCAGACTTTGGGTTTCAGGCTTCAGGCTCAATTTGGCAGGTTATATTGCTCAAATTAGCTTGTAAATGAGATATTTGTTTCTAAAGTACAACTGATATCAACTTGCATGCAAATACTCGGAATATGAACATGTCTCTCATTTGATTCTGTAATTAGATGATGGTTTTCCTTGTCAAGAGGGCTCAGAAGCTCAGTATTGATTTATGTTATTGAGTTCCTCAAACTGCAGTGTGTCATTGTTAAGCATAATTTAGAACGGCCTTTTTTCTCTCCTCTAATCTTGTACGTGGCAAAGCTTGATCTAATTTGGGGCCGGAATGGCCTCGAGGATCTCTGAACCCTCGTGCGTGTGTGGTGACGGTGGCACGTCTGGAGGAAGAGGATGTCACTGCGATGTCTGATTTCTTCGGGGTTGTCTGTTTGATAGGACATGGTATTTTCAAGCCAAGCCTGAGTGCTCCTAGCATGAGAGAGGTTTTGATGGGAATCCAGGTTTGGAGGGAATCTTCTGCTGTCCTAGAGGGAATCTTCTGCTTGCTGGGTGGGGAGGGGTCACCTTCAGAGGTGGTTGCTGCCCATCCCACCCGTGCTTTAAGCCCGAGTACTGCCTGGGGAAATCATTGATTTTGGCAGGTTGTAAAGTCATTTTACAGCGCTGGCCTTGACGTGTTGCAAGGGAAACATGAGGATCACTGACATTCCTGTCCAGTGGGTGTCACGGGATGCTTTCTGTTTCCCTGGCACGGCAGGAGGTGACCGTGGATGCTCTGGTTGCCTGTGTACACACTGCACTTGAGGTGCTGCAGAGTGCTGTGCTGACACCCCAGAGTCAACCAGAGCTTGAACGGGGGGTGGAACAAGATGTGCTTTAGGTCTCGTCCGACCCAAACCATTCTCTGATTCTCTGACTCTGTAATTAGTAGATGCTGGGCTGTAATAATACATTAAAAGGCAACTACCCTTTTTTGCTTGTATTTGCATTCCAAACCCATCCAGTGAACCATCTGTTGAGGCTTAGGAAAAGTGTAGTCTGGGCCCTCAAACCTTTTTTCAGAATGCTGTGTTACAATTGCCCAGTTCAAAGGAGGAACAGGAACCTGATGTGTTTAACATGTAGATAAATAAATGCACAAACCTGTTCCACATCTTTGATCCATTTTGACACCAAAACTAAAATAATGACCTGGGAAATTGATATCAGCTTTTGCTTAATAAACTGATTGGGATGTTGTGGACATGAAATTCTTCAGGAATTTCTTTTGAAACCTTGCGTGTTATTTGAGAGACGGTTTGTGCAGTGTGGCAATCAACGTATGGCACATGTTGGCATCGTGATCAGAGCTCTTGGCTTCCCAGTCTGTGTGTGTGGCTGAGATGGAAACGAGATGCTGGTCTCAAAGCAGGGCCCAGCAGCGCCTGGATCAGGTTGACTCTGCTCGCTCCCAGCTGTGAAGTGCAGGATATACCCCAGCAATGACACCCGTGCAGTTTTTCTCTCCAAAACAACACCCCCTCCCACATGTGCCTTTAATGACTCTTTAATGCCAGCCCATTTTCATCTTTGATAAAACTGTGTTAATCACTCATCCTCATGTATTCACTTTGCTGTGAAACAGAATCCGTTTTCTTCATGTTATTGCCAAGCAATACAAACCGAAAGAGCTGCTCTGTAGTATTTGGTCATCACTGAAGCCCAGGCTGAGGCAGCAGAGGTGTTCCTCAGTCACTGGGGGGGCATTTGCGCCCTAGGATTGCAAACAGAGGATTTTCCTTCAAAGATTTGGTGGCAGAAACCTGTAGTGTAGGTCAGTTGTCTAGGAGAGGGCAAATTCATCTGCAGGCTCCCCTTGCAGTGGAACCTGGGCAGTGAGGTCACACTGGAGTATTTCTGCTATTTTTCTTTTATTTCTCTTACTGTGGATGGAGATTGGCATTTAATATAAAAATCTTTTCAATACCTTTGTTGCATTTTATATCTCAGTCTGACAGCTACGTTTCTAAATGTGTATTTATCTTTTCCTGCGTCGTTACTTAGGGGCTCTGCCATTTATTGAATTTTTATCCAGACCTCGGTTCAGGCAATGCACAGGTATTACAAAATCTTACTTGTGTTTCTGAAGCGTGGGTTTGATCCTGCCAGCCCCAAGGCTTCAGGGGAGCCACACTGAGGCCCTTGCTCGACAAAAGTGGTTTGTTTGCTGCCTAAAACGTGCTTTGCAGGAGCACTGCCATTCTGAGGAGTTGCTCCTGATGTTTTGCAGTAGCAGCTGTAGGTCAGTGGGTGGTTTCCTGCTGACCATTCCCTCAGCTGTGTCCCTGACAGATGAGGCTTGTGTTTGACAGTTGGAATGTGAAGCATAAAATGATGTATAAACTCTGCTGAGGAGAGTGATGCCCAGGGCCAATTTGCAGGCAAATATAATGCAAAAGGTCTGTGAAACTCAACCACTGGGCTAGTGGAGCTGTGGGGTGAAACTGGTGTTTCAAATAGGTCTTGCACAGAGTGTCTGAGCTCCTCCTGCCTGCAGGCACTCTCAGACTCCCCATCCTGCTATCTTAGAGGAGGGCTTAAGAGTTCATTTAGCCCCAGCTTTTACCAGGGATAAACAAGAGAAACGACCCTTTCACTCCCCGTGAGAGGATGGGAAATCCCGTAGCAGGTACAGTCTTTAACAGGTACTGGATCTGTACAGCTCCCAAACGATCCCAGTGATCAGGCCACTGGAAGTGTTTTGGGAACAAGCATTTCCTTCAGTTTCCAGGCAGTCGGTGAGCTGTGCCCAGCAAAGCCATGTTTTCAGCAGCGTGACTTCACAAGGGCTCTAATTGCTGTGTGCTGAGCGAGAGGGATGTTAGATGGATGCTGAAACCACTTATTTATAAATTAATGGAAGCTATGCAGAATTAGTGAGTGTTTTAAGAGGGCTGATTGCCAGTCCAGTGGTAATATGTGGCTTGAGTGGTTGCAACACTCATATTTCCTTTTTAATTTCATTAAGTCCTTGATTTTGGTGTGGTTTTTTTTCTTTTCCCATTTGACAAATTGCCATCACATTTAAGGTTAAACTTCACATTTAACCAGTGTTCCAGTGCTTCATTTGTTAAGCACTGGAAGAGGCTGCCCAGGGAAGTGGAGTCACTGTCCCTGGCATTGTCCAAAACAATGAGTAGATGTGGCCCTTGGGGACGTGGTTTAGTGGTGGCATTTGGTGGAAGGCTGGACTTGATGGCCTTGGGGGTGTTTTCTGACCTTAATGGTTGTGTGATTGTATGGCTGTGGTAGCACTTGATATGACTTTGCACTCATCATGTTTTCTGTTTGCATTTATTTCCCTCCTTCTTATAACAGACACAAACCCAGCCTAAATATATCACTTTAATTCTTTTTAACAAAAGGATGAAGAGAGTGTAACAGAGAAAAAGACCTTGGTGCAGTCGTGACTTCCTGGCTTTTGAACTCGCTGCTTCTTTTTGAACTTAAATGTTATATATTTAAATATTCATTTTCATTGCTCGTGGTAACTGCAGCAGCCCTTAGGTGGGCACATTCACTAGTATGAATAATGAAATCCTTAACTACTTTAAAGCACATTATCCACTTGTGCTGTGTAGGAAAAACACGCATCTTTAATCAAACTATGCAGTATCTTTTGTCATAAGCAAGCAGCTCGTCAGAGGGAGATAGAGACTGGAAAGAAGATTATTAAGAAAACAGGCTTATTAAAAAAATCAGGTTTAAGACCAGGCTGTGGTTCAGAACCCAGTGAATATTGACCCTCATCCTGTTAAAGCTGGCAGTGACTGGGGTAAGAAGACACGTCCCAAGATCCAGAAAAAAATTAATTCAGAGAAAAGTGATGGTATACGTATATTATGTCACATATATCATATTGTATCATGTATATTATATTAAAAATGTGATGGCAGGGAAGAAAAGAACAAGCATGTGGTGTTGGTATATTAACACAGAGACCAAAACAAGTATGAAATAATGAAAACAGACAAAACCCATCCTAAAAAAAAAGCTATGCTGAAAATTAGGTTGAGGGCACTGCCTTGATTCCTGGGGCTGTCCAGGGTCAAGTCATTCAGCTCCACCATTTAAACACCTCAAACTGGGGTTTGGCTTGTTTGTTTGTTTTCCTTTATTTTTTTCTTTCCTCTTTTGTAATGCGTTTTATTTCTGGAAACTCTGTTTTATAAAATCTGCGCTGCGTTTCCCTTCATCATCTCACGGCATTTACCGAACTCTGTGTGGGTGCAGACGTTCCTGCGACTCGTCAGTGTGAGCTCACAACATCTGAGCTCTCCTAAGGGCTTTTGCTTTTTAAAGAGCTCTGTTTTGAAGGGAATCAAATGAACACAGAAGTCCCTGGGTAGTGTGTGCCTGTGTCCAGTAGGCAATTAGTATTATTTATTTGTTAATTTTAAACATTAATATGCTCATGTTTATGATCTGTCATATTTTAAATCTGATCATAATATTTATTTACCTTTGGGTTTCTACTTCTTCGTCCTATTTAATCTCTGTATCTGATTGTCTCGTGAGCTCAGACAGACACTCGTGTGAAGCTTCTTGTCTTGCAGAGAGTGAACTTTTGTCTCTGAACTCTAATTTACTGATGGAAAAATGTTCTGGAGAGAAACCCAGGAATTCTAGTATCCCTCCAGTCTTTAACTGTGTTATCAAGGCCTGTATTTTATTAAATCACACACAGAAGTAGTAAGTACAATCATGCAAAACTAACTGTGTGTTGAGGTTTATGCATTTATAGATATTAAAAAAAGGCTCTCTGAGCAATACCTGGAAACTCTGGAGTGACACAGGAGGGACTGGCTGAGAGTGCCCGGAGATCACAAGTGCTTGTCATAATCCACTTGAGAAGCTGCTGGGTTGCACATTAATCTCATCTGAAGCACTGAAAGATCTTCAGTGCAAAGCCATCCTTCCACCTCTGAGCTGGTGGGCTCTGAGTTTCCCGAGCCCACAAAAATGCTTCCAGTGCGATGAGATTTCTGCTGTTAACTGGAAGGATTTGGAGACTTTTAAATGATTTCTAAATGCTTGCACAGAGGCAGAAAGCAAGCATGGGATATGCTTGGCTCAGGAGAAAATCTTCATAAAATAGTGAAAAGGAGAATATGGATGATTATTATACCAGAAGCCTTCAAATACCTTTAGACATCACTTCTACAATGGTTCAACAGCTAAATTATTTATGATTAGAGTGTTATAGGAAAGATTTTAGCTGTAACTGTGTCCAAAATGCTTTTTGATAATGAGTGCTCAGTTATCTGCTGATCTTTCAGGTCTGTGTTAAGGGACAGTTTATCAAAATCAAAAATCCCAATCTGTTTTGAAGCACATGAGGATTTTTCCATAAAAAGCACAATCTTTCCGTGCTCTGTCACATGAGATTTGGACATCTGGAGGTAATAGTACTATGGATGAACCGAGGGGGGGAAAAAATAGTCAAAGGCATTTTCCTGCAGCAATAAAAGTTTGTCAGAATGCTCCTTAAAATTCAAAGGCTTTGCATACGGTTTGTAACACTAATGGATGCCATCACCACTGGTTGTGTAAACTGTTGTGGGTATAAGGGGAAATTGCATATGATTATAGAAGAAAAATATATTAAAAATAAGGAGAAAAAGAAGCTGTCACTGGCCCAAGTCCCCGGCCTGTACATTTTTGGAAGCTGGGAGCTTCTTTAGGTGGAACAGAAGGAATTTTCTCACAAGAATTTTTCAGTGGAAGAATTCTGTGATCAGAATCTGAGTCATCTAAACAGTAGGGGGAAAGAAGTGGGCAAATGGACGTAGGCTTTGATGCAGGGATTGCTTGGGGGGAGTTCTGTGTGCGAAGCAAAGGGTAGATGAAGCAGTTGGTAAATAACAGCATAGGTGGAGTAACAGAAAAAGTGATTTGCATTGTGAGCCTAAACCTTGAAAACAACAGAAAATTAGGAGTGTTGGTTTAAATGCTGATGCTGATCAAGGCAGTAGTCCTTGTCCCCTCTCCCCCAAAAAGCAGGGAAGAAGGGTTAAGCAGAACAGCGCCTGAAGGGAATCCAGCAGGGTTAGACTGGAGCACCCATGGCTGTTTTGCCTTATGCGTTTCTGTGCCTCGGGAAATCCTTTCCTCTTCTGATCAGCAGCGCAGCATCCAGACTGTTTGCTGGGTTGCACTGCCTGCTGCAGAGTGTCCTCTTCCTCTGGGAGAACCAGGAGGCAGGAAAACAGGGCTGGTGTGGATTCCTGCCTGCTGAACGTGAGGGCAGCACCAAAACACGAGGGCACCTTCCTTGGTCAAACTTGGAGACCAGAGGGTTTTCACTCAGGCCTGGACAGCAGCAACCACTGAAGAGCCAAGGTGGGAAATCCACACCTAGGAACTCCAGGGAGACCCATTTGTAATGTATTTCCCTGGAGAAGCTTCCGAAATCCCAGTAGAAATCCCAGCCAAACTGCAGAACTGATGACATCATATTTTCTTCCTTTTTTCACCTTGCAGTTCCTGATCTGAGACAAAGCTTTTCCCTCTTTGATTCAGCTTGGAATTTGATCCTCTAGGGAAGAACTTGGCTGCACGGATCAGTGTCTGGGTTGGAGGGCAGCTCCGCAGTGGGAAGTACAAGGAAAAGGCAGTTAGGAGTACCAGCAGGTTTGTGACCCCGCGGTTGATCGCGAGGAGCTGTGTCAGAGCATCAAACATCTGAGGGCAGGTGAAGAGCTGTGCTTGGCACAGGTGACTTCTAACAGACACGCTGGAATTCACTTTCACAGCTCCAGAAGGGAGGGACCGTACTAAGAGTAGGGGCTGAGGGCAAATCTCAATCATCTGTTCGTTATTTTCCTTTTGGAAGGCATAAAATTCTCTCCTCTGCCTTCCTTGGCAGGAAAACCTCGTAAAGCCGGCGCTTGGTTTGGTGAACTTTTAGGCACGAGTAGGAAGTGATGGAGATGAGAGTTAGATCAGTCACAAGGGTGGTAACAGCACACAGGGCTCCTCTGGGGGAGCAATAATGTTGAAGCTTCTGCCTGTGGACAAAGCAGGAGAGTCAGCATTAAAATGGGCTTGGTTCCCTTCTCTGTTCTCCTCTTTTCCACACTGAGTTTCAGGCTCAAGGGGCAACGTTTTCAGTGCGTGTAAATTCACATCCTTTCCTTGGAGCTTCGATGTCTTTTGAGGACCAGCTGTTTTACGAACTTTACTCAGAGTTTTTGGACTTTGAGTGTCACAGCCTTATGATTTCTTACCATGGTGTTTTGTACGAAGGTTTCTGTTGCTCAGGGAAACCCATGTGGCACTTGGGGACATGGTTTAGTCCTGGCCTTGGCAGGGCTGGGTTAACATTTGGACTTGATGATCTTGGAGGCCTTTTCCAAACTAAGTAGATAATAATTTCATGTGGCAGCATGCCAGTTTAGGCTCTTGGATTCTCACCAACTGTGTTACTTCAGTGTGTGGTACAATTTACGCATAGGATTTGTTGATGTCTGTAGGTTATTGGTGGCGCTGTAGATGAGACTGCTGGGTCACACGTTATAAAGATTTACAGCCAATTGTGTGTAAATAATAGGAGGCATGCAGGCATGCTGACTGCAGCATATATTTTCTGAAATACAGATCAGTATGGTTTTTTTCAGCTTAATATGCAGTTTCATATCACTGCACTTCCAAAAGTTTTATGGAGCTGATGGGTTAGTCCCTTTAACACATCCCAGCAAGTCAGACAGATTGCATATTCTAAACCTTATGTTCACCTCGTAAGAATATAACTGAAAATTATTGGCAACATCTAACTTGAATGTAGATGTATGTTATTCCTAGCAGGATCTAGAAAAGCCAAGTGGAGGAACTGTGTAATGCAGTAGTTTTTAAAGTTAACAGCATTTGCATGGGCATATACTCTGAAGTTTGCTTTTTCCTTCTTTTCTTTTCCTCTCACAAGTTAGTGCTGGGTGTGAATGATTTCCAGCCCCTCTTAGAAATAGTCCAGAAATCATTTACTTGTTCCTCGACCTCAACCAAGTATCTTCTGGTTTCGCTTTTTCCTTTCCTCCCCCTCTGGTTTTTATGCACTCCCACGGGGTCCAGGCTGCTCCCCCTGGGGGATTGGTGTGTGCCCACTCAGTTCACGTGGGAATTGGTCTCCCCCCATCAGGGACCTTCCTGTGTGTCGATCCCAACCCAAACAGACAAACTCCATCTTTTTGTCCTGTCCTCGTGTAGGAACAGTTGACACTCAGAGTGGAAACGCTGGGTTGGGCAGCTCTTCTCAGACAGAACGTGCGACTGCTGGGTGGTGGTGCTGGTGTCCGTGTCCCATCGTCCGTCCGCTCCCCCTGTCCCTGCAGGGACTGAATGGGCTTCAGTTTGCCTTTCTGCGGGAATTGTGATCTCTGCACTGACTCACCATCCCTGGAGGTCCTGCAGAGCCCCAGATGTGGCCCCTGGGGACATGGGTGAAGATGGCAGTGCTGGGTGAACGCTTGGCTCGATGACCTCAGAGGTGTTTTCCAGCCCAAACCGTTCTGTGGTTCGTGATTAACGACCTCTAACGAGACAAATACTGTATCCCCCAGCACACAGCAGCATGGTGCTTGTAAACTTTATACAACTGCCAGTGGCTTCGACAGGGCTCTCTGGAGGTCATTTTTTGCAGCAGTGACCACACTGTTAATATGATCTCTGGGAGAAGGGTCAATTAAAGGCTCATTAAATCTGTTTCCAGGTGCCCTGATAGTCCAATGGTGGCAGGGAAGAATAGTGTTGCATAATTGCCTTCAGTGCATTAGTTATGTTGAAAAACATTATGCTTTTAAGCTGTTTGCTGGAATCTCAGGTTAGGACATGTGCCAAAATCAAGTGAGGTACTCAAAGGTTCTGTCTGGAGCTCTTTAGAACAGAAACCTCCCCTTAACTGTTCCCCTGTGATGTTATCACTACCTCACATCACTGTAGTGATAAAAGAAGCTTAGAGGCTGCTATGAAAAAGCTGATCTGTTGGGAACTTTGGGAATTCTAATTGGCAAAACCAAGGAGCTCCCAGCTGGAACATCACCTCTTCTTTTTAAATTTTTCATATTTGCATAGCAGTGAGTGATTTATCACCTGACTTCCTATTTTTAGCAGTTTTTCCAGTACTGCTTTTTCACTGCTAACCCCAAAAACGTGCACAGCTGCTCAGAGGCAAAGCAGACACGAGAGCTATAAATATCTTCTTAAGTCTTTCGTTGCTTTATTATTTCAGTGGTAGCAATTTAACACTGTAGGTCAAGCAGGTCCTGTTTTAACCTCTGTCCATTCCCTGCCCCCTGGAGTTGATGTGACATTCCCATGAATTCAGTGAAGTGCATCGTACCTAAATTTCAACTGGAATGGGTAGGGCAATATTTAACACCTCCTGTCTCAGCCTAAGGGACTCTCTCTGCCTAATCAGGTTCTTGCTTCGACAAAGTCAATAAAAATGTGGTGGTGAGAACCACTTGACAAATTCCAGCTGAGTGTTAATCCTGGGAGGTGAACTTGCAGAGTGCTCAGCAGTAATTTGGGATGGGGAGATAAGGAAGGTTTGGACACGTCTGACACTCTCAGGGCACAAAGGTGGGTTGCAGACCCACATCCAGACTTCACTGCAAAGAGCTGCTGTGGAGTTATTAAAGTCCAAAGCAACTACTTCAGGAGGTCAAGCTTGTGAGCCCACTGTTTATTGCCATGACTGACAATGATGTGCAAACACAGAGAAGTCACAGGGATCGATCCTTAATCACTGCAAAAACTGAGAGAGCAGAACAAGTGATCTCTGAAAGCTGTTCTTGTTTAAAAGAGAGTTAAACACGCTGCTAGATTTGTTTGCCTTGTCTTAGGAAGTCTTGATTAGGTGGAGAAAATAGATTGCTCATCCTAATGTGCTTTCCTGCTTAGCCAGTTCCAGGAGTGCAGGGCACGGAAGAAACCAAAGCAGCACGATGAGATGTTGCACTGAGGAGGAGACTTCGGATGAGTCCCCCCACACCATTTCTCAGCTGTCAGGGGTTGGACCCGCACACTTACAGTGCCTCTCTCTTCCATCAGCAGGAGGGATCAGCACCCCGGGCTGCTTCCAGATGGAGAATAATCCTCATCCATTTGGCTCCCACAGAAAGAGTTGCACAAATTCAGAATAAGTGGCTCCAGCAAACAGATGTTCTCAGAGAGGATCAGTTTTGTTCTGATAGGTTTGTCCTGGGAGCATGGTCCTGTTTTTGGGGGACTTCAGGTTGAGGCAATTCCTCGAGGAAGACTCCTAATGAATTGGTTTATTGCAGTGGTTGAACTGCAATTAAAACAAGGAAGATGAATCATGACTCTGGTCATCATCTACGGGGTGGGTGGGCACCTTCCCAACCCCACAGCCCATGTGATGGGCACGTGTGCAGAACAGACCATGGTGCAAGTCCTGGTCTATCCAGCACTGGCCTAGCCTTGGCTCCTGGTGCTTGGGAAGCTTTTGCAGGTGTTTTTCCTCAGTGCTGGAACTGATACACCCTGTGCCTCTTTGTGGAGTTGGGATGATTTGTTCAGGTGCTGATTCAGCACTGTAATCTATGTGTGCTCTGGCATGGAATTCCAGCTCTGTCCACTTAAAATACAAGGGATATTGGTTGCTCCAAGGCTGGATTACCTGAGTTTATGTGTACACAGTCTCCTAATGGATCTGGTACTCTTCCCAGGTTTTGTTGCTGCCTTACACCCAGTTTCTTCCTTTCCTTATTCTTTTTATGATAATTTGCCCAAAGAACTTCTTGGTTCTCTTAGAACAGGCAGCCCTTAAAAATTACCATTTTTGAGGAAGTCTTAGTCGTTTCCTGTGATTCTGCCCAGCCTGCCACTAATCCATGTCCCCAAGTGCCACACCCACATGTCCTTTGGATCCCTCCAGGGAGGGTCACTCCACCAGTGCCCTGGGCAGCCTCTGCCAGTGCTTGACCCTCTCCATGAAGAAATTTTCCCTAATATCCAATCTAAGCCTCCCCTGGTGCAACCTGAGGCCGTTTCCTCCTGTCCTGTCCTGTTCCTGGGAGATCTCCCAGGAGAAGATCCCGACCCCCACCAGCAATTCATTTTTTCTATAAACATTGCTCTCTGTATTTGTGTAGAATCCTCTTTTCTATTGGCACCAGGGAGCGATGAGATCATTCACTTGAAATCAAGGCGTTTTGATGTGATGTTTTGGTATTCCATAGCTCTATAAACTAAGTAAAATCTTGAAAATGTAAACCCCAGACAGACGTGGGCTGGAGATCCGACCTGCTGTGCTGCCAGCAGCTGATTCCTGGGGTTTGCCTTCTGTCACCCCCCTGAGAGCAGCTGGGGAGAGCTGCTCCTGTGGGCTTAGGCTGCTGTGTTCCTACAGGAGGAGGAGGATGTGCCTCACGAGCTGCAGGGATTTCGGAGCTGTCTCCCAGCGCCTGCTTTCTGTTGGCTCTGCCTTCTCCTTATCTCTGATTCCCGCTCTGCTTTCCTGCAGCCTCAGGTACCTCTCAGAACCCGGAGCAGCAGTAAAATCCTGGGCTCCTGGCCAGGGTTTTGTTATTGTTCTTAGGAACTGTTAACTCTCCTTTCTCAAAGGCACAGGGAGGAGGCAGACATTTTCACTTCTACAACTCTTCTGTCTTTGTTTTCTCCTGGCAACGCTTTGTTCTCAAGATCCCTTGTCTGTGTGGAAAGGTCTTTTTATTCCACTGGCCTTGGTCACAGTTATGTGCAGTTTCTTGCACCCTCTTACCCCCTCACTGTGTTCAAGTGCCTTTTATGGGATATGGACAACAAATATGTATTAAAATTTACAAAAGACACGTTCAGAGAACATCACAAGAGTAAATTAGTAGTCTAATTCTCTCTTTCTGTTTTTTTTTCAACTGTTACTACATTAGATTTCCATGAGTGCAATCCTAATCTCCTTCAAGAACATTTTTGTTGTAGGTGTTTCCAAAATGCTGAATTGAAAACTTTATGCCAGCACAGGATAGTGCCGTGTTTTGTAATATCCAACCTGAATTTTGAAATAATAAATAGGTCTATCCTTAGGTAGGACTGTTTACACATCTGGATATTCGCATTTTTAATATCATTTAAAGGCTTTTCCATATGGTTTGTTTTCTCTTGTTGCTTGTTGATAAATTTCAAGGTCAGGAAACTCTCGGAATTCTTTCATTTATCCTTCTATTCAAAACAAACAATCAAACAAAAAAACTTACCTTACCTGAGTCAATTTTTTTTAATAACAGAAAATCGTGGAACAGTATAATGTGTTCAGAACACACGAGTGTCAGTTGGAGAAGGCAGAGAACTGTGAACCTCAGTATTTTTTGTCCCTGTGGTTCCTCCCAGTTTCCCTGGTGCAGATGCACACGCAGGGATCTGCAGCTCTCTTGGTCTCTCCAAAGCTTTCAGAAGTGATTTAGTGCTTTAGTGATTTAGTATTTGCCACCTTTGCATTCTCTGACCCAGAAACATTTTTAAGTAAGGGGTTGCAAGTGCTAATTCGCTCTTTCACCAGTGAGGTCTTTGAGAAATATTGATGTGTAACCTGGTGCTGGTGATTTGTTATCAACTAAGTATTGTTTGGTTATCCTACAGCCCCTTCTGCCAGCAGTTAGGAGAGATCCTTGGAGAAGTCACCTGCTTTCCCGAACTTCCCTGTATCAGAGGAACGTAAAACATTATTCTGTTAATTGTTCTCTGGTTTGATGGTTTGCTGGATCCACGGGATCCTTGGCAAGCTCCTCTGGGCAATAGAGGTGGAAAGCACACTGTTTTTCCTTACTGGCTGAAGTTAGGGACTAGGACTGGAACTCTGGTGTGAGGGAGCTGTGGAACTTGCAAACTGCCTCAAGGGAAATTCTCATTTAAGATGCTGAACAAAAACTGGCAATGGAGGTGGCAAAGCTCTGCAGCCAGGTCGCCCAGAGGGGTTGTGAGATCACCAGCTGAGGATTTAAAACTCCCCTGGCACCCTGAGCGCCACAGTGTGGTCCTGCTTCAGGACGGCGGGGGTTGGAGCTGAGATTCCAGCCTGCATCAGCTGTGATTCAGCAGCATCCTGCACAGTTGCTCCCCAAGAGCCTCGGGTCTCTGAGCAGGGAACACCAGCAGGCTGAGAACACGCAGGGAAGTGTGCTGGGCTCCTGGGTGGGTCTGGGAATAAGTGCTGCTGGAGCAGAAGGGAGCTTAGGACTGACACTGAAACGGTGGGAAATGAGTGTTTTGCCGGGTGAGGTGAATGCAGCACGAGGGGTGGCTGGGGGGGTGTGGGCAGCACTTCTCCCATGTTCATCTGCTGTGGCACATTCCAGTGAGCCGCAGAGATTGTCTTCTTGCCTTGCAAAGTATTACATTTAAGTACAAGCCCTCCTGTAAAGGCAGATACAGGGGCTCCAAACCCTCCTTGTTCTACCCTGTTCACATGTTCCCGTGTTCCTTTTGCCTCCAGCCCCGTTGCTTTTCCCATTCTCTCTGAGTGCTTGTCCCTTTCTGTTGCTTGGCAGAAACACTCCTTTGCCATGTTCCTGATCCCTGCTCCAGCCTGCTGTTCTCAGCTGTGCCACTTGGGCCATTTTCATGGCTAGTTGTCTCCAGCTGGGAACCCTGTCTGCTGGCTGGCAAACCAAACTAGGTTGAACTTAGGGAATTTCGGAGCAATTTAGAGAAACATAGTTAAAGGCAGTAGATAAACTTGCAGATGTTGATTCTGCCGAGGGGTACGAGTTGTGTTGTTGGAGTTCTTACTCTCATGGCAGCAGAATTGCGAGCAGGTGCGTGTGGCAGTGCTGGGAAGGGAAGTGGGAACCCCCCTGGAAGCTGCATAAGTGTCTGCTGTAGTTAAACCGAAATGAAAGGGAAGAAAAATTGAGCCTTAAATGTGTGCTTGCTTTCTGTCGCAGCTTTTTGGATGAACTCTTTGGTTTTTTATCAGTATTGGAGGAATAAAATGATAACTCAAGACATTTTTATAACTCTTATTTCCTCCAGGAAATCGGGGTTATAAAATAAATCCGAGTTTCCTCAAGGAAATGAAGTTTCCAATAGCAGGGTTCAGAATCCTTACCTATTATTTGTAAGTTTGAGGTGTTATCATTTATCTAAATGCTAACAGGCTCTTGACAGGGGTGAGGAGCTGCTGAACCTCTTTTCTTATCAGTGAAGGCCCTGTGAAAATTGTTCTGTCGTGGGAAATTCTCCTGATGGGCACTTCCCCTCCTTGGAGGTGGGTGACGCTCACTCCTCAAGCTGTTGTTGGCCCGCAGGACAGCAAAGCCCTTTGGTTTCATGGCATCCCAGAATCACTAAGGCAGGATCAGCATTTCCACTAAACCACAGCGTGGAGTGCCACGTCCACACAGTCCTCACGCTGCAACAGGGGATGTTGGAGTGCAATTTGAAGCAGAGGTGTGAAAGGGAATAGAGGAAAAGAGGGCTGTGAATTAACATTTTTGGTAATTATATTAATAATCAATCATTTCTCCGTGCTCTTGATTCTCTGTTAATTCAGACACGTGCTTGTTCATGTGTTTGTCACAAGTGAAGATGGCACCCTCCACCTCTCCAGCTCTGCTCTTCCACCCACTGTAACACCTTTCACGTGGTAAAAGAGCAATTAAGACAAATGTCATCACGGAACACGTGGCCATTTCAGGAAAGAAGAGCAGTGGTGAGCAGGAAACAGCAATCCCTGCTGCCTTGGTAGCTGATTGCTCCTCACGAAACGAGCAGCAATCTCCACGATGATCTGCAAAACGTATTCCCAGCACATCCTTGTCTTGAGCAAAAAATCGGGAGAGGGGCTTTGAACAAGGGCCTGGATTGGCAGGACACAGGGAATGGATTCCCGAGGACAGAGGGCAGGGTTGGATGGGATAGTGGGAAGAAATCCTTTCTTCCCGAAGATGGAGGTGGGCAGGCCCTGGCACAGGTTGCCCAGAGAAGCTGTGGCTGCCCCTGGATCCCTGGAAGTGTCCCAGGCCAGGTTGGACGGGGCTTGGAGCACCCTGGGCTGGTGGAAGGTGTCCCTGCCTGTGGCAGGGGGTGGGATGGGATGAGCTTTAAGTCCTTCCAACCCAAAGCATTTTGTGATTCCATCATTCTGTGGGAATGGTTTCTGGTGTCCTTACCAGTGCTGTGTCACTTCACCTTCTCAGCACGGAGCTTCCCATCTGTGGGTACCTGAAAGGGCTCTTTCCCGAGGGAAGGAAGGTGGGACAGAGCACCCAGCAAGGTCGTCCTTCCACTCACCTTCCCTTGGCAAGCCAAGCTCCTGCTGCCTCCGGTGTGGGGCTTTCCTCACAGGAAGCCAAGCTCCATCTGACTGGTGGTTAATGCTTCTGGCCAGCTGTTGTTTTACAGAGTCTGTTCCACAAACGCGTTCCTCTGACGAGTAAATCTCTGGTTTTAGTTTCATTGTAGTTTCATTCAGGGTAATAATTTTCCGTGGGTTTCCCTTGCTATGTGAACAATGGAGTTATAAATCACTCCATTTTCTGTCACCCCTAGAATGTTCTAGATTTGCCACGATCACAGACCTGATTAACTGGGAATGGTGTCAGTATTTCACAAGTCTAATTTCTGTGTTCAAGTGATTGGCTCAACTTCTGGAGCCAACCTGAAACCTGTGGCCATTCAGCCTTCAAGAAGTCTTGTCCAAAAGAAGAGTGAGAGCACCTGAAATGGGGACTTTGGTTTGGAAAATTCAGTATTTATTGGCAATTGGACCTTTGTATTAAGTGGCATGATTTCAGACTGCTAAATAGTTCTGATTGTTTCAAATATCAGTTTAAAAATATTCTACAGAGTATTTTTAAACCACATGAGAAGATAGAAACAAGCTTTGCTGTCTTCTTTCATGTTGGCTGAGTAGTCCAGATGTTTTTAATGCAGAATGGGTTGTGAAATCAGTGGGAATTGTCTGGGTTTTGGTAAATTAATACAAGAGCAGCTGTCCCTCTGACTTTGTACCCAGGGAAGGTTGCAGACCCCTGCACACAAGCCTTTGAAGATCAAAAGGCTGTTAATTGCACGTGCTATTTACGGTGCCTGCACGAAACGCAGAGCAAAGCTAATAACATTTTGAGATTGATGCTGGGCTAACAGCACTTTGTTTTATCTGGGGGAAGCTGAGAAGCTTTTAGGTGTCAACAAGATTGTCAAACATTTAATCTGACATTTTGAAAACAGTGATATTAAAATAAGTATTGGGATCCAGTTGTGAAAAACTGAGCTTGAAAGGATTTGTGAAGGACATGAAAACGATTAGCAAATGTTATTAGAATATCACAGCTCTTCTGTGGTTGCAAGTGTTCATATTTGTATAGCACTTGTTTTTAATAAAGAAAGTCACTGGAAGTTGAAAGGAACTGGTGCCTGTCAGGGTTGGAGGTTGGTGTATACCTGAGCATAGCACGAGAGAACAACAGAAACCCAATTTGTTTTCTTTTCTAAAGCACAAAACATGCACTGCACGAACATTTGATAACTCCTTCTATGCAGAATTCCCTAAAAGCAGCAGCTCCTGGGTGCTGAGGGGAAATAGGATTGTGAGTTGTCACTCCAAGGAGGTTAATTAGGTAATTAGGAGTGCAATGGGACGTTCACTTTTTTGCATGACAAACTTAGTGATGATGTTTTCCCAGCAGCAGATGCACTGAAGGAGGACTGGTTCTTTGCACCTATTTTGGTGCTTTGTGTGCTTGAAGCAGAGAATACCTTTCCCTCTCTGTTTTCTGTGTGCCTTCCACTGGCACCTGCGCTTCAAACACGTGGAAAACTCCCCTGGGCGTGCGGGTCCTAAGAATTCCAGCTGAGGTGCTGGGGAAGCAGGGCAGGATGGGGGTGTGGAGCACGGCAGGGATTGTCTCCCCCAGCAGTGAAGTGCCAAAGGTGCTGAGCACAAGCTGGTTAAGGTGGGTCAGTGTAACCAGGGGTGGTGGGATGCAGTGTAATTCCTGTCATAAAGGCACAGCATCGTTAAGGTTGGAAAAGACCTCCACGATCACCAAAGCCAACCTTTGCCCGAATCCCGCCATGCCCACTGAGCCAGATTACAGAGTCCTGCGTCGTACCGTGAACACCTGCAGGGATGGTGCCTCCACCACTGCCCTGGGCGTCCCCTTCCACCGCTTAACCGATCTTTTAGTGCAGAAATGTTTCCTAATACCCGACCTGAACCTGCCCTGGGCACAATAAATGGCACGATGGCAGAGCTGGGTTAACAGCTGGACATCCATGCTCAAGCTCTCTCCCAGCCTGAAGGATCCCACGATGAATCAGGACTGCAGTCACTGTTTGCTGTTTATTTTTCCAAGTTTGAACCGGAGAAAAGAGGTCTGTGTGTGTCAGTGGGAGGGGAGGGGCTGCAGAAGAGCGTGTTTATCCCCAGAGTCCGGGACCATTTAGCAGGAATCCCGCTGGGTGTGCCCAGCAGCGGCTTGGAACGTGTGGGGAAAGTTTGCATTATTAATAGGAAGCTTTCCCCAGGTCCTCTGTCTGCTGCCTCTGTGTGAGGCCAATTGAAGCTCAGCAGAGAAAGGTCAGGTTAAAAAGAGCTGGATGCAGCCTGTTTGATTCATCCTCTGTGTTGGAGCTGCCTGCTGTGACACACCGAGGGTGGCACTGTGTGTGCCCTGGGCACGAGGCACTAATGGTGTGATGGCTCTTCACAGGATCACACGGGGCTTTGGGCTGGAAGGGACCTTGAAAGGACATCTAGTCCAACCCCCTGCCATGGGCAGGGACATCTTTAACTTCAGGGCAGCCTTTAAACGGACAGGGGATGCTGATTGCAGATTCTTTGGGTGTTTGGAGATAAACTACTCTGACTTTTAGGACACGTACGAACCCGAGGGGATTCTCATGTGTCGGGTGGGAGTCTCCATCAGTAAGAACAGGTTTAATTACTCCTCTTTCAGAAAGCTGAATAGCTGAATAAACCTTGGAAGCTGTACTAGATCATCTGCTGGGATCCTTTGAGTCAGTGTTAACGCCGTGCCTTTCACACCATGAACTTGTGGCTGTGCAGTGAGTGAGTGCCTGGAGAGGGCTGGGGAGCTACAGATATTTGTCCTTTTAATTCTCTCACTGTCCTGATTTGCCTTTGAGACATTCCACAGCCTCACATACTCAGAGCCCAGAAACCATTGCTCAGATGTGACCAAGGCTCCTGAGTGTGAATGTAGAAACCTTCGGACACTAGAACTGTGTCCTCTGCTCACTCAAATGCTGCAGCTGGGCTTTTGGAGGACAGGAGCTGCCATCAGCAAGGAGGTTTTCCACGTGTCCCCTGGTAGCACTTCATTGCTAGGAACAACAGAATTCCAAGGAGCGCAGTGGGAGGCGTGTGTTTCAGATGCACGTTCATGCTTCCAGGGTTGGGGTTCCAAGCTTTAATTAAATGTCATGGTAGTCACTGGCTACAGCTAGTGGTGCATTCTGGCAAGATTCATATATTGTTTCTCTCTTGGAATGAATTCTGGAGTTCAGAGAAGGGCACAAAGAGTTCCTACTGTCCTGGTTTAATCCCAGCCAGCATCCACACCCCTCACAGCCACTCACTCAGTCCCCCGTGGGCAGCGAGGGAACCCAAGGAATTAAAGCCACAGAACCCATGGGCTGAGGTAGAGACAGTTGAATAAGGAAAGCGAAAGATGCACACCCAAGCACAGCAAAACAAGGAACTAATTCACTGCTTCCAGTGAGCAGGCAGACAAAAGCAGCGTGGAAATCAGGGGAATGGTTAATCAGAGTAATAAACTTCCTAAATTCCAGAATAAAGGTAACGTAGTTCAGAGTATGGATGATGATCAGGTGATTTCCTCCCCATCATGGGATTCCTGAATGGCCTGGGTTGGAAGGGACCTTAAAGCTCATCCAGTCCCACCCCTGCCATGTCAGGGACACCTTCCACCAGCCCAGGGTGCTCCAAGCCCCGTCCAACCTGGCCTTGGACACTTCCAGGGATCCAGGGGCAGCCACAGCTTCTCTGGACAACCTGTGCCAGGGCCTGCCCACCCTCACAGGGAACAATTTCTTCCCAGTATCCCATCTAACCTCTGGCAGTGGGAAGCCATTCCCCCTTATCCTGTCACTCCATGCCCTTGTTAACAGTCCCTCTCCTTCTGGCTTGCTTTTCTTGCTCTTTGTTTTCCTGCTCATGAGAAGCTCCTTTTCTTTTTCTGTTTCCCACAGTTAATCTCAGCCTCTAGCTGAAAATATTCAGTCTCCTGATTTTTTCATGAAGAGCTGGTGCATAGCCAGGACTTCTTGTCAGGCTTAAAAAAAGAAAAGGAATTTTTATCTTCAGGGTATTTGTTTTCTTGCCGGTGACTCAGAGGAATAGTCCCTGCTTAGGCCTTTCTCTCACACATTTGATGATTGCTCTGATCAGCATGTGAGGGCAGCTCAGAGATAGCTGCTCCAGCCTTGCTCACAACTGCGTGTTGAACTGCAGTCCTAAACATCCCCGGAACCGTAAACAGTGGGAACCTAAACTTTATGGAACACTGCGGTATTAGTGGGAATACTTGTATTGCTGAAGGTAGAAGTTCAGCTTTTGCTCAGTAGAAGTTCCCACTCACTTTAACACCAGGTATTTACAATGGAACTAAAGTTATCCAGACAGCAATCCCTGTGTAAGCATGGAAATAATCTCTATTGCAGCTATATCTTTTGCCTTTTAATCTGACAGAATTCTTAGAAATCATTAATATTCCTCACTGTTTTCCCAGTTTACATTAGGAACAGTGCAGGATATTACAGGAGGATGTAGCTCAATTGAAAATATTGATTTCCCCTTTCACGCTTTTAACAGGCATTTATTTTCTTAATAACTAAGCGGAGGGGGAAGCGTTTGAAGGGAGAGGTTTTATGTTGCTTTACGTTCCCCAGCGTTTCCAGGTGTTTCAAAAGCATGTTTTCCCACATGGACAATGGCATTGCTGTGGCAGTGGCTCAGGGATTGCCTCTGTTATCATGGCAACTAAAGTTGATGTAATAAACGCCCCACGTTCCTTTATGAGCTCTGTGCCTGTATGATTTGACCTGACAAGTTCTTCATTATTTATTTTTTTTTATTATTATTATTTTTTGGTGATTTTACATCCCCATCAAGATGCAGTTCCCCAGTTCCACGTGGGAATTGTCAGGCAGCATCTGGTGAAATGAAGCTGACAGCGTGTTCTGTCACTTTTAGTAACGTAATACGTGAAGAAGTCAGGCTCTTGGAGGGGGGAGAGTATCTACAGGAGCTTTTTCTGCCTTAGAGATTCATGTAAGAAGGGCAACCTGTCTCTGGCATGGTGTCTGGTTTGAGGTGAGAGATTTTACTTCTTGCATAGTTTGTACTTTGCTTGGTTGTGATCAGAAATTGATGAAATCAAAGGGAACATCGAGGCTGTCTCAGCCACTCTAGGAAACCAGTGGATTTCAGTGTTATGCTTTAAACACACACGTTGTTCATGAAAAATTAATGTTTTTCTGCTGATTTATTAGACATCAGAGTGCGTGATATTAAATCCTGAATCCTTGGGTATTACAAGGAAGCCTTTCAGCAGAGTGTCTTTTGCAGTCATTATTCAACAAAAAGCTTAACTTCACATTTTTACATTTTCAGGATTTTTGTGGTCCTCTCAGGACTATCTCCATACAGAAATTAATAAAAATCTCTTTGGTGGTTAATCTTAGACTCCTTTTAGATCAGGGTAACTTATGCAGGGCAACTTTATGAAAGAATTCAATTGTTTGCACCCATAAAAGTGTTCTCCCGGGTTCAGAAAGGATTCTAAGTGAAGCAGACACAAAGGCAGGCCTGGCCATGGCACTCAGTGCTCTGGGCTGGGGGACAAGGTGGGCATCGGGCACAGGGGGGATCCACGGGCTGGGAGGGCTCTTCCAGCCGGAATGATTCTGTGATCCCGTGGTTACAGACTGTTTTCCCCCTACTTTTCTTTGCCATGCTCAGTTGAGACTCACGCAGTTTGCCAGTTCCACCTTAGTCTCTCTAGTCCTGGCCTAGGCTGATGTCACAGCTGGTGTGACATCACACATCGGGGCTGGATGTCCCTGTGGAACAAGCATTTCAGGAGCAGCTCTGAGGGACAGTGGCTGTGAGTCCAACTCAGGGAGATGTGATAAGTCATTACGCAATGAAGTTTTGATGTCAGCCTGAAGTTTAGCTTCTGTTCCTTGTGTTTTGACAAAATAGTTGATTTCAGTGATTTTCAGATAATTTCTCTGTGGAGTGTTTTCAGCTTTGCAAGTATTGTGGAGCTCTGAGATTAGCCCGAGGTACTGTCAGATCTTGTCAAGTGCAAAGCCTTTATAATTGCAAAACAGGCTAATCAGTCTTTAAACCAACCCTTTTGGTGAAATGCATAGTAAAAAGGTGCTGGAAGAGGCGCTTTGCCAGTTCATCGGAAGGAGGCTGGGGATAGCTCAGCGTGGTTTCAGAGACGTGATCTTGCTGGGGTATCTGCTGTGTGGGATGAGGCCCACGGACAGCTGCGGGCACTGTCATGGATGTGTCAGAGCGGGAATGTTTGTTGGCATCGGGGCAGCACGGCAGGACAGCCAATTTCTGTACTTGCTGCCTGCAGAAAGAAAGGGCGTGGGTCAGAAGTCCATCCCAGTTTTCTCTTCACTCGTTTTGAGAATCTAAAAATATTAAATAGGCCTGGCCTGTTTGATCTCTGCTTGCTCCTCTTCAATGACCTTCTAACTCCGTAGCACCAGTAAAGTTCCTTTCAAATCTTATGAGGAATGATTTTCCTGTTTGCTTTGTTTCTTATTATACCTAAGAACATATTCCTGCCAAAATTTAACATTTATCAGTATGGATTATTAGTCCTGTAGCTGCAAAGTAAATAACATTATTCAGCTGCATGTTCAGAGTCCCCAGGGCACAGGACACCTCCAGGATGACAGTCTTCTGTTTAGGTAACATCTTAATGCATATTCATTTTTCTCTCCACATACACAATAAGTGGAGAATTTTAGTTACAATTGTGCTGTAAATGATCTCATCATAACAGTGTTTTATAGGTGGGATTACTGTCAATACTGGAAACGCTTCCGAGCCTGCACACCTGCACCCTCCGCTCGGAGCAGCAACCAGGCACTTTCCACGGCCCAGGCTCGGATGGCACGGAAAATTGTGTCTAAACTCTGTTAGATTTCCCA
>JAYRBT010000178.1:4404294-4419010 GCA_036023395.1 Myiotriccus ornatus
AGGGATCCAGCCCTGGCAGCACCTCTGTGGCCTCCTCTGGACTCTCTGCAGCAGCTCCAGATCCTTCCTGTGTGCTGTCTTTCATTTATGACAGAGACCAGATCAGCTCACTCCCTTTGCATCCCTCTGGTTTTAAGATTGTGTCTCCATTAATCCCACCCCTGTGAGAGAGATGACTGTCCTTTGAAGGTAGTGGCTTAAAAAAAACCCTCCTCAGCCTCTTTTGGCCAGCCATGGCAGGTACCTTGTCCTTTTCTTGCTGGCTCCCTGCAATTAAAACCCGAACAGGCAGCTGGGAGCTGTATTTGCAGGTCAGACAATGAACTGCCTCCCCTGGGACACCGTGCTTTTAGTTGGATAATAACAGCTATCAAGGTTATTAAAGAACAGGGGTTTGGAATAACTGGATTTTGTTGCTTAATGACATCACAAATGCCAGCAGTGGGTTGTGCCTGACTTGCTGAATTGTAGAGAGTTTGCTTGATTTCATGTGCCTGAAGTGTATAAAGGTTGCTATTAAAAATAAATGTATACACTTGGAAAATTGCAAAAGGCAAATAAACTTGATTGCTGTTTAGCTTTTGCCCGGGACCTTTCTCTTAGCCACGTGCTTGGCATTTTCAGAGCTGGTTCACTAGAAGAGTTTCTCTGTGCTGCATCCAAGGCCTTGCTTCCTGTGCCCTTTGTGCCTGTTCCCTTGGAGGACGTTGCTGGAAAACGCCCCTGCGTGTAGGATCCGTGCAGAGCTCTGCAATAAATCAAAGACAAAAATATTTAGATTGGTTTCACAAAGCCACTCTTCACAGAAAGCAAATTCTCTGAAGAAATCCGTTCTATTATGCATTTAAGTGGCTGTGACATTAATCATTGTGTCATTAATAATTTGGCATTAATAATTTCTCCCATCGTTTAATCCCTTTTAATCTCTCTGCTACAAGATGCAGGAATTAAAAACAATCAGTTACACTCACTGTTTTCTACTCTTATCTTCAGAGCTGCTTGATTTTTAGGTGATGTGCAGAAATCTGATCTGCCAAGTAATTAATGCCGGGTTTGTGAGCAAGTTTAGTTGTCTTGTTCTCAGTTTATCACACAGTGCACGTTGTTTTGTGTTGCAGTTCTTTAGAATGTAGGCCTTTGCCTTTTCCTGCTCTGTCCACCGTTCTCCGTGAAAGATTCATTTTGTGCTTTGCATGTTGTTGGCTGGACAGTGTGAATTTGTTACTTCTGGGTCCTCCAGCTGTTGCTGTTGTGTTGGTTGGGATGAGTTGCCCTGTGGTTCCCCTATGGATTTACAGCTTTAGCACGTGCAGGATGTTGGAGGGCTCAAAGAGGAGGGTAAAGAGCTGCTGTTCCCCCTGGCTCCTGTCCGTGCGGTCCAGTGACACGGCTAGAGGAACTCTGTCCATCTCTGGAGCTCTTCACAGGGCAAACAGGGCACCTTCTGACTGACAGTGATTCAGTGGCAGATGCCACTGCCTGTGGGCTGAAAACTGGTTAAATGAGAGCGTAGTGTTGAAAGGGTGATGTTATCAGGATAAAGAGTTTATGGAATTTAACAGAGGTGCGTTTAATTGTGTGGCACCAGCTCAGAGCTTCACTGGAGGACATTTGTAGATAATGCCAAGGCAAATGAGTGCACGCTCTGTAAGCGTGTGGGTGTAGAGATAAGGCTCCATTTGCATATTTCTGTCACCTCCCTTCCCTTGTTTTCAGAAGTTGCTTTTGAGGATGAGCCCAGCGCTCCCCTTGTATGGGCTGAGTTACTGCCATTTGGGTCTGAAAGCATGTTCCTAGAAATAGAAAAGCCGTTTGAGGGCTGCAGTGACCATTTCTTTAAGCAGCTGCACTTGCAGTGATGGTTTCCAGTGGAGATGGGAGGAGGGAACAGCCGTGTCCGAGTGTGGCTGCTCCCTCTGAGAGCCCTGGGCAGGGTGGGCCATCTGCAGCCCCAGTTGCATGTTGCATTCTTCATTCCCTTGCAGTCACTCACTCTCAGCTGCATTCTTCCTCCTCCTCCTCTTTTGGATGTGCCCTCATCTGCAAATTGGCAGCTCTGCTGGTGTCCCTGGCTCCTGAGTGTGTGTCCCCTGAAGCCGTGCACGGGAGTGAACTCACTCCTCGTCCTCTGGCCTGTGCAGTGGCCAAAGGTCCAAGGCTTTTCTGTCCCTTCAAATGCCTTCTTTTCAGCACAAACATCTTCTTTTGCCCTTTTTGTTTACTACTTATCCTTCACTGACTGTTTACCCTTTTATTTACCTTCACTTGCTTTTTTGACTTGCCTTTTACTTTATCCTTTCTTTTTGCTATCAGCCACTTTCCTCATGTGTTTTGCACATATCTTGGTATGTTTTACTTCCTGGCCATTCAAGAGGAAAATGGAATTTTTTTCTTTGAGATCAGTGCAGGTCTTGCCTTGGGTGGAGGGAGAAGGAGACAGATCAGCCCTGGAATAATCTCGAGTGTGAGAAAGGTGAGGCTGGGTAGAGTGAGGCTCTCAGGGAGCTCAAGAGATGGACACAGACCAGTTCACAGGCAGTGCCTCTGCTTGAAAAGAGGTTTTTTTTAGCTTATCCAAAATAAAGAGGGAGAAGGAAACAAAAAATGAATGTGCTGGACGGCATGAAAGGCATAATTGTCCTTGGCATTGGTACCACTGAGAGAAGACAAAAATAAGGTGTTAAAAAAGGTGAGTCCCAGGAATGTGGAGGAAGAGTGTGAAATTAAGCTGTGGCTGTGAGCTGCATCTCTCAGAGACTGACAGCCCATTGCAGGGGAAGGAATACTTCAGAGCATGTATTAAAAAAGGAAAAAAATAAGAAGGAATCTATGCTGTATAGCTAAAGTATAGGTTTCTGTGCTGGTAAACTTACTCTTCTGAGGGTACACAGGTCTAACAAAGCTTCCAGAGTCCTCCAGGAAGAGAGAAAGGTTTGCTACCAAATTACTCTGACATATGGCCACCCATCCCTTCCCTGAGAATCCACACATTAGTTAATGGATAAAACTGTCAAACTCTGCTTTTAACATTAAAAGTGTGGTCTTGAGGAAGAGACCAAGCTCTCACAAAGTGCAGTCTAAGAATAAGATCTCAAGATCTGATGTGATTTGGCATCTATAGTAAGTTGAGTTGTCTAATAAACCGTAGCAATTCATCATCTACTCTGGAAGTCTGAAGTTTAGTAGGCAGTCGTATAGTATCTCTTCTGGTGCCTAGACTACCTCAGGAAAAAAAATCATGGATCTTGGAGGGGCAAGGGGATTATGGCTTGATTTATTTGGCAACAAAATTGACTATAAAACTACTTTTACTGTGCTCAGGGGACCAAGGCATAGAGATGTCATATTGAGTAATAACGTCAGGATAATATCAAGGTCTTTGGTCATCTCACTGATTTCACACAGGCGAAGCCACAGATATAAAACACTTGATACCAGAGGAATAGGACATTTCATGTGGATAATAAACACCTAGGAAAATTAACGACCTGTCTGGCTAAAGAGATAAACCCTGAGTCACAATAAGTGAGAGCACTGGGGGGAGAGGCAGCGACGTGCGTTTAACTGTTTTGGTGCTGCCTGAAGTGTCACTCAGGTAAATCGGGGTTTGTGCATCCTGTATTCCTGCAGAAGAGCCAGTGCCGTACCAAAGGATGCCCTGCAGTCTGCAGAGTGCTGCCTGATCGCACTAGTTAATGAAAAAAGGGCATTTGTTAGCAGATCTCTCTTCCCTGGGACACATTTAAGGCCGGAGCGAGCAGTGAGGGTTTAGAACTGGGGGTACCTCGCAGCAGGTACCTGCAGGTTGGGCTTGCACTCTGCTGGCCTTGCTTCTGGGTGATGTTTGGCTTGGTTTGAAAAGCCTGGCTTTGCCTGTCCCTGGTGGTTTTGTGGGGACTGTTGGTCTCAGCAGAGCGTTCAGACCTGCTCTCCTGTGCCAGCACTCTCTGGGACCCGCTGAAGGCAGAGCTGAGAGTGAACCCACAACGAGTGGTGGGGCGGGAAGGACACGGAGAGCGCGGCCTGAGCACCGTGAGATGCCTGCTTAACAGTCTGCTCAGGAGGGGGCTATTCTACAGCATAAACTGAATTAAGCAGGGGTGAAGGAAGGGCACTTTGGAACTCTCGCCAGAAAACATCTCGGTTTTAACCTGTGCAATGATCATATTCTCAATGCAGGACACAACACTCACGGAGGAAAACAGATCAAACTCCTCTGTGGGTACAAAGCACGCTGCAGTGTTCAGTGCTTACACCACTGGCTTCTTCCTCCTGTTCCATGAGGTGACCAAATCGGTTCAAATGGCTTTAAATGGCCTTGTAGAAGATGTGACTGTGTCTTCTCCAGTAAACATTTGAGATTGGTTTTAAAAGAGAGAAAAATCTGGAGGCAGTTAAAAGGAGCCCCGTGGGCCTTGGGGTGAATCAGTGAGCGATGAATCAATCCTATGGAGACACAGCAAAACATGGACAAAGCCTGGCAACAAAGAGGGAGGAGGACAGAGCTGGAGTCCAGGCACACTCTCACTGGGCGGGAAATGGGTATGGATTGGTGCCCTCGTGGAAGCCAAAGATGCTGGAACCAAACTTTGATCTCCCGGGGCTGAGGGAAGTGATTTTTCAGATCCGAACGCCGTTTTAGCTCAGGAGTTGGGAAGTTTGGGAAGGAAAAAAAAAAGTAAAAGATGGTAAGAATTGGTTTAGAAATGCAGAAATTCAACCTGGACTCGCCGTCATTTGCGCTCCAATTTATTCCATGTGTTTATCAGAAATATGGGAATTTGGACTTCTAGAGAAGTTTCCATGAGGTTTGACTGTTGTGCCACTCCCGATAGCGAATTCCGCAGCAGGCAAAGTTGTAAACTGCTCCAGTGTTTGCGTTTTTAATACCTCATTACATTTTATGAGTTACAGTTGGTGCTCTCCCATTTGTTCCTGGTTTTATTTGGTCTGTCCATGCAGAGCTGTCACAGCAAAACTGCAGCATACACAGCTGTTCTCTCCCGGGGGAACTTTGCAAGAATAGCCAGGAACTGTTATCCCAAACCCCTAATTATAAAATTTATGTCAAATCACTCCCAATGTGTGCCGTATAAATGATAGATTGTGCTGGCCTATGAATACAAATAAGTGATAAAAACACCAACGCATCTCGTGAGTAGAGTGTTTAAAAAGGAAATATTTATAATCAAGCACATATAAACAGGACATTTTCCAAAAATTTAGCAGCTCAGAAGTGTTCCACCGTCCAGGGGTTCAGAGAAAATGAAACTTCCCAGAGGAAATGTGCACTGCTACGTGGATGCATTGCAGTGTTAGGTTATAAAAGAGGGGGAAAAGAAAACCAAAACATCTGATGTCTCAGTCCATGGCTTTGAGGAAGTTTTAGTATATGAGGGTTCTCGGCCAATAATCTGGTTTAGCAACTGGGTATTCTTTCCTTCCTTTTCTGAGTGCCAGATCAGGGTGAGTCGTTTTTCACCATGGAGATTTGCTTGCGGAAAATGTGTAAATGCTAATTGGCCTTTGAGTTTATTAAAGCACTTGAAGATGGATTACTGAGAGTGATTTACTAGATTTGCTTGAATAATTCAAATTCCAGCTATGCTCTTCAAAAGTTTCCACGGTGCTGTTGTTTCATTTATTTGTATTCTTTGAGGAAAGCGCTGGAGCTTTTGAGATCATTTAATTCCTTCGTTTGGTGGGGAGGAAAAAAAAAAAAGAAAGCCTTTGCCATTAGCATTAGATTAATTTTACAGAGATGCAGAAGGTGAAGCAGGAAAGTTGTTAGAGCTCAGATTACGTGCTGGAATCAAGCTCTCATTTTTCTTAAATGCTGCAGTAATAATTAAAAATATTGTATAGATAAAATTTCATTTGTGGCCCAAGGCTCCTTCCCTCGGTGCTTTTAATGGCAAACATAACTAGAAGGAAGAGGTGGCGTTTTCATTCCCACTGTGATGAGGTGGAACAGCTGAAGGATGAAGTTGGTCAGTGCAATCTGTTCTTCCACACTTGGGCCTTTTCCATCCAACACAGAGTTTGTCCTTGCAAACTTCTTTGTCGTTGCAGTGGGCAATAATTGCTTGAAAAAAAGAGGGCATGTTGTTCAGGTTGCTTTAAAAGTTAAATGAGAAGCTTATATTGCCAAATTGTTCACGATGTATTTACTTTCAAGTGCCGTCAGTTTTTGGGCCTGGCAGAGGCTTTCATGAGACTTGAGTTAATTTCCAATACGTTGTTTCTAATTTGGTGCCCCAGAGTCAGCATTAATCCTTCACGGGCTCCGTGATAAAGGTCTTCAAGTTATCGTGGTCTGACTGATGGCACGGACGTGTTGGGCAGAGATGCAGTGGGAGAAGAACTTCCTGCTTCTCAGAGACTCTATTAATTTTCAGCAGGTAGTATTTTCAATATTGATGTCTCTGCAGAAATAAATCAGAGCACTTTATTCCCCAGAACCTCGGTGTGAATTCAGTCCTGCCAAGAGCAGCAGCAAAACAAATGCATCACCCACAGGGACCTGGAGAGTGGAGGCAGCAGCACAACTGCACAGACTGGCACAGAACCCGGCCCTGAGATCGAGTGGGTTTGTGTAAACATTGCCCTACATATTTGTTCGTCTCAGATGAGTCCTTGGGAATTTTCTTCCCTGCTGTGATTTCCTTGGAGGCCCCGACTCCAATAAAAGGGTATTTTGTTTCACTCAGTGAGCATTCCAGCCTTCCTTGACACAGAGAGCAGTATTTTGTCTGGGTGTGTCAGACTTGCATACGTGATTAGCTGGAGCTTTTCTAGTAAAATATAAAAGTGGATTATTGAAAAGTCGAAGCTCTTGTCCTGTAGGACTCCCTTGTTGCCCTGGGAAAATACCCTGGTTTGAAAGAACAGCAGAAAGTTGTATGTATGATCAAACACAGCTCCCACTTGTAAAGTTTATTAACCTGGATTTACAGTGCTATAATTTTGAGAAGTGGTTTCTTATCCTCTCTGGGTCACGCTCTCACCTCTGCAAGGTGTGTGACTCCACCTTGCACGGGGTTTACTGTTCTCACCGACCAACCTGCAGCTACAAGGGCTTCAGGCAGGAGGTTGTGGGTGCTTCCTGCCTCACCACCCTTTCCAGGGAGAAATTCCTGCTGGTGTCCAACCTGAGCCTCCCCTGGCCCAGCTGGAGCCGTTCCCTCTCCTCCTGTCCCTGTTCCCTGGGAGCAGAGCCCGACCCCCCCCGGCTCCCCCTCCTGTCAGGGATTGCAGAGCCAGAAGGTCCCCCCTGAGCCTCCTTTTCTCCAGGCTGAGCCCCCCCAGCTCCCTCAGCTGCAGAGGAGGAGCATTTTTGGGCTCCCAGAGGAGCAGGGCAGGTGTCTGTCAGACAGCAGGACGTTGAAGCACCTTGATGCTTTCTCAGTGGTGCTTGGATTTCTGAGGTGCTGTTTGTCTCTGCTCATGAAATGCTACGATCTGCTTAGGCTGAAAAGGGGTACTTGGGATTTTTGGTGCGCTGTGCTCGTAGTCACAACCTTTCCAGTCACGTGTAAGACAGAAACAACAGTTCTGAGTTAGTGAATTATACTTTAAATCTGCAACACTCCAAGAGTCAAGTCGTGAAGTGCAAATTTCCTGTAAGAAAAAAAGCAGAACTGAAATTATAGAAGGTCAGAGACAATGCAGTCTCTTGCAGTTTTTTCTACACATCATTTACTTTCCTTGATACATAGTCCACGCTTTCAAATGAGTTTCCCCCATGCCAGCTTTTAAGGAGAGGAGTTTATTTTCTGATCATGAAATGAAGTTTGAAGCATTTTCTGCTTACTAATGAGGTGAAACTTGTTTTACCTTTCCCTCCTGGTGAGTGCAGGTAGCCAGAGGCCTTGCTGAGTGCTAATGAACTCGGTTCTTAATTTCAGCAAATTATGAATTCCACAGTTTCAGGAGGGGATATGCTGAGCTAAGAGACTTCACTAAAATACAAGGACTTTAATTGTATTAGGTTCTCACCTCATTAAATATGTTGGAGAATATGCCAGAAGTAAATGCTGTTTTCCTGGTTTCATAGTTATTTAGTGGTTAGCTTGGTGTAAGGGTTTTAACGTTTCAATTAGAACACAGATACATTTTTATACTTCTGTAGTAAAATGATGTAGTACGTAATTAATCATGGCTGTTGGAAGTTTCTCTTTGCACTCTTAGGTTTATGGCAGGGCTGTGTGAAAAAAGATAAAATATTATAGTCCCTAGCATTAATTTTTATCTGAAATGCGTGCTCATATTAAAGAAGAGAGCATAAATACCCCAAGGCTACTGACAGCTGCAGCTTTTCTCTTTCAAAGAACCTTGGTTTTGTCTGAAGAAAGCAGGGACCAGAGCCCCCAGTGCCACATCCAGTGGTTTCTTGAACACCTCCCTGGGCAGCCCCTTCCAGTGCCTGACCACCCTAAGCAGAAGTAATTAGAGGAATTGTACAGTTGCCATAAGACAATTTCTACGAGAATTAATAAATTGGCATCAAATTCGGTTAGGTATTACTCTGACCTTCACAGCAGCCTCAGTCACCTGGCTGAGGAAGGTGCAGCACACTTACAGAATGTCGTAGTTTCTCTTCCCCTGATCCTTCGGTTCCCACGGGAAAAGTTGCAGTATCCGTGCCCCCGTTCTTCTGTGGACGCTTTTTTAGAGCTGCTCGGTTTGTTTACAGGATTAAAGCTGTGCTAGAAAGATGAAAACATTTTTCAGGCTTTGTGTATAACCAGTTGAAGATGTGAACAAACTCCTTGTGCTTTTCTAAGCCGGCTCAACAGTAAATTCTGCAGATGGACTTGGGGCTTTGAAAGTCCTGAAATGCTGGACTGGCCGGTGTGCCTGGGGCAGTCCCTGCCTCGGAGAGGCATGACCAGAGGAGGCTGAAAACACAGTGACTGTGTATTTTCAAAGAGAAACATGGCATCGAGGGTCTAATGTTGCAGGTTTTCCTCTGGTGTTTTCTGTCTGTTCCCTTCTTCCCTTGGGAGAGGAATTCGAGGTGCTCAATCCATCCACAGAATTTTGTGTCTCTCTTTGACAGAGTGTTCAAGCATTTGAGAGAATTCCTGTTGTTGCACAGTTGTTCGGGATGTGTCAGGGGATTGTTTTCCCTGGTGGGTTTGGCCCCCGTTTTCCTGGGATGAGAAATGAGAAACATGGACATGAGCTCTGTAGTGGAGCACAAACTGCGGTTGGTTCTTGGCAGATCTGTCAGCCATCAGCAGGAATCCTACTGCCTTCCAGGAGAGCCCAGACCTTGAAGGCTCATTAATTTCTTGCCCATTTTCATAGCTTAGTTCATGTTCCAGCTTCTCTTAATGAATCTTACCAAAACTGGGATAAGATTCCTGGGTTTTTGGGGTCTTTGCCCACATTCCCCTGGCTGGGAGCCTTTCTGTTTTTCTTAAAATATCCTTTGTGCACTACTGAAATGAATACTGTGCAGGAAATACCGGGAAGGGCAGAGATTTGGGAGCATTCCTCTGGAATGCAAAACATTTATAGCACAAGGTGATATTATCCAGGTTGCAAGACTTTAATCCTTCAACAGAGGCTCTGATATCAGTCCAAGGGAAAGGATAATCCGATCCCAGGATTGCTGGGATAACGTGAAGTCTGTGGATCCCTCTATCCACCCTATGGACATATTGCCTTAGTTATAATGAGATGCCTTGGAGAAGGGAGGAGAAGTTTGGAGAAGGGAAAAAAAGGCAATCCTGTTTTTTCTCCTTATTTTTATTTTTTTAAATCTTCTGTCCTGCCCTTCTCACACACTTGTCCTAAATCTGCTTTATGTCAGGTGAAACAACACATCTTCCAAAATCAGTCCCCTGTCATTTGCTGTCTGGAAATTCCATGTCTCTGGTAATGGACAATTGCACATTTGATTTCAAATAAATGGGAACTGCTATATGATTTTTGTTCTGTGGCAAAGGAGTGTAGAGCAGGATTTTAATACCTAAAATACCCATTTGGCCTGTAAAATTCTTGCTGCTGTAGTAGTAGAGGAGGAATTGTCCATGGCAGGAATTGGGTAACTGTGAGAGAAGTGCTGCCTTACAGTCTCTGAAAAGAAAGGCTTTTCTTTAGCAGGCAGGTAGAACCCCATAAATAATTCCAGGGAACGCTGGAACAAGCAGCAGATCCTTGCCAATCCGAGGGACTGTCCCACTACGTCTGTGAGTGTCCTCCATGTGGAAAATTAATCTCCTGTGAGCAGTCACCCCGTGGAAGAGACAGTTTTACCTTGATGGAGATTGAGTTAAAGGTCAGGGGGATGTTGAAAGGGTGTGTGGGCTGCCTGTTCAGTTGTGGCTTCCTCCTCTGCCAGGCAACCTGAGGGACCTGTCTGTAAATCAGAGTGTGTTTTGATGAAGGGAGCGTTCTTCCAAACTGCAGGCAGGACCTTTCCTACACGGACCGCTTTTGTGGAGGTACGAACGGAACCCACCGCTGGATTGGCAGAGGTTGTCACAGCAGACCTGCTGGATGGGCCTCAGGGGTTGCAGCAGAAAATAAGAACAATCCCTGGCTAGGCTGCACCTTATAAATACACATCTTGGCATCGTTTGCTCCAGTCTGGTTTCTTGGAGGAGGTCTTGGCAGCTGTAATTAATTCTGAAACCAACCCATCCCTGAATTCCACATTACACGGCTGAGAGTCTCCTTTTTGTTGGAAGAATCCAATTTAGTTGTGATTGACCTTTGTCCCTTCCTTATAGCAGAAGTTATTTGAGGAGCAAGTTTCATCTGAAACTAATGTATTTAACATGTTTAAGGAGACATTTATAAGGGAGCTATCAAAAGGCTGCATCAAAATTATGGCTCTGAAAGCATCTGGGGAATTTGGTGCATTCTGGTGTAGGTATTTTAAGGCTGTGGCAGCGTTTGATTCAATCTGATTTCCTTAGCTGGTAAAGCTGAACACCCATTTTTAGCACTGAGTCCCACTTGGATTGCTTTCAGGTTGTTTATCGTTCCTTGTTTTTCATCTCCACTCTTTTCACCTTTGAGGATGAGGCGGTGGTGCCGTGCTGGCAATATTGCCAAAGGTTACTCTATTATTATTTTTAAAAAATAACCTCGTGTCACAAGTTTATATAGGGCTTATTCATATGAATAAGAAGTATTTGCTTCCCTGAAGGGATCAGATTGTTTACATATTTTCAGTGTGTGTCCGTGGCATTAAGTGGGCACGTGACACACCTCCCTAGAATGGAAGGGAAATGCCCTTCAGAGGTGTGACGCTGCTTCTGGAAAGGTGCTGGAGCTTTAAAAGCCTCATTTCATCCCTCTGACTGCTTCAAACTTGGCTGGGAATCCAGAACTGAGAGGTGAGGTCGTTTTCCTGTCCATCCCTTCCCTTTCTGTCAGCCCCAGAAAGGGTTTTTTTGTTACTGTAACGAAATATTGGACTTAGGTGAGGTTCTTGTTCCAACCCGTAACACATTTCAGATAGTGAAGTTAAAGCTGTATTTATACTTGATGTATGGAAACATGTTTGTGTTCTTTATGTTGCCAAAGAGATACGTAAAAAAAAGAGGTTTTGGTGATGTCCAGACTGTGCCTTGTCCAATATTTGTCTCTCTGGAGATGTGGGGGATGTTGTGCAGTTGTGCCAAAGACAGGCACAGCTGCTCGCTGGCACAGGGAAGGATCAGGCTCTTTGGTTATTTTCCCACGTGGAATTCCTGTTTCACAGTGACAGTGACAATAGAAATGCTCATTAAAAAACAAACAAACAAACAAACAACTCCCTTCAGGAAAACCAAAGCAAACCAACTTCCTCCTGCAAAGACAGGTGCCCACGTTCCAATCCTAAAAGCCCCGTACTAAAAGAAGCTGGTTTAAAACGTGAAACCAGACAATATTTACTGCTTAGTTTAAAAGCTCCTGTCTCACTGTAGTACAAAAATGCAGCCTCCACACTGAGCATTCTGAACTGCTCATCCTTCGTTATTTGGGCAGGCTGAAGATGGTTTGCCATGACTGTTCCCACGGCTCTTTTGTGAGAGGGCAGCTCCTGGCTTTTGCTGCTGCTTTACTTTAAAAGACTATTCCAAACGTTATTTGGTGATCCTCTCAGAGCCAGGTTTCCCACCCCCTTCAAGCTCCTTCCAGAGGTGCCTTTCCCAAGTGTCAAGGGGCAGAAAATAGGAATACCTTCCTTGGGATCACAGAATTATTAAGCCCAGCCTTCGGCCGAATCCCACCGCGCCCACCAAAGCGCACGATGAAGCGCCACACACTGTCATCTTTGGAACCCTTGCAGGGATGGTGACCCCCCCACTGCCCTGGGCAGCCTGTGCCGATGCTTAACCACCACCTCAGTGAAGAAATACTTCCCAAAATCAAACCTCAGCCCCCCTTGCTGCAGCTTGGGGCCGTTTCCCCCCGTCCTCGTGCTTGTTGCTGGGAGAACTGGTGTCCTGGGGCCTCCCCGCTGGACCTGGGCAGCTGGCACGCCTGGGAACCCCCTGGATCGAGATTCCCTCCCAGCCCATTCTCTGAGGCTGCGACGTGCATGTCATCACTTCAGGCTCGTAGTCTGCCCTCATTTCACGTAGAAATACAGAACATGTCAATTTATTTTGCTCGAAGTTTGAATAAGTTTCTGCACAGGGAAGACAAATGAATAATTTCCCTAAATGTTTTATCTTTCCTGGGGGTAGAACCTTTATGCAGAGATGCTATTTTTGAAACTAATAGTGAATACCAAGCTTAGGAGATTTTAAAAACAGACATGTTTCTATAAATCAGCCTCTTCTACATTCACTTTTTTTTGGTTGTTTTGTTTTTTTTATTTGTTATCCCAGAACGCCCAGGAGAGGATAAGATGTGAGAATTATTTTGGAGTGGAATGGGAAATAGTGTCTGTCTAGTGACTTCCTGAAGATGAATAGTCCCTAAATAAGTAATAAAGCTGAAATAGCTGTAACTTGCTCTTAGGAGTTTGTTTATTGATAGTTTCTGCCACTTGAGCTTAGATTTTGCTGTCCTCAAGTTGAAATGGGCATTGTCAGTGGTTTTTCTTTTTTTTGAGATTTCTTTTGGTGGGGGGGTGGGGGTTTGGCTGGTGTTTTTTGATTGGTTCTTTGGAAGCTGCATGAGCATTATCCTGACAGGGTAGTTATTTCTTATTACAATATACTCCAAGGCAGGAGTTGAAATTACAGTCTAAGGGAGGTTATTATCATTTACTGCATCATCCAGAACTTTGCTAAGCAAAATATTTGTTTATAATGAATGCCATTTGGGTTTCTGTAGTGCTGAACCCATGACAAATAATAATTGGCCTTTTGTGTGCAAAAATGTTTTTCATGCCTTCAGTTTTTTTATGAAGTTTATCCCAGTAAACTTTAGAGAAGCTGTGGCTGCCTCTGGATCCCTGCAAGTGTCCAAGGCCAGGTTGGATGGTGCTTGGAGCAGCCTGGGCTGGTGGAAGGTGTCCCTGCCCATGGCAGGGGTGGGATGGGGTGGGTTTATGGTCCCTTCCAACCCAAACCGTTCTGTTTCCGCGATTCAGGCTGGAATTCCATGAGCTCAGATGGTGGCTGGGAGGGTGCTCAGGCTTGTGGTGCTGTACCTGGTGTGCACTGGTGAGGAGGAGCTGCCCCTGGACACGCCCCAGGTTAATCAGCAGCCTGTGAGGTATCTGGATACGGGGGTTTATTTAGGAACCTGACGAGATTAGAGCTTTTACCCTCCTTGATTCTCTCCCAGCGTCATGTTTATTATCACCTGACTTTGCTGCCCGCTAGGCAGGCCACTGCTGGCAGGAAAGGTTGGACAGACAGTCCTCTTTGTTCCTGCAGTTGCTGCGTTGCCAGTCCCGAGCACCACCAGCCAAGGTCTCTGGCAAACCCTGACGTTTGTCTGCACAGATCTCCCCCCGTTTCCAGGCTCTCCCTGCGTTTCCAGCATCTTTCCCCAGACCCCTGGTCCCCTCCCCGACCGGGCTCTGTGCAAAGCACACACGAGCAGCTCCTGGTTTGTGTTTCCACCTCACCTCTGCTTGTGAACACGGCAGTGGCGTTTAACCCTGGTGCTGTGAGCGTGGGATGCCCTCAGCGGTGCAGACAGCAGGGAAAGGCTTCTGTGGAGAGCTGGAGAGTTCAGTTTCCCACGTTCATGCCCAGTCCGTGCTGACTGCCCCGTTTGGCCGTGGTAAGGCCCGTGCCACAAGTGCACAGCTGATGAGCTGGGTGGGGTGCTTCTCACACCAGTGGTTTTGCAGCCTGGGCGCAGTCCCGGAACAAATTGTACCTTCCAGGGTAACATGATTTCCTTGTGTTAGCGGGTCCGTTCCAGCGTGATTCCAGCTGGCTCAGTGGAGCATGGGAACACTTCTCCAAGTGCTTGGCTGGCAGAAGGGGAAGATGGATGGTTGTGGCACAAAGTACCAACACAGGCTTGGTGCAAGAGGAGCTCAGTCTGTCCCTGGCCTTTCTCTCCCTGCCCTTCTCAGCCCGTGCAGGGAGCTCCTCTTCAGGGCTGGAGCACCTGAGTGTGCTCTGGGATGAGCGGTAAAATCCAGGGGGCTTTTGGTATTTGGCATTAAATCTGAGACTTTGGGATCCACTGCCTCCCCTTATCTACTGCAGGTTTGTGGATCTGCTGTCGTTTGGGGGTGTTGATGGTTCAGTGCACGACATGGGGCCAGGGCTGGCAGCAGGAGGACATGGGAATGTGCCTC
>JAYRBT010000178.1:4443569-4476328 GCA_036023395.1 Myiotriccus ornatus
GCCCAGAGAAGCTGTGGCTGCCCCTGGATCCCTGGAAGTGTCCCAGGCCAGGTTGGACGGGGCTTGGAGCAGCCTGGACTGGTGGAAGGTGTCCCTGACATGGCAGGGGGTGGGATGAGATGAGCTTTAAGTTCCCCTCCATCCCAGGCCATTTTGTGATTGCATAAACCAGCTGAAATCATCGCTTGTGGGAATGCTCAGTTCCTGGCCAGGCTGTTTCAGACAACACCTCGCAGTGGGGATTCCCTGTAATCTCTTGTGTGGGTTATGAATCCCCACCTGTCAAGTTTTCAGCAATCTGGAAAGTTCAGTGCCTTATTGAATTCCCTTTCCTGTTGTGTCTGGTTTAACATAAAGCCACGCTGGACTCAGAGGTTCCACACTGACCAGCTGGGAGTCCCTGCTGATCTATAATCAAACCGTTTTCTGAGGCACTGCAAGTGTTTCAGTGGCCTTCACTAAGAAAAAAAAAATCACCAAGACTTTTAAAAACTGGTTTTATGTTTTCATTAGCAGTAAATTCTTTAAATAGACTTCAGATGCAGTGGTGAGTTTGTGTGGCACAGAGGAAGAAAGAAAAGAGAACTCATAACCTGGTTGTAATTTTGGAATCTGATCGCTGCTCCTGTGTGTGCAACCAACCAAGTTCCACCAGCTGAGTGAAACCAGCATTTACATGCAGTAGAAACACAGGCAGACATAAATATATATGAAGTGTATTCAGAAAACAAGAAATAATGCTAAAACAAATCTTACTTTGACTCAAGTTTACCTTCTGTTGCCAAGAAAAATACGACTGAGCTGATTTTCCGCAAAAGGTTGGCAGTAAATCAGGTTTTCATTGCTCCAATTTGACAACAAAACTTACAATAAAAATGCCAGAATAGTGCTCTTTTCCTATTATTAGTAGTTGAGGGAGGCTTTTGGAAGATGGTGGTTTTCTAGGAGGTTCTAGGAATGCCACCTGTACGGCTTTGTAGGGGGAAATGGGGGTGTTGATTTACAAACCTGGGGCCGTGAGTTGTGTGAGTTGTATTAGGGGATGCAGTTGCATTTGTGGTTGTTTTTCTGGTGATAACTTTTAAGGTGCTCTTCAGGCAAAATCAAACCCTGCTTTTTCGCTACAGATGAGGAGAAAGAAGTGTTTGCATGCAGAGCAATCCTGCTGCCCCCAGCCTGACCCTGCTTGGGGATTTGGGTTCAGGAATTTGCCTTGTAAGCAGCCCGAAAAAAAGTAGTGATTAGTCTCTGCAGAAAGCAAATTCTGAGAATATTTCAAGAGCTGATTAGTATTCTTTATTTTCTTGAGTTATGGATAAAAACCCCCATAAATTTCTGCATAAAAATTCAGGAGCAGACTTTGAGAGAAGTGTAGAGATGGAGTTTGATATAGGAGATGATACAGGAACATGTATGTAGTGTAAGCACCCTTATAGGTAACATTTGCTTAATTAAGGTAGAGGAGGTAATTTTCGAAGCTGCTGGAGAGATTTAAGGTTCTTGCTTTGTGGAGAAGGTGAATTTGCATGCCTTATCTGTGGTAATAGTGCTCTTTGTGCTGCTTTTTAAAATTCTGAGTTACTTATTTTGGTGGAGAAGAGGCCGAGTGAAACTCTGGACTTGGAGAGGGTGCTGGAGGGAAAAAAAAAAAGAAATTTCTTATAGAAATAAATAGAAATAGGGCTCTCCAGCTCTCCTGGAGCCCTTTTAGGCCCTGGAAGGGGCTCTCAGGTTTCCGTGGAGCCTTCTCTTCTCCAGCTCTCCCAGCTCATAAGAGAGATGCTTCATCCCTTTAATCACCTTTGTGGCCCTTAAGAAAGAAGGAGAAGTCCTCAAAAATTAGGAATATACCAAAAAGCTTTCCAGATTCAATCATGGGGGTTGTTTTTCAGGCAGTCATCAGCTGCAGAAATTAAGTCTATCTTCCATCACAGCCTTGAAGATGGAGTTAGTCTCCCCTCACCCCAAAGCCCAGGCTGATGTAGCAGCCATGGGCTCGTTGTCATCTTCCAGGGCCGTGGAAAACCACGGGCTGCAGCATCTGTCTCATTTTATAGAGTTAAAATCCAAAGCAATCCCCATCTAAACAGCCCTTTTTGTTGTTGTTGCTGTTGTGAAATAATATACAGAGCTACAAGCCCTTGATGATTAGAGGAAAAGTGTTCTGCAGTGTGTGAACAACACACAGCACGATGCATCTTCATTACCCAAATGCAAAATGACGGTCATTTATCATAAAATCTGCTGACAGTGGGCATTAATCTCCTGGTAAAGCAAGTAGTAAACTCAGTTCCCGTGGCATTGCAATTCATTTTGTCCCTCTCCCTCCACTCCACACATAAAAAACTGGTCATTCTCCGGACGAAGTCATTGCAGCCTTAATAATGTGGGTTTCTGTGGGTGAAATATGGAATGATTTTGGTGGGACGTGGATTCAGTGGTGACCGCGGTGCTGGCAGGACGTGCCTGTGTTTCACACGAGCTGCATTTCCCCCCTCCTCAGCTCTGTTTAAAGCACAGACAGGGGTTCTTTCGGGAGGAAGTTTCAGCAGTACGTTTGGAATGTGCTACGCTCACGTGGAGTCCTGGTAATGAAACTTTTACCCCTTTTTGCTGAGGTAAATTTTGAGGGCTAAGGAAATGCCACGTTTTTTTCCCCTTCCCGGGTATTTTTGTTTGGAAGTCAGCCCCTGGCTCTCTGCCCCGTGCCCACCCGGCTCTCCTCGGCACAGGAAAGGGGAAAACCCAACCCGGCCAGTGCCTGGAGGCCAAAATGCTTGTCGAACATCCCCTGGGCATTCCCAGCTTCCAGATGGAATGGTCTCAGCTGGGTAAACCCTGGAGAAAGGGCCCCCAAAATACTCCCAGCCCGCCAGGCGTGTTCCTCACCCCGGGGAGGACTCTCACCCAGCAACAGGCTGCAAAGCACTGGGCAGGGCTTCTACCCTTCAGTGTTTCAGAGAATATATTTGAGTCCAAACAAATCACAGATAAGTGCCTGATATGGTTCAGGGGAGGTGTTTTATAGGAATAAAAATTGCTGGGAGTTTTTCCTTGGTTTTTGAGTTGACAGCCGTTATGAAAATATGTAAAGTACTTTAATGAAAACCTCGGGCTTTGTTTTCTTGTTATTTTTCTTATTCGAAGCTGCATTTATCAGGAGTAAAATAGCAGATAGCAAAAACTATGTGTTCTGCTCTTCTCTATTTGTTTGGAAGGTGAAAACTGCTTAAATAAAGGCAAGTAGGTGATATTAGTTGCTCTTCTTAATCAGTAATTAAAATATGAACAATATCATTGATCTGTTTTATGCTTTCCAGGTGATCAACACATGATCTCACCAGCTAGGGCTGGGAAGTGCGGTTAAGTTACCGTGACAATTTCCCTTTTAATATGGGCATGTTTTGGCTGAAAATGATTTCCAAAATGCTCTCTCCAATAATCTACTTAACAACCTGTATTCCTCGAGGCTGAGTTCAAAACTACATGATTTTTTTTTTCCTTGTATCCCTTCTCTTGCAGTTTTCTGGGTTTAGGTTCAGTCCTGTGTTAAGATGCCTGTGTAGACACACAGTGAGGGTAATGCTTCCCATGATCTCCTGGAGACCGAAGGTCATGTCTTTGAAACTTTAACTCAGAAAACGCTGGGGGGTAAGGATGGGAGGATCTGTCCTCTTGACAGCATTTCCATTCCACCTCCAGATGCTCCTCTGTTGGTTTGATGTTGCTGTTGGAGTGATAGGCTGTAAAATCATCCTGGAATTCCAGAGTCTCCTCTCTGCTGGGAGCTGTTGTTGCTGAGTCTGTGTGATGAGTAAAGGATAGCAAAGCTCTTGGTTTTGTCAGCTACTTCCTTTGGAGAGACTGAATAAGTTACTTTTCCCATTTTTTTTGTCTCTGGTCTCTAACAAAAACCTGGAGTGTTTATTTCCTCATGGGGATAACGGACTCTGATGTGTGAATGCTGTGCCGAAGAGATCCTCAAAAGCACATGCAGATTAGGCTATTCCTCAGGTCAGGTTTTGAACAAAGAGTAATCAAGAAGGTCCTAAGTGAAAAGCGGGGAAAAAAAGCAGGATTCTGATCAGCAGGTGATTTTCCCCCACTGTGGGGATGGTTCCTCTTGCTGAGCCCGTGAACAGCTCAGACTGCAGCAGTGTGGGGGGCTTGAGCTACTGAGATTTATAGGAAGCATTTACTCAGTACAGTTCCCAAAGGAAGTTATTATTTAACGTGGAGATGGAGCAGATTACACAGGAATTATAAGAAGCTGGCTGAGGCAGATAGGGAGCTGGGAAGAGAGGGGGCCGGGAGGGGATGCACTGCGAGGTGAACTCCCAGCCTGCAGGGCAGGTGTTGGAAGCATTCCTAAGGGAAAGGGCCTGTGACCAGCCCCCTGTAATTCTTCTTTAGTAACCTTGACACCAGGTCTTTGATATGTCTTTTTAAACTCCTCTAATGCTGTGAAGGACAAAAATATTACACAACAGAATTCTGTTGACTTTCTGGATTAGCATAACAAAGGCAGGATAAAATTTAATAATCATAAGCACGCTGCCATTCTGTTAGGGACTCAGAGCAGGGGGCTGCTATAAACAGGAGTTTCACCATATGGAAATTCAACTTCCTTTTTTAAAGATAGTGTTTGTTTGTAGCACATAGCTGAAGCTCTCATAACTGCAACGTTTTCCAGAGCACCTGCTCAGCAAAGAGCTGTGATTTCCCCTGAAGAGCTGAGAGCTTGGGTATGCCATAAATTCAGAATAAATAAACCCTCAGTTTTTAAACATCAGGTTCTGAGCCTTATTCTAGAAAGTTCAAAGCAGCTGCAGGTGTGACCCCTGGCCTTGCACGAGGAGCAGGAAGGTGCCAGACTACCAAGCTGGGGGTTATTATTGTAGAGCTGAGGAACTTCTCAGGGCTGTTAATTCACAGAATCACTGAATGGTTTGGGTTGGAAAGGACCTCAAAGCCCATCTCATCCCACCCCTTTCCATGGGCAGGGACATCTTCCACTATTCCAGGTTGCTCCAAGCCCCGTCCAACCTGGCCTGGAACACTTCCAGGGATGGGGCCTCGTAGCACAATCCCACCCCCAGAGTAGCAGCCCCAGACCCAAATGCCATCACTGTAGTAAAGAGGAGCAGATGAGCCCCAAAATGGGCCCTCATCAGTGAAATGTGGGTATGCTCTGCACCGTGGCTGACCCTCTGAGGACTGGGGATTAAAGCCGAAAAGGCGAGAAAGAGAAGGAATGTTCTACAGATCAGCAAAAAAAGTGGTCAAAGGAGATGAAACAGAAGGTAGGACTGGCTGATCAGGTCTGTGAGTGAGAGGATGACAGCAGCACAGTCTCCAGAGAATCTGTGCACAAACCTGCGATACTCAACTGATAAATGAACTGCAAAAGAGGCAGAGTGTGCTGCTGATGCTTTTATGGGAGCCACAAAGCCGAGTGCTGACTGTGGAGGATTGAGCAAACCAAAGTGCCTGGCACAGTGCCACACAGTGGCAGGTGAAATCCTCTGGAGGTGGGTGCAGAGTGAAGAAGGCAAAAATCCCACCCACGAGGTGATGAATGCTGAGCTGACTCTCTGATTGCCACTCACTGACCAAAATGCTGGCCAGAGCTGGAGCTGTAACATGCAGAGGATGCTTTCTTGAGGTTCATCATAACAGAATCATCATGGAATGGTTTGGGTTGGAAGGGACCTTAAGGCCCATCCAGTCCCACCCCTGCCATGTCAGGGACACCTTCCACCAGCCCAGGCTGCTCCAAGCCCCGTCCAGCCTGGCCTGGGACACTTCCAGGGATCCAGGGGCAGCCACAGCTTCTCTGGGCAACTTGTTCCATGCTAATTTTAGTTATGGAAGTTTCATAACAGGGCCTGTAAAATATAAAGCCTTTTTTTCGGGAAGCGAGTGAACTGCAAGTGTTTGGGGATCGGTTGGCAGTTTAGGGGAACTCTCCCATGGGATGAATATCTCTGCTCTTCCTTAGGGGCTGCTCCTGTCAGGGAGGGACTTCTGGGCTTGGTGGACCCTCCTGTGAAGGGCTGATCACAGCTTGTCATGGGGCTCAGAGTGGGAGGAGCTGCTGGTGGTGGAGCTGCTAAAGAACCCCCAACTGACAGGAATTTCAGGCTGTGCCTGGTGAGTAGGAACAGGGAAGTGTTTGCCCAGTTGTACAAGTCTGTCATACGTGGTTTGGTTCCTTGTCATCAGATGAAGATCAGTTTAAAGGGGGGGAGTCAATGGAAGGAGGAGTCACTGCACAGTGTGCCTCCATCCCTCCCCGTTACAGCGCTGCTTGGGATTTCGTTGCTTTTGTAGCAAAAGAAAGAGATGCCCAGTGTTTTAAAATACAGGGAGGGTTCAAATATGAGGAAGTAGAACCTGTTAATGTGGGTAGGAAGGCCAGCATTCAGTGTGCCTTGAGTGTGTTTAAACTGGAAACTGGAAAAAGAGGAGTTTCCAAACACAGCTGGGACACAAACCCACTTTTCCCATCATACACCACAGCTTTGGAGACTTTCCAGCTCATCTCCTAAAGACCTCAACTTGCCAAAGGTGGCAGTTGGAAGCTGGAGATAAAGGGCTCTTACCCACAGTCTGCTGAGGTCTCCCTGTTGCTCTGTGGACATCCCTGGATGGATGGATCCTCCCCACAAGAGGTGGACGGAGACACTTGGATGCAGCAGCCTGGATTTCAGTGCAGGATCTGTTAGGATCTAAAATATTTGGAGCCATCCACAGCATAGATGCTACAAGTCCCCAGGTCCACTCTGCCATTTTAAAGCAACGCAATTATAGAAATAAACTCATGGAGATCTCTTATGAAAGAATACAAGAGGCAGATTAAAACAAGGTTATGAGCAGGAGACCCTAAGTCACGTGGACTCTCACATTTTCATCAGCTTGGTTTCTGTGACAGGTTTAGAGCAATGGAAAATATCTCCCTATCCCGAGGTGTGTCATTGCAAACCCAGCGTTCACATTTTTGACAGGAGTGAAAAACTCACGAGGACTTCAAACTAATTTTTTGTTTGGTTGGTTTTTTGTTTGTTTGTTTGTTTTACAACGGAAAGAAACTGTAATATCGTGGGGATTTCAAAAACAAGCAGAGAACTGTACGCATACAGTAAGATGAAACTTGGTGTCACTGTTAGCTTACACCTAACAGGACCCAAAGGACAGATGTTCTGGGAGAGCAGACACCCACTAGAACATGATGGAAGGGGGACATTTTGAAAGGTAGCCAGAACCTACAGATGGAAACTTTAAAGAGATAAAAATCAGTTTCTAAGTAGCCGGTATAAACAATGTGGAACACGCTCTGGGTGGTTCAGGCCAGCAAACCAACCCTCCTGCGCCTTCTGAGCGCGTTGGAAGGGATGGAGCAGCCTGGCAATGGGATCAGCTGAGGGGGAGTCAGAGCCAGCCATCCTCCGGGGCTTTTGAAACAGGACAGACAGAGTAAAGGCTTGGCAGAAGTTGTTCTTTTGAGCAGTGCTCTTTCTCCTCCCTGCTACTGTAGCAGTTAATTCGGGGACGTTCCACCCTTGGTGAGTCTTTTAGCCCATTTTGAGGATCATTAAAGGCAAAAGGAGAGGGAGGGAATGCAGAAGGACATCGTGTGTAAGAGCGTGTGAAGTGATAAAAATGGGTGAAAAAAGAGTCGTCCGGCTTGGTCCAATGTTTTTGTTTGTTTTTTGGCAGAGTCCCAGGAACAAAAACAGGGTGTCCTTTGGAGGGTGGCCCCTCCAGTGTCACAGGTAACCCCAGCAGCAGCAGGGGGCAAGGGCTGTGCTGAGTCACACATCAAAAGAGTTTGGGGATTGTTCACTTTAAGAAACTCAGATTTTTAACGCCCAACCAGTAGGGTTTTCACTGCGAAAGAAACCCCACACCTGCAGCCTAATCGTGCTGATGGTGAGACAGAGACCAGCTGGGAGCAGCCAAGGGCTGAGCTCGGTGCGGCACTGCTGGCCCGCTCCGAGAGGGGAAATGACTGAACGCTGGACACTGAGGGGCAGAAACCTCGGGTGGAGACAGGTAAAACCGTGGCTTTCCTGGCAAATACAGCCGCCCTTGTTTTGAACGGGAACGCAGCTTTGTAGTCTTTGTGGAGCAAACCCCAACCCCTGCCAGAAAAGAAAAAAATCAGATGGCTTCCATGAAGAACTTAAAAAATATTCCAGTAGGAGAACAATGGTCTAAATGTCTCTTATCATGTTATCTTCACAGCTGTCCCCCATGGCAGGGGGTTGGAACAGGATGTTTTTATGGTTTTAGTGATTCTGTGATTTCTCTACTGTTTTCCATTCCCTTAACACCTGCCTTGCTTTTTTGCCTCGCAGCTGTGTGTTACACAGTACCAACAAACTGTCTGTATATGTGGGGTTTCAGCTCACATATTATTCCAGGGGTAGAGCACTGACTTGAGAGGAACCAATTTGGAAACTCACGTTATTAAATAAATGCTCCCCGATAAACATTCTGATAGGGGTTCGATGCAAGAGGGAAGCTGCTGGCAAAAGTATGTCATAAATTAAAGACTTCACATTAATTAGCATTAGAAGGCTTTGCATTTCCATGTGCTAAAAACCAGTGGGAAGAAGTTATTTTAAAGAGCGTGGAGCTCCTTAGTGAAACCTTGATTTTGTCTGGCTGTTTGAAAAAAGGTTTCTGTGTTGCTGAGATAAAACCCGCCGTGGATAATTGGACTGACTTCGATTTAACAGAAGGCTCTGCCTTTTTGTTCTCTGGTTTCGGGCAATTTGGGCGTCCTGGGAGTCAGTTTTGCCACCAGGCCGTGTGCCACTAGGTGGCTCTTTGATGGGGAAAGCCCTAGCAAAGTACGGGATGGGAGTGCCAGGTTTGGGTTGGGTTGGGTGGGTTTGTGTGTCAGTAGCCAGATCGGGGCATTCAAGAAAGCTTAAGGGCAAGGCTGTCCTTCGTTACAACAATGATGACTTTATTCTTCAGAAACTGAGATTATTTTTATTGATTTTGCTGCAGTGGCTGCACTGCTGTTGTTTCTCCCAGAGCAGTGGTACTTGCACATTAAAAAGGTTGTGTTAGTGCAGTGCTGTTTTCCTACTGCATCTGTCTCTCCCACTAACCCTGGAGGCTTTGTTTCTCCAAACACAGATTTACCTTATTTTCCCAGTGATCTACATTCTCTGTACTAGAACAATGCCATAAGGAACAAATTGTTGGTTACACTGTTAATCAAACAGCATCACAGTGGGAGCCAGCCGGCAGCACCAGCAATTACAGTTTATTAGACATCTCTTCTTAAACAGTTGATATTCTTACACATGATATTATGTGTTTGCTAATAGGCCACATATCTTATTTATGCCTTTCCCCCTCCTTCACCTACACCAATAGTTATGCTCCAAGCACATGCTTTTGCACATAAATAGGATCATCATTTGGAGCTAATCCAGTTTACAGATTCTCTCAGTCAAGCAACAGCAGGTCTGATTTGAACAGTCAAACTGGAAAGCCCCCTGCTGTCATTAGCCCTCCATCGGTGTTGTTCAGGTTCTTTTCAATATCTGAGCTAATGTAAAGCCCCTCTGATAACCCAGATCTTTCTTCCTGCTTGTGCTGTGTAGTTTTGCAGATGGGTAAACCCCCACTCTCCATTTTGTGGTTGCTCTTGCCACAGTGCCACTTGGCATTCGGTGGGTTAAGAAAAATGAATCCTTTTGCAAGTTTTTATTTGATTTTAACTGAGGCCAGACTTTTCTGGGTTAAAATCTGCCATTATTATTTCTGTGGACAGTGTGAAAGTCCTCCCTGATTTAAGAGTAAAATATTTCCATGGTAAGAATAAATAACATGCACACTGACCTTTCAGTCCCAAGGAGAGTGTCTGCTTAAGAGCTTCACAGCTCCCTGCCTCAGTGCAGGTTGACATTTGCAAGGTTGATAAGTTGGTTATTTGGATGCAAATCGACATGGAAGGAAAAACAGTTCCAGTAGTTGTGATAAGAGTCTCCTTTTTCTCAGTTTAATATAGTATAATGCACAGCAGGTCACAGAAACCCACCATCAATGCGTAGTTTGAATGGGGGCTGCTATTATGGGTCAGTGTGGAGGTCTGGAAAGGGAGAGAGTTAAAATTTAATTGATTAAAGAGGGAAAAAATGCCTATCAGGGTTTTTGCCCACTATGCCTTAAAGCATCTTTGCAAGCCACTATCCGTGGTGATAGTATTTTAGGGATTAGAAGCAGGCTGTGGAATATGAGTCATCTTGAATTCTAATCGAGATGTGCAAGCCTCTGATGCAGAGAGCTGAGAGAAATGAAGGTTTGGAGGTTTCTCCCTTCCTTTGAAGACCCCTGTGACTCCCATCGGCGTTTCTGACCACCGGGAAGGTCAGGGGTTTGCTCTGGCTCACAGCAACGACCAGTCCTTTGTTCAGCCAGAGCTCCTTCCTGGTCTTGCACAGATCTTTGGGAATTTTGGCTGGGCACGGGCAGGCTCCTTGGTGCACACCTGTCGTGGCTTCAGTGAGGTGGCAGCTGTAACCTCAGGGCAGGGAGGGTCCAGAGAGCTCTGTGAGGAGCTTTTGTGCCTGGGCACAGCACAAACCCTGCTGGAGAGGTGTGAGGTGGAGATGAGGAGGGGAGTGCAAACCCTCCTGGAGCTCTGACCACTGCCCTGGGGAGCCTGGTCAGTGCCAACCACCCTCTGGGGGAAGAACTTCCCTGAGATCCCACCTGGCCCTGCCCTGGCACAGCTCCAGCCGTTCCCTGGGGGCTGTCCCTGCTCACAGAGCAGAGATGGAGCTGCCCCTCTGCTCCCTGTATGAGGAAGCTGCATTTTGGCACTCTGGCCCTGCTGAACAAGCTTGTACTTTGTTATTCTCTATCTTCCCACTCACAGAACTTCCTTTTGGAGATACGGGCAAGTTGTTACCCTCACCACTGCTGTTCTGGGCAGATAAAGCTGTTTATTTAGAGGCTTCCCAGCTTATTCTGTGCTTCTGACGCTCAAGCACCGGTGACTAATTCAGTGTTTCATTAAACATGAGTGTTTAAGATCATACTGACTGTGTAAGACTTTCTGCTTCTGAATTCTTCATGATCATTGCGAACTTTTAATCCTCCTGTGGAGAGGGCTCACAAAATTCCTGCTATTCTCTTGTTACATCTTCCTAAGCAGAGCGTTGTCTTGGAGTGATTTCAGGTTATTTGGGGTTGTCTGGGGCTTTGTCCCTTCACAGAAGGGACAGTGATGCCAGGCCCTTGCAAGACCACTTTGCCTGTCCTTTTGTAAGACAGCTATGGAGGAGATCACACTCTAAATTCATTCCAGAGGTAGCCTGGAACTTTTATGAGGACTGATGCCTTAATTACTGGCCCTGCTCTTGGAACTGCCATTCCTGACAGAAAAGTGGCCCACAGCACATTTGCTGGACACATATGAGTCCCTCCTGGGACATTCCCATGCTTTTATTTATCCAGTCTGTCCCCTGTTCTCACCTCAACCCTGCAGCTTGTCATGAAGTTTGTACGAAAAGCGCCTTACAGAAAGTGTGTATATTCATCTACTTCAAAACCACTGGCAAAGCCAGCACCATCTCCTGCAGCCTCTGGGACCTGTGAGTCAGCAGAGTGAGACAGCCCACTGCCTTTTATTAGGTGTTATGCACTTGACAGCCAAGTCCAATGCCAGGCTTGGGGAGCAGTAATTCAGTTCCTGACTAACACACTGGATGTGTCGTTCCTGCCTTCCAGAGGAACGTGTGACCTCTGCGCTCAGCTCCAGCTTCAGATAGGAGATACTTCCTTGGGGTCTCGGAATGGCCCTTCACAACCCTGCAGTCGCCAGCAGCGTGGCGGTGGCACGGGGGAACAAAGGACAGTCCGTGTCCCTGCCATCCCCAGACACGGGGGTGGAGTTGCTGAGGTGCCTTCTCATCAAAAGTAGTGAGAAAACTGATTTTTAGTGGTCATTTTGGAGCAAGTCTGGAGGAGGCCCCAAGATGGGCAGAGGATGGAGCAGCTCTGCTGGGAGGAAAGGCTGGGAGAGCTGGGATTGTTCAGTCTGGAGAGGAGAAGGTTTGGGGTGACCTGATTTTGACCTGCCAGGGCCTGAAGGGACCAAGAGGAAAGATGGGGAGAGACTGTTTCACTTCTGGAGAGGTGAAAAACTGCTCAGGCCATGAAAGCAACCCATCTAGTTGTGCATGCTCTTTGCATTCATGATTTCAGAGCATCTCCTGAGCCGCCTGCACCTAATCATTGCAAGGGTATTTTTTTATTTAATTTCTAAACTGCGATTCCACTGACATGAAAGAATTTAAGCAAACCCCCTATTTGAAGAAACTGCCAGCTGGGGTAAGCAGCTGGTTCAAACTCCACTGCATGCCTTCCTCTAGGATTGGAACCAGGACTCCTCCTGGGGGTTTGTTTTGAAGAGAAACAATTATACAGGAAGGGAAATCTGCAATCTCTCACCTTTTGTTTTGTTTTTTTTTTAATTTTCCTGTAGAAGCACGTAGCAGCCACCATTCCAACACAGAGGCAAAATAAAAACCCCTGTCCTTAACGTGACATCTCATTCAGCATGTCCCTCTCTCCTTTTCCCTCTCAGATGTCTCAGGAGCTTTCGAAATGTTAAAAGGTGAACGAGACAAAACCAAAACATGAACAGGGAAAAATACAGTAGATAAAGACATCACTGCTGTGAAGGTGACAAAGAGTGATGGGAAAATTGTATTTCCCACGCTTGTGCCAGCCCTGTTGGAAGGCTCTGCTGTGATGGTTTAATTTCATCTGAGTAGACACAACGGACCTGCAGGGAGGGTGATTCCTTTCTTGCACAACTGGGATGAAGAAAGGCAGGATCACTGCTCATTTGAACAGGATAAAAAACCTCTTTGGGATAAGAGTGGTCTCACCCATCAGCCTCTCTGGGGTAGGAATTGGTGGCTCTTTTTTTTTGGAGCCGCCAGTGCTTCAGTCCCCAACTTAACCCTTCTGGCCTCTTTGCCTTCTTCCCGCTTATCCCTTATTTCCCTGTCACCAGTTCAGCAGGACCTAACTAAGATAATCTGGGTGGTGAGAGGGGGAGGCATTGGTGGGGTTTGAAATAAATTCATTGACAGTTGTAGGTTTAAGTTTTCTCAGTTTCACCCAAATCAAGGTGTTCAGAAAATGAGTGGATGTGACACTTCACAACACAGCTTAGTGGCCACGGTGGTATTTGGTCCAAGGCTGGAATTTATGATCTTGGAGGTCTTTTCCAGGCTTAATGATTCTGTTCTCCTATTGAATCATAGTTCCAGTGTGAGTGCAGTTTATATTCCTGCCTCCCTTTTTCGCACACAGCTGTAAATTTTGGGCAGTGGCACTGTTTCATTCTGAAAAGTGCAACAGCAGGGTTGGGCTCTCTTGCCCCTATCCAGGTTGTTTCAGGTGAATGTCCTGCTGCTTTAGGAAGATCTGAAAGCCAGCCTGGGAAGGGCAGGAGGAGCTGCTGGTGGTGGAGTCATGGGAAACTACAGCTGTGTGCACTGTGGTTCCTGCTTCAGGAAAAAAAACAGCATTTTATGGCAAAATAAGAACAGAAATCTGAATGCAACTGGGTTAAATTACTGTAGTTTTAGATTGTGAAATGCTTTCACTTGGGTATCAGATTTGTTCTCTCTTTTTTTTTTTTAATGCTGATTTATGATAGTATTTTCTTTTAATTATCCTTTGTTTTGTAGTTGAAGAAAAATAGACTAAGAATGAGCATTCAAAAAAAAATCCCCTTGAGCAGAGTCGGTTTAAAGACACCTCAGCACCCTTAAAGCTCCTGAGAGCCACTTGACAGCACAGGCAGCTTCTTAAAGACATTGAGCCAGTTTGGAGGGGGATGGGAAACTCCATTTCTATCTGAAACCCAGGTGAATTCAGCCAGAGTGAGTCCAGGGTCAGGCAGTGCTCAAATTCCCTTGCTTTCCTTCTGAGGGAAAAAGAATAAGGATGTTGTTCAGTAAGAATCCAACCCTTAAAGCAAATAAAAAGTGAGGAACGGATAAGGGTTATGTTGGAGGAGAAAGGAGGGGAAGAGGACAGGGGGAAGCTGAATATGAATCAAAAGTGGCATTGGGATGGGGGGAAAAAAAACCCCAAACATAGTCCTGATGAGTGTAGCAGTGGAGCTGGGGGCTGGTTCCTGCTCTGAGCTCTGCACCTCGGGAACTTGTGGGAAGGTCAACCAGAGGTCTAGAAAAGACACCTTGCAAGGATAAATTGATACTTAGTGTGAAAAGGAAGGAAGGAGAGTTTTAAAACAGTCTTTCACTACGAGAACAGCGATTTTAAAGCTAAAAAAAGAAAAAAACATGTGGATGTGGCGCTTGAGGACATGACTGAGTGGTGAACGTGATGGTGGTGCTGGGTTGACGTGGTGATCTTAAAGGTCTCTTCCAGCCTTAATGATTCTGTAATTCTGATCCTTTTATCCATGATGGATGGTGTCAAATCAACGGGTGGAAATCACAGTAGGGAACGTTTGTAGCTGATATTTGGGTGCATTGACAGCTCAGGTAGTGGATGAGTTGCCTGAGGCCAGAGTAGCACATCCCAGATGGTGGATACACTAAAGTTTCCCCAAAAACCTAAAACAGGTACCCCTGCAATTGTGAACACAAATATCCAGGGATTTTGTTTTCACCTGCAAATCACTAAGTGTGAAGACTCAAGTTCATTTTGCTCCAATTAAAATTTGAAGATGGCAGTGCTGATGGCGGGGACTGAAACTTTCCCCTGTTCCCATCAAGACAGTTTGTATATTCCAGTTTTTTATTTCTATTTTTAATGGGAATAATAGCTCTGCTTGCCAGAAGCTGCTCGGTGTACTTGCTAATGAGAAAATGAAAACAGATTTTGGAATGTTTTTAGAAATCCTTGGAATAAATGTGTGTATTTTTGAGTGTCTTTCCCCCCCCGTCTGTATACTAACAGTACATTCACAAAAGCCTTCCTAATTTGCCAGTGGCCTCTCTGCCTGGGCCAGGGAGTTACTGGTTCCCACCTGAGGAGGTTTTGGGCTGTGAGCAGGTCCTTGAGATGATGCACCAGTGGAGTCATTCTTTGCCACACGTGTAATCACCCCCTCCTCTTCCAGTGGGAAGATCCAGCCTCTCAACCATTTCTTACTCTCTGTGGTTGGGAGGTAAGAATTTCTAAAGCTGGACTTGGATTTAATCTGTTTGAGGAGCACTTGGTGCAAGTGAGAGGTCAGGGTAAAGGTAAAAGAGGAGCAACCTCCTGCCAAATGGATCAAGCCAGTGGGAAAAGTGCAGTTGTCGTGGTTTTGACCAACAAAGACCTCCAAGATCATCAAGTCCAACCTGCAGCCGATGCCACCGCGCCTGTGACATACTCTAACTGTTCATTCTTGTTTGCATCTGCCTTTCACGTTCACTCTGAACCTCTCCTCGTTTTGTTGCTCTGCCTTGGCATTTCCTTCTCAAAGTGCCATCACCCCAAGTGAACTCCTGCCAGGAAGGCAGGTTCCTCCGGGACAACAGGCTGCTGTCCCTGCCCTGTGGTGACCCGCAGAGATCTATATCATGGGTGATAGAAAAATTCATTCTGTCCTGAGCGTGAGTAACACTGTCCCAATTTTTCATTCCTGCAGGCTCTCTCTGTGTGACGCTGCAGCAACTCTGTGGAGCATGAAGAAGGCTCAGAAGCCCAGGTAAGTGTGTATTGTCACAAATGGGAGTTGCCAAAGCAGCTGTTATCTCTCTGGACCTTTCTAAATCTGAGGGAGTTGATACAACAGGGAACGCTGGTGGAAAAGGGATGAGACCATCACAGGGGCAGGGGAAAAAAATAAAAGAAACCCCACAAACAAGGTTACAAAATGCAGCAGGTGAGAGTAAATTGTCGGTGTCTGACTTCTCGGGAGCAGTGGCAATTTATAGCCGTGGTGAGTCACCCAGGAGCCTGGGAAGAACAATAATGCACAGCTGACTCCTGCTCTCTGGTTGTTTGGAGGGGGGTGCCTGCAGCAAGGACCAGGCCCTTGAGCACTGACACCCTCAGAGCGCCGGCATCACCTTCCAGCACACGAATTTGAGAGCGTTGTTTTGGTGCCTCCTCAGCTCCTGGTGGTTGTGGATGTGTTTGCAGATCTGATCTGCATTCCCTGGATAAACAGGGCATGACCTGAGGTGTGGACAGCTCTGCCCCGGTAATTGCAGAGGCAGTTTCAGCACTGCACAACAAACTGTGGGAAGTTACTGAAGCAGGGCTGAAATTGGGTAATCGGGGCCTGGTGCTGTATCGATGAACGCTCCTACGTGCGAGATAAGGCAGAGTGTACTGTATCTACTGCAGTGCTTTATCTGCTGTGCCTAATTGAACTTTTATCCGGGATTTTACATATTCCGTCAGTAATGAGCTCATCGTATATGCCGTGGCCACGTGCATAATGAGGTTATCAGCGGTGTGATTCTGATTCTGCATCCTCTTCGTGCTTGAAAACCAAAGTGGAATTATCCCAGGAGTTGTTTTTGCTCTGGGTCCTGGCTGGTTTGATATTAAGTTGTTATAAATTGGACACCAATGTTATACTGTTGCATATGGTATAAACACTCAGCTTTGCTCCATTGTTTCCTCCCTTTTTCTCGGTTTGATGGGACTGGCCGTGGGGGAAGGGGAAGCCTTGTTTGCCCAGGAGCACCGTGGAAGTCAAAGGGCCTGCTGCACATTTTAGCTGAGGTGCAGGGAAGTGATTCCTTTTGGAAAAAAAAAAATAAAATTAAAATAAATCCCAGGGGAAGAGCATTGCTGTAAAACCTGTCAGTGCAATCTGCCAGAGAGCCCAGGATTTGGGCTTGGAAAAATCCCATTGCAGTAATCCATTAATCCGTAGAATTACCTGGAAGCTTTTCAGTATAAGGGAGTAATTAGCTGAGAGCCCAATTTTTTAAATTTTTGTTTAACATTTATTGCTATTGCGGGTGCTTTATTTTCTTTTATCCACTGCCCTCTACAGGTCTCGTGGATGGAGTTAGATCAAGGGAAATGAGGTTGCAGCAGTGGCTGGCTCTGGCTTTAAAATAACTGCAGAGATGCTCCTAGAGCTGTTTTCCACACCCTCTGGAAAGGGGAAAAAAATATCTACACTGGCAGAAATTCAGGTTTTAATATAGGGGTTGGCAGTTCCAGCTTTTATGAGCACAAAAGCAAGGATATAACATTCCTTTCTAAGAGCCTGCCTGCTTTATTACAGGTGATAAGAGTTATGGCACCAAGTTATCAGGGCATCAAACGTATGGCTATTTATCCCCTTTTAGTAAATTCTTGTTAAAAATACCATTTTCAGGGGGAGATCACCCTTACAGATGAACTGCAGAAACGCTTCTGAACCTCAAAGTCTCGCTCTGAATAAAAGAACGGGGGAATTCCAAGGTCCTTGTGGGTTTGCGTCTCCTCCCTGGGCTCTGGGGGCCCTTGCCAGGCATTTCCCTCTCCCAGAGTGTTGGAACAACTGTCTCATCCGCGGCCTTTCCTCGTGTTTAAAGAATGTGAAGTGTAGCTGCAGCACATCCCCCTCACAGGGGTGTTTGGGAACCACTCTCCTCCTTCTGGCTGCTGCTTTCCTGAGGTGATTTGCATCCTAACAGCTTTGGTACTGCTACCGGGATTTTTTGGGGAAGGACATGAAGGCAGTGGTGTGGCAGGGTTATGTGAACCTTGTTTCTAGGAGAAACCCAGCTGGAGATGGAAATGATGTCTTTAAATTACGGCAAGGCTTCGGCTCAAGCCCTGCTGCGCCCCCGGTGCTTGGCATGGCTCTGACAAATTAATAGAAATTCATGTTTAGCTCTTTTGCCCTTTATTCCCTGGCAGTTCCATGTGCATCACTCAGCAGAGCTGCCTGCAATCCCAGTGCTTATCCAATTAGGGAAATGGCAGCACGTCTGGGCTTTGTGTTTCACTGAGGGAAACGATTCCGTGCTTGTCCGAGTGAGCTTCTGCGAGGCGTTTATGGGACACCGCGGTTCAGCTTTGGAGTGAAGTAAATTAAAGCTGGCTGGAGCCCAGGGGCTGCTCCTGGGCCAGCAACCAGCCAGGGAGCCACTGGGGGATGTTTTGGATGGACTGAGGTGTGCTGTAGGTTGGAGCAGTTCCTGCTGGTGTCCCAACATGCACAAGAGGTTTCATGCAGACTGCACCTGCTCCCTGAAGGGGCTGGCCCTCAGCAGCTGGAACAGCCATGCCATTCCTGGATTTCATCGCTTTCTCCTCCAGGAACGCAGGTTTTGTGCTGCCAGAGCTGTCTGCAGTGCACCCCGGCGTGCTGGGAGGTGGGGACAGCGAGGACAGCCCCTTCAGAAGTGCGTGTCTGACCTGCACTGCAGCTCTCTTCCACAGACACCCCTGATGGGTCAGTATCTCTGTCCTCACCAGGAGAATAAGATTTATCGGGGATCTCTGATGCAGTAATTATGTAGCCTCTGTAGATTTATATATGATACTTATCTCCATGATTTGTCTCTCCCGTGTACATCCATAAATTTATTTTCCCTGTTCAGGATACAGTTATAGATAGTTTTAAAGGCTCTGCAGTTTGGGCTTTAGTTGAATTGTATCTCAGCACTGGGCCATTCCTCCACAAAGGGATTCTTTTCCCAAATTATACTCACCGAAAGACAGAAATGTTGTCAGTTCTTGGCAGTTGTGCAGTGACACAAGTAAAGCCACACAAGTAACTAGACCTGGCTCTGCTCACTGGGGCATCCAGAATGAGGCAACTGGCTTTGAAACTTAGCTGGGGCTGGTGGAGATGAAAAATGAATTTCCATAGATCTGCAGCTTTGCATTCATCTTAATTTTCCAGCTGACTGGGGATTTGGGGTATCACAGGAGAATTTGTCTGTTGTCAAAGTCTTGAAGCACAAATAAACCACTGGAAGTTGTCACTTAGAGCAAAATGTTTTATAATGAATGTGATCTGTGAGATTTAAACAGGAAGGAGAATGGAAACACTGGCCACCTTACAGGAGCTTATGGGTACAGGAAAAACGTGAGATGGGTACATTTATGATGCAGGCAAGGTTTCCAGTGGTGGATAAATGAGGTTAGCATCAACCTGAAGGGGTCTGCCAGTAACACAGCAGCTTTAAGCCAGGGCAGGGGAATGTGGCTGCTATCTGTTAGTTGCTGTCTGTTTGATTTTTGGATCAGAACTGCTTTCTGCAGGCAACAGAGGCCTAATTTTGTTCTGATTTTCCCCAGGTAACCGTGTCAGTCAGGATACGTTTCCCACAAATCTGTTGCTCTTACCATTAATTATACCTGCAGATGGCTTTCCTACACAGCCCCTTCTCTGCCTGCCTTTATGTGATACAGGGCATCATAAATCCTGATGTTCTTCTTAAAAACTACAACAGACGTAGATTAAAAGCAGTTCCTCTTTGCTGATTGCTCAGCTCATACAGTCCTTCCACTCCCACATGGGTACTGACCGTGCAGGTGCCCACAGGAGAGAAAAGGACATTGCTGCCTACCTTGGCAGGCCCTGAGAGATCCCTTGGGATGGTGTGTGGTATCTGCATCTCCATTTATCAGTTTCTGGACATACACTCATATATAATTTATGAAAGAAAGCGCTGTTGTTACATATATATATATATATGAATATATACATCATTACCATTTCAAAGGTCTGCTTTTCTATCAGTTCTCTGTGATTGCTGGTTAAAAATGCTCCTGGATTGTTTACCTTGATGGAGACCAAGATAATCCTTGGGCTACTCCAAGGGCTCAGGCATTTGGAGCGATTTCTCAGAGCTGAACATTGGCTGAGTTGATTTGTCTAGAATAGAAGAGAGTTTTTTGGTTTTTTTTTTAACTAAATGGGAGCAGAATTCCAGCCAGGCTGATTTTCTCACAGGTCAGCTTTCCTGCTGCCTGGTTTATTCTCTCCTTCTCGTGGCTCTGGTGAAGGCAGCAGCTCCCTGATGCCTCTGCCCAGGTCAGAGCCTTGGCTGTGACCGCCACAGGAATTGTCACTCTGTACTTGCAGCACTGGTAACTTTTATGGTCATTAACAGCTTGGAAACTCCTGAACTGGAATTTAGTGTTTTCTGCAATTTGGGAACCTCGAAATGGTCTCTCCTCTGGGAGAAGATGCTCTCCCTGCTCTCAGGGGCATCCATCACTTGTTCCTGTTCCTGGTGCCAGCTGCAGCTCTGCGGGGGCTGAACGGGGAACGAAGGACAGTGGGCTGAAACTCTGGAGTCATCTTAGATCATAAACAGCATTAGTAACATCTGCAGGATGAGAACGTCGCAGATGTTCCCAGCCCCCTAATTTGTTTGGACAACCCATTCTGCAGTGTTCTTTCTCAGGTGCAGCGCTCAGGTCGGGCTCAGGTGTGCCAGTGTGAGAAACCGGGCTGGGCTGCAGGCGCTCGGGGTTCGGGCGTGGGGCAGGACTGGGTTTGGTCCCTCCCGTGCTGCTACGCGGGATGGCTGTTCGGTGGAGCAGGAGGCTCAGCAGGACACAGCCACCCGCTGCTGCGTCCCTGGCTCTTGGCTTGGAAGTGCCGGGGCCTCCCGCACCGGGAAGATGACCCGGGGAACACGGGTACAGCAGGTCACCCACAGGTGGCAGTGTGAATTTGGGAGTATGAGTGGCAGAAACGGGTGTGGCATTCGCAAATCTAAGCCTGCGGTTTCAAGGTGTAAAGCAGATTTATAAGAGTTTTCTTACGTGACCTGAAAAATAAAAGCCATGAGATAAGATTGGGAAGCTTGACCAGGGAAGCTGTGGCTTGATGTTGCCGTTTAGTATGATTAGTAATTCCCTACTAGAAATTCTTTTTTTTGATATAAATATGGGGGTTCCCTTTCATGCTCTCGTGTTACAGTTTTGAAGTTGTTTCTTGGTGCCAGGGACCTTTCATAATAAAATACCACTTCACTGCTTCATTTGACATCGTCTGGCTCCTCCTGAGACCAAAATCTGGGCCAGCACTAAGTAAGGTTCACATTTTGGGGCTGGGTATTGATGGAAGAGATGGCAGGAGTCATAACCACCAAACCCTAAGTGCATTCTTTGATGTTTAATTTTACTCAAAACCCAAGGCTTGCCCACTTTGCTGCTCAGTGCAGCTCCACCATTGCTAATAAACTCTTTTCTTTTGGTAAATACATTACTGCTGATGATACTATTTAATCTTGCCCCTATAAAGTTGGGTGGGTTTTTTTGGGGTTATGTAATAAGATGTCAAAGAGGCCTGATAAAGAGTTTTCCCTTCTCAGAGAACAAATACCAAATTTCTCTTTGAAGCTGGAATCAAAGCAAGAGAGCCTGCCACTGGTTGGAGAACTAGGAGACAGGAATCCTGTATGAAAGTAAAACCACAGGTTTGCTGTTGACAGATACATGGTTTTTTTTAAATACTTGCATTTCCTTGTGATTTGCACCTGACTTAAGGCAGTTTCAGTCACTCCAGCGAGCCAGAGCCTTCAGTTTATGGATTTCTTTGTTTCCATTGCAAAGGAAATTCAGGCAGAGAGAGGAAAGATGGGAACTGTTCTAACGCATCATCTTGAGCACACAAAGGGAAAGATAATGTAAATAATAGAATCTAGGGTTTCTAAAAATATTTCAGAAATGTTTGATCCACCTAGATCTCTTGAACTGTAAAGAAAAGGAGACATCAAGAAAGTCTTTCTTACTTCCCTTTTCGGGGACTGGCAGCTTTGTGCTGACTTGGTGAGTTGAACTGAACGTTAATGAGTGTTTAAAAATGCCAGCATATTGTGACACTTCTGCATACAATTCTAAATATTGAAAATATTAAAAACCAGATTAATATTTCCTTGGTGGCTTCCATTAGCAAGGGATTTCATGGAGTCACAGAATCCCAGATCGGTTTGTGTGGGAAAGGACCTCGAAGAACTTGTTCCACCCCCTGCCACGTGCAGGGACACCTTCCACCAGCCCAGGGTGCTCCCAGCCCCGTCCAACCTGGCCTTGGACACTTCCAGGGATCCAGGGGCAGCCACAGCTTCTCTGGGCAACCTGTGCCAGGGCCTGCCCACCCTCCCAGGGAACAATTTCTTTTCAATATCCAACCTAAATTTCCCCTTTTTCAGTTTGAACCCATTGCCCCTTGTCCTGTGACTGCAGTTCCTGACCAGAGCTCCTCTCCGGACTCCTTGGAGGCCCCTTCAGATACCGGAGGGAAATCTAATCCCAAACTCTCCAGATGTAGAAGAGAAACATAAACTCAGGCCTTTTTTCCCCCATTAACTGTCAGCCCTGAGGTTTCACTGGCTTCCTGCTGCTTTATTGTCCTAATGGGTTTTATGTTTCTTAGCACTGTGTTGATTTTTGTGCTGCAACCTTTGCCTCAGATTCTCTAGTTCTTCTCCTTTTAGCCCTAATTGTGGTTGTCAGCTGTTGAATCAAAAAGAAGTGCAGCTGCAGGCTTGCTTACAACATAATAGTACATTTTGGCTCGTTATGGCCATATTTTGCCTTTCTTGGGGTTATGAGTCTATGTCACCACTTTGCTATTTCTTTCAAAAACCAGAGATTTGAAAAAACCCCTCGGGCTTCCTTTCAGAAGCAGGTGGTACGCAGTGGAGGATGCAGCTTTCAGGTCCCTTCCAACCCAAGCCATTCCAAGATTCTGTGATTCCGCAGGGAAGACAGTTCATTGTTGGATTTGTTCTACACTCCTCCAAACAGGAGACACATCCTGGAAGGCAGAGCAAGCCCAGTGTCCAGGTGGTGAGGGGTTTGGTGCAGGCAGCAACGCACAGCCAAAGGACAGAAACTGGAGTTCACCACCAGCTGGAATAGGAAGTCTGAACCAAATTATCAAAACCGTCTGATTTTTAGCTTTGTTTGTCCCTCTTGGAGCTCTCAGGGTGCACACCAGGATTGCTCCAAGGAAGTTTTCAGCCACATTTCAGGGGCTGAAATCAAGGGCAGAAAGAAAAGAGCAGGTAGGACGTAGAGGCACGGGGACGATGGTAACTATACAAGGGCTGACATGATTGTAATGGCTATGAGTTATCACAGGCCTGATTCCTGATTCTGGATTTTAATTGTGAAGGCAGACAGCAGTACGAATGAGGCACAGACCGATGTCCTGACAAACGGGGAAAGTCCGGCAAAGAAAGCAGAAATACAAAGTAGCATTTTGAAGTAGTTAATTAAAATCTGGCTCCAAGGCAGTAACGGAGTTCTCTGGGTCACAAGGGTCAGCAGGGCAGACCCAGCCCACGGATATTCATCCTGAGAGCTCAGTCCTGGCTCCAAGGAAGGTCAGGCCCTCCCTGCTCTTCTCAGCAGTCAGGGAAGTTGGGAAAGCAGGGGTGGGTAAAGGAGCTGGAGCAGGATTTTACATGGGAAACATCTTGTGTTCTGAAGGGCGAGGGCAGTGTGTTGGAAGGTGATTGAACTGCTGGACCAAGAACAGGGAGATGCTCGAGAGATAATGGGAATGCAACCTGGCACAACTATTACTTGACCAAGAACAGGCAAATGTTCAAGGGATAAAGGGAATACAACCTGGCAGTGGTACAGGACAGCTGCAGGATTGGAATGTAGTTGCCTTTTAGCTGTGTATGTGCCTTAATTGATAACAAAGAACCAAGTCAGATATGAACCAAAGTTGTTTGCAGTGTTAAGACAAGAGCCTTGGGAAGCCATGGTCGCAGCCACCGGAGATAGGGGCCCAGGAGCTGGGAATTTTGGAGGTGTGGAGTTTGCTGCCAATGCTAAATGTTTTAGGATAGTGATTGAAGGAGAACTTTTTAGTCCTGGGCATTTCTGTGAGGAAACGGTGAATGGCATGATAGTCAGTGAAGGTAAAACAGTGACGTGCTGCTGCCCTGCACAAGGATTAAGGTGGGGATTTTTGTTTTAGCTAAAAACTATGACTAAGCGTCCTTGGACAGTCAAGAAAGTAAAATTAAAAATTGGAGTTGGTGGAGACAGAACACAATTTGGAATAGGAAGTGTATTGTCAGACGTGCATGGGGTGCAGTTTTGGTCTCTCAAAGGAAGTTACTGGAGACCTGTTGAAGGTGGAGAGAAAGGGCAACAAAGATGATCACAAGTGTGGAAGAGCTTACAAGGAAAACCAGCACAGGCTGGAAAAGTGCAAACTGAATGCTGTATGAGAGAGAAGCATAGAATCCTGAATAGAAGAGTAAGGGGAGCGCACAGTGAACCTGAAAGATGAGAGGCTGGGGTCAAAATAAGGCAGAGAAGGTCCTTCCATGTGTGTAGTTACTTTGCAGAGCTCCTTGCCTGGTTGGACTGGAGGACGTGCCTGTCTGATGTCGGGAAGGGAGAATCCCTCACCAGCCAGTACCCGTGGGAATACCACCTCAGCCCCTGGGAGTCCAGTTCACGAGCTGCTGCAGATGATCCCTGCGTGCTTTCCCATTCTTACTCTCCTCCCCGGGCAAGGACTGGGCAGAGCTCTCCCCTGCCAGGAGATGTCCTCCTGTTTCAGTGGAGCTGTTGGTGCAAAGAAATGCAGAGTATGCCCTTCCTGCAGCTCCCCCAAGCATCTGTAAGCTATGGCTTCAGCTTAGCTTTTTGTGTTGCAGGGCAAGGAGCTCGTTGTTAGCGACAGAGCCTGTGAGATGATTGCAATTTGGAAAATGAGAGGGTTTGTTCGGTAGGAATTTGGGATTAAAGCAGGGAATGAGCCCGTGCAGTAACTCCAAGCTTGATGCCTGCACAGGTGGGATGCCGTGGGAAAGCTGTGGCAGTGATTAGGAATTCCTTTGGGAAGGTATCAAGGACTGAAGAGTATAGTAATAAAATGATGAAGGACTTATTTTGATTAAACTGGGGCATATTTAACAGTGCTGGAACACCCTCTCACCAGGGATGCCTCTGAAAGACTTGATGAATGCCTCGTTTCAAAGTAGCATAAATTTTCTGTTGCTATTTAATTGACAGAGCTACAAATAGAAAATAACAGTGAGAGCACATTTAAAATCCTGTGGATGAGCTGAGCTTTCGGGCCAAGTTTTTCTAACGAGCTGTGTAGGAAGATTTAATCATTGCAAATCCAGCAATATGCAAAAAAAAAAAGCTACAGATTAAAAATAAAGTCCAGGTAGGATAATAACCGAAACCCACAGCTCATGCTACATGTGCAGGGATAAAAGTAACAATGCCTTGGAGCTGCATACGGGGAGATAAGGCAATAAACGCTGGAATGTCATCCTGGCAGCATCAGGCGTGGTGTGAGACCACATCTGGAGTCCCAGAGAACAGTGCTGTCATACTGCAGGGGTGCAGCAAAGCACAGGCACCTCGAGTGAGCCTTTGGGGAACGCTGACTGGGAAACACTCGGCCACAGCTGGCTGGAATGTTTCTGGAGAGCCCTGCGAAGGGTCCAACAGCAGCGAAGCTGCTGCAAAGTGAGAAGCGGGTTGATGAGAATTAGTTGCCTCCACTTGACACGGTGGAGATGACGAGTAGTGGGATAAGACGAGGAGAGGAGGCTCTGCCAGTGTGTTTTGGGCGTGAAAACCAATTAGCAGGGAGGGTGAGGAGATGAGCTGGAGCCAGAGCGTGGAAGAAACGCGTGTAATCAGCCGGGGAGGAGAGAGCGGGTCGGTGGAAGATCCTCACGGGTGACACCACAGACTGGAGCAGGAGATGGGGATTAACGAAACAGAAGGGCTTTTCTGCTTTGAGAAGCTCTCACAGGAGGGCACAGAACAGCAAAATATTTCCCCCAAATGTCCAGCAGCACATGAGCACTCCGTGCTGTCTTTGAATCACCCGAGGTTTTACGTTTGCAACGTAACTATCCGAGTTTTGAGGTGACCTGAATTTACAAGCACAGTGAGAAAACTCTCTGAAGGGTAGGATTTATGGGGAATAAGGCATTACTTGACAGGGTGAAAAAGAAAAGGGACAAATAAGAGAAGGATTTGGGGTGGAGAATGGCTCTGTTCATGGGCCCTGTCAGGACCATCCATTTGGTACAGGTTAGAGCAGAGGAATTTTCTGGAGAAATGTCTGTATCAACAGCTGCAAAACTGTTTCTTATTACTTGGCCCCGGGCTTTTCATAAGCTTAGAGATATTGTAAAGGCAGACTTCTTTGTCTTTGCACATCTCAAATATTTTAAATAGCTTCTAAAGGCTTTTTTAATGGCGCTGAGATTTGTCTCTCGTGGATGGTGCTGGCCATTATGAATTAGGTACAAGATGGTTCTATTTTCCAATATTGTCCTTGACTGATTAATGCCTCATTTAAGTTCTCAGCCAGTGAAGATCTGATATTATTTTAGCTATTTCGCTTAATTGCCTTCGTGTTGTAATTTGACTTTAATTTTATAATTTTAATTGAAAAAAAAAACTGTAAAACCCCTGTATCTAAATAGCTTGCTACCATTAATTTTACTTCATGGAAAGAAAATGATTGAGTGTGGAGTTTCAAAATTGCTGCTTTTAGTCACTGAGACCCTGATAATGGTGAGAACTTGTTATCTTTGTACAGCATTTTAGATAATTAGGAAAAAAATGAGATGTGATGGTTGTTACCTTCTTCCTAAGGGGGCTTCTGCCAGCACCAGCTCTGGGGCTTCCCCACACTGAGGGAACAGCTGGGAGGCCGAGAACAACTAGAAATGGGAGATCCCAAGAACGAGAGCACCTTCTCCATAAAACCTGGCCCCTGGCTGAGATTTTAGTCTTGGTTGCTTTAATTTGGTGATGTAAACCTAAGGCACTGACAGCAGGGTGAAAAGAAGCTTTAAATCCATATTTATTTCTTATTTGTGCTTATTTGCTGTCTGTCAGAAAAACGTGGATTTGTTACTAGGAAATAACCATCCAGTGAATGCACAAAGGTCTCTCACACTCTTTAATTTACTGAGCTCTCCACCTAAATGCTTTATTTTTTATCTCCGTGATATTCTGGAATACGAACACTGGACTGGAGAGTGTGGGCTTGGAAAGGTCTGTGCCAGGAAAGTCCACTAGAAACATCCCATATAATCTGAATGCAGGCTTTCTTCCTGGCTGTCAGGCATGGGAAGGGGCTGCCCAGGGCAGTGCTGGAGTCACCATCCCTGGAAGTGTCCAAAAAACGTGTGGAGGTGGCACTTGAAGACAAGGTTTAGTGGTGAACGCTGTGCTGGGTTGACAGTCGGACTTGATGATCTTGCAGGTCTTTTCCAACCTTAACAATTCCCTGATTCCATGGAATTTAAATTTTAAAAAAAAATTAAATACTTAGTTAAGAACAACCCTCAATTTAAATTCTTGAAGATGGCCCGGATACAATTCGAAGGTGTCACGGGGGATGTCCTGAACATGCTAACTATCAAAAAAAGACAGGAGAAAATCCAAAGGGAACCTTCCCCGGTTGGAAGCAGGGAATTGATAGTTGCTAGAAATACAAGAGGGCTGCAGAAAGCTGGGGCTGTGTCCAAGAGAAGAAAATGGAGAAGATCAATACCTGGCACACTGAGCAGGAAGGTGTGCCAGGAAAAGGTTGGGAGAACAATTTAAGGAGGGCATGAGAGCTTAATAAATCCTTTTGCAGGCACTGCCAGGTGGAAAAGCTGCCCACAGAGCTTGTGGGATGAGTAATAGAGGCACAAAAGGAATAGCCAGAGGAAGTAAGGCCAGAACAGAAAAGGAGGATGAATATTATGCATCTGCATCACTCCAGAGATGTTTGAGCAGGTTGCCAAGCTCCTGTTTTGAAGGTGAGTCCTTTTAGCAACCAGCTGCAGTTCCTCAGAGCTGTCAGCAGGTCTGGGGACAAAGAACTGTGGCTGCGTTTCCAAAAGCCTCGGGTGTGGATGCTGCCCAAAGGCTCTGAGAGAAACTGGCTGCCCTGAGTGGAGAGGTGAGGTCTTCACATCCAGAAACGAGGGATAAGCCCTAGGAATTTGGCAGCTGTTGTCTTTCTCAAATGCCTTCTGGGAACCGGGCTTCATCTGCTTGTCTCCACGTTTATAGCTCGGCTAAACACCAGAGCTGGCTGCTCTTCACCTTCCAGCTATCTTGGAGCTGAACCACTCCTATTCTGCTTTCTAGCTAAGGCTGTTCCTGAATTTTCTCTCCTTCTTTGCGTAGTTAGCAATAGGATGCCTGCAAGCTGTTAGTAAATCCAGCAGCATTGGGGGTTTTTACTGCACAGGAAGATGTCAGTAATTAACACCAGGCAACCTGCTTGCTGATTGCTCTTCTTATGACTCTGCTGCTGTTGAGTCTTAAATACTCAGTGCAAAATGTAAAAAAGGCTCCGTGTGAGGGATAGAAAAGCAGAACTTTGTATTTACTTCCACTGTAGTGTTTGCTTTGGGATCCTGGGAAGTGTTTTGAAAACAAGAGTGACGGGCAGCATGTGTTAATACAGCCCACAGTGATATCTTTAAAACACTGGGAACATTGGAGGGATTTTCTTTTTATGTCAAGCCACACTTTATCCTAACTGTTGCATGGAATCCCGGAGTGGTTTGGGTTGGAAGGGACCTTAAAGACCATCTCATTCCATGGGCAGGGACACCTCCCACTATCCCAGGTTGCTCCAAGCCCCGTCCAGCCTGGCCTTGGACACTTCCAGGGATGATGCAGCTGCAAGTTGTCTGGGCAACCTGTGCATGATGTGCATTTATATGCACACATGTGCAAACACAGATCTCTTTGCCCCTCCCTGAGCTCTCCTTGTGGCTTGAAGCCATTCCTCAGCTCCAGGAGGGACTAACGGCTGTGCCAGGAGCCGGCCTCTCTCACCCCTACCACAAATCACCGTTGTACCATGGTAAATGTACTGCTCAGCATTCCACTCCAGATCTCCTGTTCCAGGAGCAGTGGGAATGTCCTGTCCTGGAGGCCTGGCAGCGGAGTGGCCCCTTAGCCCTCCCTGTTAGCACCTGACGGAGCCCCCGGTGCCGCACGCGCCGGGCAGTGATTTTCCCTGGCAAGCTGTCACCCGGCAGGCTGGCTCTCCTTTTGCACTTGTCCCTGAGGGATACAGAGCTAAATGATGCACAGGCAAGGCAGGCCGTGGTTTATGGAGAGTCGCTGGTGCGGGTGTTGCCGTGCGGAAATGATTCTCGGGGAAGCGCATCCGTAGGTGCTGCGTGTTGAAACGGGCGGAAGGAAGCCTGATTTGGGGTGGAATAAGCGTTCAAGTCAAATTGTTGCATGTTATTGCGGGTTTCCTGTGCTGCCTGATTTCCCAGCAGTTGCTTTCTGTCTTTGCTGTGTGGCTTACAGCTGTTCCTTGTCAGCTCTTCAGTTTTGTAAGTGGCAAAAACCCCCCCGTGTATCACGATTTGGATTTAACCCCCTGGCAGCACACATTGTCTCCCAGAAATGACTCACGGCAATTTTCTGACTCAGTTCATCCCAAAGCTCAGAATTCTTTGAGGACCAGTGTGAATATTGATGTAATCAAGTAAAAGTTTATTTGCCTAAGAGGGGAAGGGTCACAGGAGTGGTGTTGTGCAATATTTCTTAAATGCAGTTTCTTCTGCAAACTGACCCTGATTTATTCGTTCCCTTGCCCCACTGTGAGGTTTATTAGGTTTTGGGATGAGCTTTGAGGTCCCTCCCAACCCAAACCATTCTGGGACTCTATGATTTAAAAGATCACTTCATCTGTCAAGAGAAATGAGTGACCCAAAGACATTTGTGCCGTTTCTCTTGTCTCGTTCCAAGTTTTTGCATTTTATTTGTAAAACAACTTCAGCTACAAAAATACCCTGGACACCAATCAACACAAATTCTATGAAATCATGGAGGCAATGGATTTACCTACTGCCAACAATCCCAGGGAAACAAGTTTCCTAATGAAAATACTGAGTTAGGATCACTGAAAGAGCTGTAAACACTGTAGTAAAAAGTGAGAAACAAGCGTTTTGTATCATAAATATATTTGCAGTTGGTTTAGGTAGCAGTAAGCCCTTATTATTTAAACTGTGCTCTTGAGAAACACAAGTGGGTGAGTTTGCAGTGCTGCATCAGGAGGGGAGAACAACCTGACCCAGAAATCATGGGACACAGATCTGTGCATTGCTGCACTGGGATGTGGAAATGTTGGAAAAGTTGAAACAGCTTGGACAAAGTAGGGGTTTTTTTATACTTGTCCTTCTATAAATCCTCCTTTCTGAGAGGTGCTGGGGGTTATTTAGGAATTACCTGGGGGAAAACAGTAGCATCCTTCCCCCTCAGCAGCTTTCAGCAGGGAAAAGGCATTGGGAACTCCAGGACAGTAAGATCCAGGCAGCCCTATTCCAGATTCCGGGTTTAATTAGTGTTTCACCGAGAGGCAGCTTGGTGAGAATTGTGGGTGTTTGTCATTCACGGTGTATCCCATAAGCAGTAGGTACTAATACATCTGGAAAAGGTGGTTTTCTGTCAAGTGAAAATTATTTTAATGGAAAGATAATGCCCCTCTTTTGAGACTGAAGGATTTCTTGGGGAAGGGTTCCTTATTCCCTGAGAAGCCTTTATTTAATTAGACAAATATCAAAGTAGGGGATTAGTAACTTATTGGGAATGAGAGAAGGAGACCTAAATTAACATTTCCTAAAAACATTGCAGGTGTTTTTCTCTTTTTTCTCTCTTTCTTTAGCTCTCAAAAGACAGGCCTTCCTACCCTTTTCAGAATTCTTCTTGAATTTGGTGGGAAGTGAATCACTCTTCCTCTAGATTATTCAGGCTGCATAATGAACGTAAGAGTCAAATCCAGCTGAAATCCCAATCTGCGCTGTTGTCCCAGTGCCTGTAACCAGTTTATCTCCCCGGCCAGGCTGAACTTTAAGCACCTAATCCATTTACCTGCATGTCAATTAGCCTGTGGTGGTTAATTAGCCAGTTATCCCGCTCGGGAAGTGACCAAGCACTCACATATGTTCCCGCCTTTCACAGCCATCAAATACTGTGGGTGCCTTCTTGTAGCAAATATTTGACCCGGACACTTCTTCTCAGTGACGAGTAAAAAGATATCCCTCCGAAAACACAGACCCGAGGAAATCAGTGCTCATTTTGGGGGTGGGAGTTCTGTAGTTCGGGAACACTTGCGGCGTTTGTTGGACTGGCGTTTTAAAAGGGGGGTCCGGGTCCCCGGTGTTCTCCTGGCCCCCTCCTGCGCCCCAGAACCACCCCCGAGCTGGGGACAGCCCCGTGACTGCACCAGGTGGCTCTGACACTCCTCGTCCTGGAGCAAAGGCAACGTTTTAACCTGTGAGGTAAAATGTAAGAGCACCCTTTGCCTCACCCGAAGGTGATGGACAGAACCAAGGTGCTTCCAGTGCCAAAATCCTGCCCTAACTCAAAGCACGGAGCTGTCCCAAAGCTTCAGAGCTTAAAAGTCAGTTTTCTGAGTGTCAAGGTTGAATTGTAACACTGTTTTATTTTGAAGTGCGGATTAAAGGCTCTTCCCCGACGCGGATACTGAAGGGAAGGAATCACTGCCCCCCACGTTGGTTTTCACCCGCTGTGGATATGTTTTAAGTAGGGTGATTGCCTTGAAAAGGGTCTCCTTGGGAAGCCTGGGGAATTAAAGGCTCTGTTTTGTTTTGTTTTGTTCAGACAGGTAGGAAGAGCTAATAATAGCAGTTAAAGTATCCTCTTCCTTCTCCTTCATTAGCAGAAGATTGAGGCCAGGCTTAGATCACTTAGCAGGGCACATTAGCAAATGAGGCGGTGCAGAAGGTCCCTGCCAAAGGGGTTTGTGGCTGGGATGTCCTGCAGCAGTTTCAGGATCGTGCTGGGCGAAGCAAACACGTTCTGAAATGCAGATCGAGTTTGTTCGTGCGAGGAGCCCCTCACTAATCCGTACCGTGTACACGGGGCTTTTGGTATGTTTTAGAATCAGTGCTGAGGCTTCTAAAGCCTTTCATATCGAACACAGAGCAGTGAAATCGGCTGCTGGTGCCTGTAATCCCTGAGCCTGGGTGGGATATTCATGCTTGCTGCTTTGGATATGAAGAGAAGTGAGGAAAATTAAATTCTGCTGATCTTTATTCACTGGCCCCCAAAAGCAGAGTCCCTAAATACCTCCAGATTCTTGTGTTTCAGTTCGGATTTAGGGGAAAAGAGGTGCTGCCTGTGTGCTGGGTGACTGAAGAAACACAAGGTGTGGATCGGGAGCATCCTTTGGAGCTGTGGGCACATCAGGGGATGGCTGAGCAAGGTGCTGGCCGGGGCAGGGTGTTCCAAGAGCTGTGGAATTCCAGGACTGGTGCCGAGGGTGCTGCCCTAAATGTGAAGGCAAAATCAGCAGGGTCAGCCATGCTGGGTTGTGTTTTGGCCAGAGAGATGAAGAAGGCAGCAGCGTATTCAGGGGCTCTGCACATAGAAATAGCTGTGTGCTCTTTTTGGCTCTTTGCTCAAGGTACAAAGAATTTCTGATTTTTTAAGTAAAGAGGTGGCATAAAGAGCTCCTTAATCCATGGGTCTTTGCGAGGTCTTCAGAGCTGCAGCTTTCCAAGAAAGCAGCAGTGATTAAAAATAACAGAAACCTGCTTGTCTGTTGATGTTTCAGGGTAAAATGCAGTTTGGAGTCTGGGAATTTGTGACACGGACTGGTCAGCCATTTGTGCCGAGGGGACTTGCCCTATGACCTGCTCTCTTTGCAAGCCTTCCCCCCCGTTTAACCCAGCCTGGCCACAGCTCATGGGCTAACCTGGGGCTGCAGGTGGTCCCTAAAGCTCTGCCACACGTGATCCTCTGCTGCAGGTGGTCCCTAAAGCTCCATCACACTTGAT
>JAYRBT010000178.1:4476428-4509318 GCA_036023395.1 Myiotriccus ornatus
GCTGCAGGTGGTCCCTAAAGCTCTGCCACACGTGATCCTCTGCTGCAGGTGGTCCCTAAAGCTCCATCACACTTGATTCTCTCGTGGCCTCCTGGGAGGCGAAGCCAAACGAGCTCTGAAATAGAGACCCCGTAGGAAATTTTCAGCACCATATGGATTTTCTTTTTAAAAGAAAGTGAGCGTTCAGTGGCTGCTCTGAATTCCTGAGTTAACAGGCTCTCTTGGCACACCTTCAGCAGCCACAGAGCACTCCTGGCCCCTGCTCAAATTTTTGGGAGGGTTATCAGGCTGCCTTTCTCTTGCAGGGGCACTATCTGATCAAAACTGTCGCTGTCTGTCCTCCTCTTAACCATATTTATTTCTCATGCTGTCTTTGATCCCAGAATAGAGATTTTGCTGTTAAGTTGTTGGGTGTTTGTCACGGTCTCCCGAAAAGCACCTGCCCCCAGATTCCTATCTGTGCCAGCTGAGATGACTCCACAGAGCTGCTCCCGAGGGCTCACGCAAGACAAGACAGTGACTCATTCTTTCCTCTTACAAATACCATCCAGAAAGCCGAACAGAGGAAGCAAACAATGAGCACAAGGATTACAAAAATGCTCCCATTCTTCACAAGTTAATTTTAGAGTAAGATCAACACTTGTCTGCGGTTTTGAAAGATCCCCCCTCCCTCAATATTACTGTTTTTATTATCACTGTGGCTGTTTTCAAGCAGCACCTTAGATTTCCAAGGGGTTATTTCTGACCAAATGGAAAGGTGTGCGTTGGGCGTCAATGGGAATGAGAGGTTTGGTTCACCCTACACGGGGAAGATGAATTGATTTGCAAAGACAAAGATTTTCTTAGGGGATTCTTTTCTTTCCTTTTCTTTTGGAGGAGATGGTGGTGAGAGATGGGGAGGGTGACTTCATGAACTAATTCCTGTTGCCTGTTAGGACCTAAAAAATAGGATATCCATGGACATTGGCAAAAGCAGGGAGAGTCCAGCTGTGCAGACTGTCAGAGGTGTCAGGGTGAGGGTCCTGGTCAGGTCTCAGGGGGTTTCTATCCCCCCATCTCACCGTGACTTTCCCAAGCCATTTGTGTCCTGCTTTTGATCCCGTTCGACTTTGCTGGGCACCATTTCTGCCTGTTCCGATCGCTGGTGTTGCACTTTGTGAACACAGAAGTTCAGAACCCTCCCGAAGGGAGCTTGTGATTTTGTAGGGAATAAAAAAAAATCAGCTTTCATCCTTCACTGTGGCTGTCTTTGATTTGTGGAACAGCCAGAGAACAGCCCCGTGGAGGACAGGGGGATGGGCTGCAGGTGATGAACAGCCACGAGCAGGGGAAGTGGCAGTGGGGAACATAAATCACGCAGTCAACGCAGCCAAAGTTTTTGGTGGAGCCAGCAAGGCAGCATAACATCCCTGGGCAAGGTTGATTGCTCTTCCAAGGGAAAGAAAACACTTCTTTCCTTTTTTGTTTGTTTATACCTGCCCAGTACAAATAAATGTCTTTAGGCAGAGCCAGCTGACCTCTATAACATGCTGCTTGGCAAGGAAAATCCCCATATAAAACTTACTATTTAAAATATAAATATATTTATATAATCTATAAACTAAATATATAAACTAAAAGTTGTTTGTTGTTCTTAAATGAATGAAAATATTTCTTCTCTCTCCCCCAAATTTGTGGCTGTTTAGAAATGGAGGCTTCTGTAAGGAATGGATGTGTGTTCATATTGCCTTTATAGGAGCGTTATTTCTTATTTCTATCACGTTAAACTCAGCAGGATCTTCACTTCCTAATATTATTCTGATTTAAAATTAATAAAGTTTAGTTGCACTGCATATAAATGTTGGCTGTGCAACTCGTATAAATCACAGGATGAAGTGCTGCTCTCCCTTGCAAATGATAACTGGGTGTAGATCACAGAATGATCCCAGGGGAGAAAGTCCACTTGGAAGTTAATGCTTGTATTTCACAGTTAAATGTTGCTCTCTGAGTCAGAAAGGGAGGTGTGACATTTTAGATACCCAGGGAATGGAAAGGAGGAGTTAACAAGAAGGGAAAGTACCAGGAGAGTTGGAAAGAATAAGGATAAGAAGTGATTAAGCTTAAAGTAAGGGAGGTTTTTGATCAAGACAAATGACATGGGCATAATTAGCATTTAGCAGGGAGAGAGAAAAGGCATTTTGGGGTCTGGACCGTGTTTTGAAACATATTTTCACGATAAAATATAAATACGAGTAAGAAAAAGCATATTGCAAAAGAGTTCTCCAGCTGCCTACTAGGATTTGGCAACTGTAGCAGGAGAGCGCAGGAGATGTTTCAGGGGGACTAGGGTGGATCTGCAAGGACATTTGCAGAAGTGGCTTCATGCACAGGGTGAGCTGAGAGAGAAGGAGAATAAGGGCACGTGGATGATGGAACCAGCCCTGCCAGTGGAGCAGGGGCACAGGTTTCTTCTTTCCTTTTGTCGTCCCACCTGAGAGAAGCAGCAGGGATGTTTCTGAAGAGTTGCTCTGTTGGCACAACCCACACAGTGGTAGCAGGTGTTGAGGTTTCAGTCAGAAAATGACCAAAGCATGAGGAGAACCGACCTTGCTCTTATTCCTCTGCGAGGCTCTGCAGATACCTGGAGACAGCCTAAGTGCTCTTTGATTCAGCTGAACACTGACTGTGGTGCTTTTCTCTGGAGGTGTTTCATGCAGCTCTGGAATATTTCAGCATAAAAATTAGAGATGTGGTAGAGAGCAATGGAGATGGAAAAGGGATAAGGCAGTTATCTACAAAAGATTTTAAACTGTAATGTTAATGACTTCAGTCTTCTCTGTATAATACTTAAAAAACCCTCAGGTCCACCTGAAGTATTTTATCATATTTCCTGTAAGGCCTGAATCAACATAAAGATGAATTTGGGGAATACTTAAAGGTGTTCTTAATCCACCTTTGTTCTTTGCAATATGCTTTAAATACGTTTCCATTAACTTTCACAACGCTGCGCCGTGTTCCTTCTTCTAAGGGCTGCTCGACCCTTGCTCAGAGTCTATCACATAATAACACATTAACATAGAAATGATTCCAGGAGGTGAAGGTGAAGGCATCGAGTGGTTACAATCTTCCCTCCTCAGCTGGATGAGGAACGAGAAGGAAAAGATGTTAAATACACATTGTGCATCTTCCCTACTGCCCAGCAATTTTCCACAGGCTCTGGGAACAAGCCTTCATCTGGAGGCACCAAGGAATCAGGAGGGCAAACACTCCTCTGAATTCAGGGAAAACGTTCATTTTGTGAATGAGCAGGATTTTCGGTCTCTGTTTCTCGCAGCGATTCAAACCCGCCCGTTCAGAGGGACAGTGCTCCACATTCCCTGGAGAGCAGTTGCACAGGGACGCCAGGAAAGCAGAGGGGAGGGATCTGTGGCTGTGGGGTTGTCCCTGACAACAAGTGACTGTGTGATCGTGGCATTAACCGTGGTAAACACACGCAGAGCCAGGAGCGGGTTGTCTGGGAACGACACACACTCAGGGGCTGGTGCTCTTGGTTCACCTCCTCTGGTGCTTTTGGTGCAGATGGCAATGATTACTGGGCAATTCCTTTTTTTTTTCCCCCCCTCTAAAAAGACGATTCAGAAGACACAAAAAGGTCTTCCCTCCGCAGTAGTGTTTAGGACCTGGGGAACTGTAAGGATTTCCTTCTCTAATCTGTGGGAATTAGCCCTGACGGACAGGGAACCAGCATACAGTTGGCTTACAGTCCTCAGCTACCCCGCAGCTCCACAGAACTACGGGAATAAAGCCTTTTTCTTTTTGTCCCGAGTGGAATTCATATGAGGATCCAACCAGAAGGGTCAATGCTGGAACGGAGGTTGCCATCGTGTCCTGGGGGAAAATCCATGCAGGTTGGAGGGCAAAAAGTGCTTTCTGGGGGGGTAGATCTTCAGTATGTAGTAACTACTGATTAGGGCTGTGAGCTGAACGGTGAAAAGGATAACAGTAGAAAGTGGTGTGTGGTAGTTTTACTGAAAGTAAATGCAGTGGCTGTTGTACCGTGCACGTGTACGTACAGTGGGTCCTGTTGTAGTGCTTTAAAGCCAAGAGAGTCCTTGACCTCTCAAAAAATTTAGCTGTGAGCAACAAACCATTAAAGAACAGCCATTTGAAGAACAAAATTTCAGGTGCTGAAAAGCAGATAATCGCCTAAACACACCAAAGTGTGGCAGCTGGAAACAGCGAGCAGAGCATGGGAAAAAGTAGCAGAGGGAGAAGCAAATGCACCAAGAAGCCCCAGTGCAACGTTTGGTTTATTGCTGGAGCATTTAGGGAAATCTCTCAGACAGGATTACAGCCCTTCCAAAATTGCTTAGATGAGGAGATGTCAAACGTCTCATAAAAACTCGTATTTGGATATAAAATACCCCTTTGCTGCAAAGGGCATTTAATTTTGCGCGATGCCTTTCTCTGCCCTTTTACTGCTGAAGGATGAGCAAATCACTCCGGTGAGTTTTCTGCGTTTCCCCGCTGCCTCCATCAGCTCACCCGGGCAGAAGGAAGGGGAATACACCACCACAGGAGCTGGGTTCCAGCAGGGCAGGGATGTCCTGGTGTCTTTTCCGTAGCTCAGCCGCTGAATTCCGTGTTGCTGTAGTGGGAGTGGAGCCAGGCCACGGCTGTGGAGCTGCTGGGTTCATGCTTTGGGGAGCAGTTGTTCACCGAAGAGAACTGTTTTCAAGGCTGATATTCTTTGTGTGCTTGTGTATAACCAGGCATTTTTTTAAATATTTGTATTTGTAGATATATATGTGTGTGTGTGTGTGTAGATGTGTATTTGCTTCATGTGCTACGTTCCTCTGCCCCTTCCAAATACCGAGCGAATTTTAGCGACCCCACTGCACCTCCTGGGACCCGAGACAGTGGCTCTCCCTGGGTGGGACGTGCTGGCCCCACAAGCCCGTGGCTGTTGGGACTTCACCACGCCTGGTTTTGCAGACCTTGCCCCCCCCAGCAGCTGCAGGGGAGACTCAGCACCCCCCCAGCACCTCCCTGGGCACCCTGCTCTGCTCTGGAGCCTCTTGCCCGTGCCACGCACCGTACACGTGACACCGGGTGCCACACAGTGACCCCGGCCGGGAGGAGCCTCCCAGGGCGGCATCCTGCCCCTCAGGGCTGCTGGAAGGAGAGCTCTGTGCCCACCCACTGGGTCGCAGCTTTGGGGGTGGATTTTCATCCTCCTTCTTCCGAGGGTGAAGCAGAGCTGACATTCTCTGTCTCAAAGATGCCAGCAGCAGGGGGATTCTGCCCCGGGACTTTCTCTGCATTTTACATCAACCAGCCTAATCACCAGGACACTGAGGCGTTATCTCCTAATCTGGCTTTGCAGCCCAGTAAAACCTGCTTTGCTGGCAGGGATTCAGCAGTGGAGGTGAGGAGCGTCTCTCCCGGAATTGTTACTATCCTGGTGCTTGGAGCGTTTTCCTGCTGAGCACAAGTGGTATCAGCTTGCTTCCCTCTGGTCCTGAAGGGCTGGAGCTTGGTTTCATTTCCTGCGTGGAGGCTGATGGGCATCTCATCCCTCATCCCTTCTCCAGCTGAGTGTTTATAGGAAGCTGCAGTAGTAATTCCGTGGAGGGCCTGGGGTGTGGGAGTGAGGTCACGGGAGGTGAAGTGTAAGGAATGCTATATATACATCTTGGTTTGGGGATTTCACGGGGCTTAAGGTGGGAAATGTGTTGCTCAGCCTCGCTGGGACCAAGCTGTGAGTCTGCAGCGAGCCAGAGCTCCGGGCTGGGGATTGCTGACGTTCAAAAGCAGCAGCCCTCGTGGTCTTGCAGCGGCACAGAGTTCCTGTGTGAGAGAGGAGCGTTTCCAGGCTGGGGTTTGATTCAGGCACTGAAAATTCCAACGTCTTGTTCCAGCTCAGAGCTGCTGGGCTGGCCGTGTTCTGCCACATTGTACTGGGCGGTTTTTTCCTTCCTTTCTGCCCCCAAAGCCTCACAGCAGAGATGGGGATCTCGTCCACACCAGCCTGGGAGCACACTGTCCCAATCCCAAGCCCCCAGGTGCTCTCAGAGTCCTTGTCCTGAGAGTTTTGTTGCAGGTATTTTAAGGACCTGCACCAAAAGTGCTCCTGACACATCAAACACCATTTCCTTGGCGGGACAAGGCAGGATTGCCCCAGAACATTCAGTAAGAATCCCAGGTTCCACAGCCTTAGCTGTGCTGTGCCTTAGATGAGAAGTTACTGTGCTGTTCATCCACTTAAACCTCCTGGATCTTTAAATAGGTGTCCTTGGCCAGCTTTTCTCACTCCGTTAATCCCAGCACAGATGAACCAGCGTGGATATAAATGTTTATGGCAGTCGTCACAGCTGCATATGGAATATATCTGATTGTTGCATACAGGCAGTGCTGGGGGTTTGTCATTCCATGCTCTATAAAGAGTCTTGGATAATCTTTCTGAAACGAGCTGTGTAAATGCAGATATAATTAGCTTTTTTTTTTTTCCTTTTTTTTTTTTTCTTGGAGATAGATATCCTTTAATAAAGCTCTGGAGCACAGAATAGCCATTTCCTGTGATTTTCATTCACATAATATTTATAGTGCTACAGAACAAATGAGCCGTTGGAAAGGGAGAAAAATGAATACCGGGAATGAACTTGCCTTGAGAGGAATTCGTGATGAAATTAGGAATCTAACAAACTTCAGTGAGCCAACTGCTGCTCCTCCTGGGCTTGTGAGTGTGCAGGCTCAGTGGGATTTGGTGTAATCCCTCCCTGTGAACAGATGGGCGGATTGCAGGGCTCCTTCCCCATCCCTTCCCAGCCGCTGGGATCGTGTCTCTGTACCTTTTGCCTCTCGGTGACAGAGGTGCTCAGAAAAGCATTCAAACAAAGAATGAACAGACTCGGTTAAGACGTTTCTGACGTGTCTCTGTGCAAACTGGCTTCAAATTTTAACCACCCAGTACCTTCAATCTCCTCCTGTAGGAGTGTGGTCCCTCTCGCATTCCCAGTGGCACACTGGGCTTACGAGTTGGAGTTAAGAGGTGGCCAGCATTTTAGTGGAAACTGCTTTTGCAGGGAATTATACAGCAGCCAGATCTTCCACTCCAAGGTCAAACCGCCGAAGTTACAAGAAATAAGCCCGGAATAATTTTTAGTCCTCCCTGAAATCAGTTGGGCCACAGTTACTGAGTTGCCACACGCAGCTTTTGCCTCCCAGGGCTGCAAAATTTCTGCTTTTCAGGAAGACACAAAAATGCTGCATCAGGTCAGAGATGAAATGAGTTTGTGTTTTGTCCAGTGTAACAAGCCCTCTTGTGCTCCTTACGTTTATGTGAGTGTGTAACTTACCTGCAGGCAAGATTAGGAATGACAGAAAATGGATGTTGGAAGGGACCCTGGGGGGTGTCCACCCTCCTGCTCAGAGCAGGGCCAGCTCTGGGTTCAGACCAGGCTCTCCAGAGCTTTGTCCAGAAAAAGCACGAGGATGGAGCCTGCACAGCCCCCCTGGCCACCTGCTGCACCGCTCGTCCCTCCTCCGGGGGAAACCTCAGTCCTTATCATCCCTATTTATTGCTTCAGCTTATGAATCACAGGATACCCTGAGCTGGAAGGGACCCACAGGAATCATCCAAGTCCAACCCCTGGCCCTGCACAGACACCCCAACAATCCCCCCTGTGCCTCAGAGCGTTGTCCAAAGCCTCCTGGAGCTCTGGCAGCCTTGGGGCTGTGACACTGCCCTGGGGAGCCTGTTCAGTGCCCACCACCCTCTGGGGGAAGAACCTTCTCCTAAAGGAAAAGGTCTCTCCCATTGTCTGTCCTCCTGCAACATCTGAGCCCTTTCACTCAACCATTTCTTTAGTTCACCCATTTTTTACTTGTTCAGCCCTTTAGACCTCACTTGGATAAAAAAATGTCACGGAAGACAGTGCTGAAAGTCTTGAGAAATTACAGTTGCTGTCCCCTCATCCATGGCCCATCCCTTTATTACTTCTGTCCCTGTATCACAGACAGGTTGCTCAGGCATGACTTAGCTGTGGTAAATCCAGACTGACTGATCCCAGTCACCCTCTTCTCCTGTGCATGCCCAGAGAAGTGTTTTGGGAGGACAAGCTCCATCATTTCCAATGATCTCAATGTCACACAAGGCGTTTAAAATAGCTGGAAGATGAGAAGTAACTTTGCACAAGTTTTAAAAGGCTAAATTGTTATTGATACCTGTTGTATCCAGCTATAACTGTGAGGAGTGATTCAGCTCCTCTGGACAATGTTCTGAGGAGAAGTGAGGCTGACAATGATAACATTCTTGGCGTATATAAAATACTTAATACATGTGTCTGTGCTGGAGCAAGAAGTCTTTTCTCCCACTCAGTGGTAGTTTCCCTTGGATAGGTCTTTCTGCCTGCAGGAATTCTTCATTCCTGGGGGAAAAAAAAATCTGGGTTGAAGGTCCTGTGCTATTGATTCCGTGGCAGCTGGTCTTGGTGTTTTGGGAACACGTGAGCGGTGAACGCTGTAACAGAAGTACAGCATCGTGTGCTGGACAGGTGTATCTCACAGGGCAGGTAAAACTCACTAAAAGATGGAAAACCAAACTAAATGCACACCCCTACGCTGGGAAAGAGCAGTTCTCCTGGGTCTTACTGTGTAGATCAGATATTTTATTTTATTTGAGGTTTTCAGTGTTCAGGTGTATTCTTGTCCTCATAGGGCAAAGAAAACGCTCGTTCTGATTAGCTGTGATTTTAATTTTGTGAGTTTCTTTTGAAAGAAGTTAAGGGTTCAAGTCATACCGGGAAGCAGGGCTGGTGGATGAGCAGCTGTAGCATTAGACAGGGTTGCAATAATCCTGTGTATTCTTTCTAAAGGGTTGACGAGCAATTTTAGTCCCAGCAGAGGATTTCAAGTAACTGAAGTGCTCTGGTGTAAGTTCAGAGAGGTTGCATCCCTGGGAGGGTGGGCAGGCCCTGGCACAGGTTGCCCAGAGAAGCTGTGGCTGCCCCTGGATCCCTGGAAGTGTCCCAGGCCAGGTTGGACGGGGCTTGGAGCACCCTGGGCTGGTGGAAGGTGTCCCTGCCCATGGCAGGGGGTGGGGTGGGATGAGCTTTGAGGTCCCTTCCAACCCAGACTCCGATTCTCTGCTTTCAATAAGCTCAGACCCCGGGTGGTCTCCCCCGAGCTTTGCTGCGGACGGGAGTTTCAGCGAACTGTTCGAATCGAGCGAAGGCAAACAAAAGCCTGAACTGTTCTCCAAGCCGCGCTCTGCCCAGCGGCACCTGCCGCCCGCCCTGCGGGGACCGCAGCCTCATCCAGCTGCGCTGGGCGGCATTCCCGCTGTCCTGGCGGAGCATCTCTCGGGGAAAGCTGCCGCTTTCCCGGCAGCAGGAGCCAGCGCTGCCGCAGGGAGCGGGCTGGGAGCCGGGGGAGGGAAAAGGAGGGGTGCTGGGAAGCCAGCCTGGGAGTGCCCGGCGCCAGGAAGGGGCAGGCGCATCCCTGCCCGCGGGAGCATCTGGAGCAGCCGGGATGCAGAGCGGCGGGCGGGGAGCGGCCGGGCGCCTCCTGCTCTGACATGCCGAGGTATATTTTTGCTGTTCCGTGGGTTGTTTGCTGCCAGGTGCGTTCGTAGGGATCGCTGTTGCGCTGTTTCAGCGGGATTTTCGGGAAGCAGAGCCGCGGGCAGGTGTGTTCGTACTCCCTGTGCAGACGTGGGGGGGGGACTTGCTGCATCACCCAACGCAGCAAACTTTGAGCTGCCAGGTCCGGCTGGGGGTTCTTCTTGGGTTTAATTTACTTTGGAATTGAAGTCAAATTACCCCCAGAACTAATATTTTATCCGTGTGTTTATAAAAACCAGGAACCCTCGTTCCTTTAGGTCTGCGGTGGGGGGAGGCAGTAAAAAAAGTCGGAGGTTTGTGTCTTTTCTAAAACTGAAGTCTGTCTTTTACCTGAGCGTGGTTTCCCTGAAGAGAAACTGAGAACTAAATACTCGCTTTTTAGTTACTTGGAGTAGAAATTACCGTCTGTTGCACTGTATGGATCCCACAGCTCTGCTCCTCTTCCCTCCCAGGAATTTATTTGCAGCAGGCTCACGTGCCCAGCAGCATTTTGGCTGGTTTTTCTTGGGTTTAGAGTTGAGGATTAGTAAACTTAAGGGTTTGTACACGGCTAATTTCTTGATAAGCCTCTAAACTCAGCTGTAAGTGCCCTCTTAGTACTTTCTGTTAGTCTCTGTCCTCTCTTCTCATACTACAGTTAACCTTAGTTTGAAAAAAAAAAAAAAGCTGCTTTTTTTTTGATTATACCTTGAATGTCCTTCAAATTCAACTCTTCTATGACTTTTAAAACAAACAAGCAAATCAAAACAAACAAAAAACCCTTATTCCTTGTGTGCTAGCTTGGCTTCTTGGTATTATTTTAGTAACTACTGTTCTTGGCTGGCTGCATTTTCCTTGCCCGATGTTCATCAGTCTAAAGCCACTGCTTCAGCTTAAAAAAAACCCTGCTACATTTCAGTGGTTACTGCATGCCACTGAATATGGAGAACTATAAAGGAGTTCATTATACTCGCTGTAGCACTTGAAGGCGGGAGGGAGATGTGCCTCTGGATTTCCCCGAGTGTGAAGGGCTGTGCTGTCCCTGCCTAAGGGCAGCTCTGGGTCCACGTCTCATTAAAAGTCAGCTGGCTGGTGGAGCTGGTAATGAATAGGATGGGAGATACGGTAAATAATTAATAATATTAGTGCAGTGGACTTTTCTGGGATGGAGCCTTGCTCTGGAGACTCTGGGGGAACTCTCGGTTACTCCTATCTGAATGTCACCGTCGCTTTTGGGTTTGTTTCCCTGTGCCAGGAGAGGCAGAAGAACGGCGAGCCAGGGGTTATTTGATGCGTTTTATCTCCCTGTGGTAGTCCTCAGGTTTCAGGAACATAATCCCCCTGGCTTTGCAGGTGCAGCCCTAAGGAGTAAGAGTGCAATTTAAGGAGAGGGCTGCTCTGCTTAGGGATGGAGCGCTCGTCTCTCAGCTCCCACGCCAAGCTGCTGAGGCAACAAAGTTAGTCCCAAGTGCTGTGTTTCACACCTTACCCTTGGAGAGGGAATGTGCAGACTGCAGGCAAGTTTGGGGCTCGATATCTTCTTTATGGTTTTCCACTTGTGCTAAATCACTGGTTGGAATAATTGTATTGTCACCTTGTGTCATATTTGCTCAGGTGTAATAGCTTTGCCAGAAAGGCAGTCGCCTGTAAAATTGTGCTGCGAAATTTTTAATGTTCCTTGGAAAGGTGGGGAGGGTTTAGAGGCTTTTATTTTTTTCCCTATTATAAAAGTGGGGTTTAAAAATTTTATTCTTTTTCCCCCTCCTTTTTTTTTTTTAATTATTAACTTACTTTTACTGGTATATGGAATTCTCTGGCAATATCATTTTTTTAGCAATAGGGGATGGGTCTGAAGACTGAAGACATGTTTCCTCACAAATATTTTCAGATGACAAGAAATGAGTGAAATTTAAGCTGTTTAGGTGCAAAATAAAACTTAAGTGGCCTCGCTGGATTCTGGTCTTTACTTGTTGTACAGCTAAATTGCTGTAAGGGTTAAAGTGAGAATAAAGTGAGAATCAATTCCCTGTGTGCTGCAGGCTTTGGTTTAGATGTTTAACTTAGTTTCTGCTTTTTAAATTGCATGTGTGGTTCTTTGGGGTTTTTGTTTGTTTGTTTGTTTGTTTGTATTTTTTTTGGTGTGTGCATGTCTATTATACACAAGCAGCATCTATAATAAAAACAAAAAGAAAAAAGCAAATTTTCAGGAAGAGTGGACTTGCGAAGGGCGCTGGTGTAGTTCAGTACCTGTTGCGAACTTTCAGGGTGGAGAGGTGGCCACGCTGACATTTGTAGCCAGTTTTGGCCCCCACTGATTGCAAGATCATAATTGTAAATGTGTATTAAGAAGCTTCAGATTGGAAAAGACCATCTGTGTCTCCAACTGCGCTTCTTGTTACCTCAGCCTTAATGCCAGATCATCAGGGGTAATTGCTGAGTCCTTCCAAACCCAGGGATGTGGCTGGGCTTTGTGTTCTTAGAATCCCAGAACGGTTTGGGTGGGAAGGGACCCTAAAGATCATCTTGTTCCACCCCCTGCCACGGGCAGGGACACCTTCCACCAGCCCAGGCTGCTCCAAGCCCCCTCCAACCTGGCCTGGGACACTTCCAGGGATCCAGGGGCAGCCACAGCTTCTCTGGGCAACCTGTGCCACCCTCACAGGGAGGAATTTCTTCCCAATATCTCATCAAACCCATCCTCCTTCTCGTTCAGGCTGTCACATGTCCTTGTGGGAAGTGGATGGTTTGCCATTCCGTTGCCATTCACTGAAATTCCCTGGCCCTCCTTTTCCGTGTGCACTGGGAAGGGCACAGCACAGCAGGAAATGCCTTGTCCTCCCTGAATCCACAATCCTGAGCTGTGCCTTACAGGATTTTGTCCCGTTTCTGTTCCTTCAGGTCTTCAGAGCCTCCAGTTATTCTGTGTAGTATCTGTCTCCCCCTCTGAGAGCTGTCCCTGCTGTGTGATCAGCCTGTTCCTGACACCAGGGCACAGTCACTGGTTGAAGTGTGTAATAAGATCAGTTCCAAGCCTTATATTTAAGACCCTCTAATAATCACTTAAGTTTTCAGGGCTTGTGCTGTCGTCTCCTCACGAAGCAGATGCTCACCTACCTCTAAATGCCTCTGCTAGTTGCAGCTTAACTAACAGTTTCCCATGTGACCCTGCTGAATACTCAGCTAAAATCCAGATTAGTGAGATCTACAGCATTTGGAGAATGTTATCTGATGAAGTAATCTCTTAGGTTAGTCTCTCACCAGCCACCTTGTGCTAAATAATAAGAAATTTGGTCACATTTACCCGGTGCTTTCATGTCTGTAGAAGGAAATTTGAAGGGGAGAGCACTTGGGTCTCTGTGCCACTGAAGTAAATGTTATGGGCTTGTAGAGAATTCTTCTCTTAAGCATGAATAATTTATTTGCTCCTCTTTAATTGCATGCAGTATCCTAGTTAAAAGAAATGTCTTAGTGGTGTTCAGCTTTGTGTGCCGTTCATTTCAAAACTCTGGGCTTGACTTTAATGCCCCCTGTGGTTTTTATTTCCATTATGATGGTTTTCCCTCTTGCCCCCTTGTGTTTCCTCCTTTGTATTTCTTTTCTTCACCATTCACCCCCTTCCTCTCCTACCACGGTAGATATTAATGCCCTTACTGAAAACAAGGTCATGAATTTCCTTTGGGGCTTCAGAGTGGTTGGGCTACAAAGGTTGGACTGGATGACTTTGGAGGTCTTTTCCAACCTCAATGATTCTATGATTATCCTTCCCAAAATACTTTTCTCACTGCACAGGAACCCAAACCGTTCTTTTCCTGATCCCTCCCTACACAGAGCACCCAGCAATCTTTATATAGAGAGTTATCATAAGCAGGAAAATACTGTGTTTGGACTTGGAGATCCTACTGAGATTCTATTATAACAATTCCCCATGTTTGTTTTTTTTTTCTCTTGACCTCTTGATTGTGGCTTTAGGCTTTTACAAATCCACTGAAAGCCTTCTGATGTTGGAGTTCCCTGTTAGCTGTACATCCATCTTCCTTCTTGAAAGTCTTTCCCTTCCTCTTCTTTCCTTGGAATACTGAAGGCTTTGGTACCTGGGATTTGAAGATTTCTAAACCTCCTTCATGTTCAGATGTCTGAGCACCTCATTTCAGTTAATTTTGTAGTTAATTTCCTTATTTTCTTCTTTTTTTTTTTTTTCCAAAACAAATACTGGTAACCACTAATTACAAGTCCGTTTTCTTTTGTTCTTCCATCTTGTTTAATCAGCTTATTATAATTCAAATCCGGTTTACTTGCTGTCGGTGAACCCTCTCAAAATCCGGGGGTGAATTAACCTTATTTCTTACAGATACAGAGGTTTCCTGCTGGATCAGTCCTGTATGAGAGCACACAAATTACGCTGCCATTTGAATCCCTCGTTCTTTGTATCTGCAAAATGAAATCCTCCAACAGTGGCACGATTTCTACACAGTTCTTACTTCCCCTCAGAGCAGTTTGTGCGTTGCTTCCAGGTGTGTGGCATCACTGCAGCAAATTTGACTGGATCAGCCCTTCCCAGAGTGCTTTGGACCCAACAGTGACATTTCTCACACGTCCTCACATGTGTCTGTGTCCCAAAGGGAAAATCCTTTGGAGAATATCTTCTCTGCTCATGTCTGCAGCAGTGATAGGATCAAGTTAGCTGGTTCCTGGCATTTGTCTGCAAGCAGTTATTTATCCCATTTATCCCCCAGCAGCTCTTTGCGCCCTGGGAGAGCCAACCACAGGTCGGGGCAGAGCTCTGCCCCAAGTTAGGCCAGAGGGGGGGGCAGCACCAGCGTCTCCACCCTGCCATTAACCACAGCTCCCCGGCTGTGTTGTGATAAGCTGCATAATCAGAGTGGTCTTTTCGTCTGGGGACCACGGTGGGTGTGGGACTTGTTTGCTCTGTCCTCTTGGGGCACAACCATTGCCCACAGGTCATTTCTTCAAGTGCTGCCGACGCCGTGTTCTCCTCTGTCTGTAGGGAAGACACTGAGGATTTTATCTCCTCAATGTGAGGTGGCCACAAGTTCACTCACACATAGGTTATAGCTGTTGGTTTGATGGAGAGACCTGCAAGGTGTCAGAGAGAAAATCCAGGCTTTTAAGAGAAAACCTTTGTGTCACAATGTGCAGAGGTAATTGTATTCTCCACTAAAGCACAGAGTGTCTGTTGAAATGTTACAGTGGTTTTGATATTGAGGGAAATTCTGCTGTGACTTTTTCTACTGACACTGTTCAATCTTTGGAATATCAGCGGCGCTTTGGCTTTGAGTCTGTGTAAGCTGAATCTACTTCCTTTGTGGCATTTGAGATGCTACAACACCTTCTGCATTTCCAGAAAAATTCCTGTTGCTTGGCAGTGCTCTGTTCCCTCCCAGCAAAGCAGCACACAGTAGGTTATAAAGTAGACAATGTTCTTACATTCTTTAAGCACTTCCAGCATCTCAGCTCAAATGAATGAGGAATGAGCAAAGCAGGATTGTGCCAATCCAGTCGTGCACGAGGGACTGGAGTTGTAATTTGGGATGATTCACTGGGACAGAAATGGTTTGTTACAGCTGGAGTGTGCAGAGGCCAGGATGCTTCTGGAGGGTGGGGAAGAATTCAGGCTCCTCAAGTGTCATGGGAGTGGGGAAGGCTCAGACAAAGTTTTACAATTTAAAGCCTTGCTGGTGAGTCTGGATGTGCAGGAAGGACTCACTGGCTTTCCAAGATCCTAATCAAATTATTTACTACACGGTGCAAAAGCTAAAAAATCTACTAGCAGAGTATTCTATAACAAAGTAATAATAGTGCACTGTAACAAAACAATTAAATGAAAGCAGTTGTATTGAAGCTAGCAAAAGAAACAGCCATTAAATAGAGACTGATATAACTCACCATACAGAATAGTGGGCAGGTCTCAACCCCTGGGAAGCAGCTCCACACTTCAAGGAAGTCTGTGGAAGAATCTGTAATATGGAAGCTTGGGCTGGGCTTTTATAGTTATGCAGTGATGGACTGGTAGTCCCAGTGATGGACTGGTAGTCCCAGATGTGCAGGCTCACAGAGTCGCTTATCTGCCACACCTTGTTTCCAAAAACCATGTGTATTTGAAGGCTGGGGAAGCAGGATGGTCTCAGCATCATTTAACACCCAGACAGCACCCTGGTGCCAGCAGCTGAACTTGCATGATGGCTTGCACTGGAATCACTATTGGACTTTAGGGTGGGCTGTTCAGGGTGGACTGTCCTGCCACATCAAGGGGCAGCTCCTGGTCCAGCCACGGCCTGCAGGTCCTGCACATCCCCTGAATCCCAGCCATGGGATTTCTGTCTTCTGGCAGAAGAGCTTGTCAGGGAAGAAGGTTTAGGGAGGGGAGTTTAGTGTTTTTACTGCTCTCCAAGTGTCACTGTAAAGTGCTTCCACGGTTTTGAAGTGTGAGAGGGAATGCTGGACCAGGAAAGCTGGTGCCAGGAAAGCAGGCTCCGATTCCACGTTAGCAGGCGGTAGAAACTGGAGTACAGTCCCCATCACAGCTCTCACAGCCCAGGGAGCAGCCAAAGAGAACAGCTGCTCTTTGACACAGCAGGTCAGAAGCTGATGATGGGATACAGAGCCGTTCTTGGTCCATAAATTTACATCCCTGAGTCATAAATAACCAAGTTTTAATTTGGTGAGGTACTTGCACCCGGCATCTTTCCTTTAACGGCTTTGCACTGAGTTTCCACCACACTCAATGCTTTAGGGACTCTGTTTTAGAAGTTCCCTGCCCAACCTACTGAGAATTTGCTTTGGAAATGCCATGCATTGACAATGACTTTATATTCATCACCACTTGTGGGGCTCAGGTTCTGTGTCTATGTGGTTTTGGTGCATCCTGAGCAGGGAATGTAGTGCTGCACCTCTGAAACCACTGTTAACCAGGTAAGGTCACCACACCACAGTGCCCTGGGTTCTTTGTAAATCGGTTACTAAACTGGACAGGGCTGTTCTTGCTGGGTGGACCATTCCCTGCAGTCACAAAAATAGCCAAATTACAGCATAGCTGACCTGTCTCTGAAGTCATGAACCTCGTAGGAAATGAGCTACATAAAACCCTGTCTCTGTCTCTCTGTTTTTGTACTGAATATGTAGTGAAGTTGCCACCAAGCTGTTGGTTGTGGTGGAGTCAACTCTTCCTGAGGTGGGCCTGGAGACACCCCATGCAGTGCTGAGTTGATTCATCTGTGCCAGGATTCATCTGTGCCTGTGTCTCTTTTCCTGAGCAAAACATGAGAGCTGCTGCTTGCCCAGATGATGAATATTGTGAGGCCTGGACAGGTGAGATGCTCTGTGAAATGTGCTTCCCAGCCAAGTAACCCAGGAGGGGTGTGAGAGACCGTGTGCCAGTGAAGTGTGGGGGGGCTCTGGTGAAAGGTGTCCCTGCTCGTGGGAGGGGGTTGGAATGAGGTGATCTTTAAGGTCCCTCCCAGCCCAAACCATTCTGCAATTCTGTGATGGACAGCCGTCTCCTTTCCAGAACTAGAGGAGTTTGTGCTGGCTCCCTGGTGGGAGCAGGCTGTGAGTGCCCTTGGATGCCACTAGAGCCGTGTTTAATTGGTGCTGTCGAGACCCCTGAGCCCCCTGCAGCGGCCAGTTTGTTTTCTAAATAGCTAAGGTGGGCCTTGGTGTGGCTTCTGCAATCTTTATGCTGCACAGAGTGCTTGAAATGCAGCCAGAAGTCTAGAATAGGCTGTACTTGTCCCGGGTGTGCCTGTGAACAAGTGGAGCAGACGTGCTCCTGCGGTGACCTTGACTCCTGTCCTGTGCTCCTGCGTGCCTCTGATTCACCTGCGTGCTGCACACACACCACGGGCAGTGCTTTCCTCTGGTGCAGGGAGCAGGATCAGGAGTTATGGCCCTGAAACCTCCGATTTAATGGGTTAGGATCCCCCTGGTTTCCCAGCATCAGCTGGAAAGTGGAGTCCACGTTGGGGTCGATGAGCCGTGGTAGAACCGCGGTTATTGCTACGACTGTTTCGGCTGATGGGCTGCACACCAGATGTAGCTCAAGGCTGCTGCTTACAGAGCATTCCAGGGGAAACATGATTGATTGATCCAAGGCCTAGCATTATCCTGGCCTTGGATCAGCAGCAGAGAACTGAGAACGTGGCACAAAGAACCGTGTGGGTGGGCCTGTGCCTGTGTTTTGGTAGAACGTCTTTCTTTTTCCCTGCTCGCACTGACTGAGCGCAATGCAAAAGAATTCCACGTAGTATCCCTTGGAGGTGTCTCTGTTCAGATGGCTTGCTCTCAGGGGAACTCCTCCGGTTCCTGTCCCTGCTGCTCCTCTTCCTCTCCTAAAAGTGGCAGAAAGCCCTCACGCTCTTTTTTCCCCACAGTCTTCTCTTGGAAAGCTTACGAAGATGGGACCTCTCCGGAGGTCCAAACAAGCCCCATGTTTGCTGTGAGTGAGGTATCAGCAGTCTGCTGGTCCTCCTCACGCTGAGGGACACATGGAGCTGCTTGTTCTTCCCTTCAAGGCCTCCCCCTGCAGTTCAAAGAGCTTTTCCCCCTGGTAGGGAGGGTCATCCCTTTGGAGCTGGACCACTCTTCATCTTAGTGGGCACTGCATCCCAGGAGTGTTGTCAGTCTCTGTCTGCACCCCCTCTGCAGCAGCAACACTGTCGTTTCTGGACCCAGCTCTGAGTCTTCATGGCTTTGCCAAGGGGCTTTTCCCCTTTGGGGTGGATGCAGCAGCTCCTTGATATTCACGTGGGGTCACTGTGGGTTGTGAGCCCTGTCTTGGCCCCACTGCCTGTAGCAGAGCTGAAGAGGAACTTCAGAGAGTCACAGAATCCCAGAATGGTTTGGGTTGGAAGGGACCTTAAAGCCCATCCAGTCCCACTCCCTGCCATGGGCAGGGACACCTTCCACCAGCCCAGGGTGCTCCAACCTGGCCTTGGACACTCCCAGGGATCCAGGGGCAGCCACAGCTTCTCTGGGCAACCTGTGCCAGGGTCTGCCCACCCTCCCAGGGAAGAATTTCTTCCCCATACCCATCTAACCCTCTGGCAGTGGGAAACCATTCCCCCTTGTCCTGTCACTCCAAGCCCTTGTCCCCAGTCCCTCTCCAGCTCTCCTGGAGCCCCTTTAGGGCTCAAAGTTCTCCCTGGAGCCTTCTCTTCTCCAGGCTGAACAGCCAAACTCAGTCTGTGTTCACAGCAAAGGTGTTCCAGCCCTCTGAGCATCACCTTGTGCTCCTTCAGCTCTCTGGCACGTGAACCACCCTGTGTGAGTGCAAGGTTTGTGGTTTTTGGTGCAGATTGCCTTCAGTACCCCCTGAGGACTGTACGTAACATACAATCCCTGAGAACCGTGCCTTCCCTCCCGCAGACCCGTGGGAATGCAGCCCCGGGAGGAGCAGCAGCGCTGATCTGCTCTTCAGGGGCCAATCTGGCAGTGGGATGGGGGTGAAGGGAGGCTTCTGCACTCCCCATCCCGCCACACAACCTGCGTGGCTGTCATGAAATGAGCTGATGAGAGAGATTGCTTCTCCCCCCATCATTAGGATGCAAGTGTTTGCTGAATGTGCCAGATGTTTGGCTCTCATTATCTGGAAGTTTCTTTCACTTCCAGCTCCAGTGAAAGGGAAGCCTGAGCACGTCCAGCGGAATTATAAACAGTTTCCTGTGCGAACAGAGAGCGGCATAATTAATGAACCCATCAGGGTAAGAGTGAGTCCAGCTGATGAATGCTTTCCCTGTCATTTTAGAGAGCTGGCCAAGAGATGGGTTTTTTTCCCAATTCTGGATCACTGAATCCGTATGGATTGTCTGTCTCAGAAAGGCTTTCTTTTATTGTAATATTATACTTTAAATACCCTGTGCTTTACAGTCAGATTTCTGAGCTATTCACAATATCCTTGTATTTAAAGCTGGTCAAGGGTCTGTCCTCTATATGGCAGCAGTTGAAAGAAGTATCCTTACTAACCCTTTTTGCATTTATTCTGGAGAAATCCAGCGAACATCTTTTCAAAGCACTATAATTCCACAATCCCGGAATCACTGAGGTTGGAAAAGACCTCCCAGTGGCCATGGATCCACCTTGTGCATTTTTTTTTTTTATTGAAAGACTAAAGGAATGTGTTTTGGAGCACTGAAAAGCACTTGTGTAGACAGAATGTCACTGCACCGGGTGGAACAGGTTTGTTCTTTCCAGTGGTAGGAGAGGAGAGGACTTGTTCTGGGTGGAATTCTCTGAAACTATTCTCTCAGCCTGACTGTGTGAGGTGTGACTCACTGGTTTTTGCTCTGACCGAAGCTGAGAACCCCTTGGAAGCAGCTACAGTTCATGGAAAGGCCGGAGTCAGTTGTCTGTTCCCTCCTGGTTCAAATGCAAGTTGCATCCTTTAACAGATGAACAGAGCTGTGCTGTGGTTGTTCTTCAGGATTGTGCTCTCCCAGTCTAGAGGAAAGAGCACAGCCGAAGCCTCTTCCTGGTGCTGGAAGCAAGGAGATTATCCTGAGCGGGGTAGTTATTCATGGAATGCCAGAACGGCTTGTGTTGGGAGGGACCTTAAAGACCATCCACTTCAAGTGGTCCTTAAAAGCATTTTCCCCCCCATTTTACCAGCGTGGCTCCGTCTGAGTTGTTCTTTGGAGAGCTCCTTTCCTCCCAGGAGCAGGGAATTGCAGGGATATTTCTGTGTGAGCTGTACAGCACTGGTCCGTGGGGAGTTGCCATCATCCTGTTGGCATCTCTGCCTGTGCTTCCTCACTCTGCTCTTCTGCAGAAGGAACTCAGAAGTGGCAGATTCGTCCCTCCAAGAGCAAATTCGAGGGGATCAGCGTTTCCGCTCAGGGAAGGCTGGGTGGAATTACTGCAGTGCTGCACCATTTCTCCCCGAATGACTGGAGGGAATTAACAGTGCTTTGAAATAGAACGTGTCAAAAAATGATGAGGCCTCCAGCAGTGTGAGTGTGGAAGCCTTATCTGTGCCTGTCTCATCAGTCAGAGCTTCTGGAACAGCTCTGTGCAGCGGCCAGCTCAGCTCCTCAGCCTCTCAGACCGGGGTCATTAGGCAATATGACATTTTAATGCAGTCCAGTGGTTTTTCACAGCTTTGATCGGATTGGGTATGAAAAGTGGATCGATGGAGATCACTTTGGTGTGTAGGTGACATTGCAAGTACTGGCCATGGAGCCTGCATGTTCCAGGGACTCGGTGTGCCTGCTGTGCGGAAGGTCCTTAGTCTGGGTTAGTTGTGACCTCAAATCCCTTTTGCCAGGGAGCTGCAAATCGAAAAAAGGTTGGACTCTGTGACCTTAGAGTTCTTTTCCAACCTGTGAATCAATGAAAAGGGTTTGGTCCTTCATTGTTTCCTCCAAGAGAGCAGCTCGAGGGTTTGGACTGAACAAAAGCAGGGGAACACGGAGGGGAGGGCAGTAGGTACGAAAGGAATGGAAGAGCTGCAAAGATAAATCATGTTGGATGAGGAGGACGATGCAGAGGGGGATGAGGGGGAGAAAGAGGAGTAAAACCTGTGACTAAGCACAAAAGCAGGCTGGGCCGGGTGAATCCATCTTCTTCCTCCCCAGGGATGTTGTGAGAAGAGCTGCACAGCACGTGGCTCTGGCTGGCTGCTGGAAGCGGGGTGGGAATTGCCCTGAACTGGAATGATTTTGTTTCATGATCTGTTTTGAGAAGGACAGGAAAGCCATCGAGTTCACACTCTGTTCACAGCAATACATATCCCTTTAATGCCGTGGTTTTGAATGTGTTGGTGTGGGAAGTGGAAAGGAAATTCGGTATTTAATGTCCTGTATGTATATAATACATGCTCCATGCTGGAGTATTTCCTCTTGTCTGAGGGAAACTGAGAGAGGGTTTATTTAATGCTCAAACAGGTCTGAAAAACATCTCTGCTGTTGGCCTAAATCAGCTGACTGGGAGTGCTCGAGTGATCTCTGAGAGTTAAAAGATCAGATATACGACTTTTCAGAAATAGCAATGATTTGTAAAATATGGTAGTTTAATATACATGATCTTCAGGGCCATGTGATCACTGCTTGTCACTTGGTCCTTCTAGCAGTTCCCTCATCTGGTGCTTGGACCTCTTGCCCTGCTTTCTCTCTCGGGAGGAATTTGGGAACTGGGATGTTCCCTGTGTTTGATGGAAGGAGAACTTTATTTCCATTATTGGTTTCCTGTCACAGCTGCAAACCCCAGGGAACTGGTCGTATGTTCTAGCAGGAGTTTGGGCAAGAAGACAGTTGCATTCTGCATGTTGGTACTAATAAGTCCTATAAAATTCAGAGAACGCTGCATTTCCTGAAAAATGTGGCTGACAGGAAGAGCCACAACATCTGTTGCTCTCCAGAAAAGGATTTTGGAGCAATTACTGCCGTTTCTTAAAAAAAAAATTACTCCCCTTTTGCTCAATTACTAACAGTGAAGTATCATTAAATAGGCATAAGCTCCTTGAAATACGGCCCAATGATTTTTAGTGATATTGAGGCTTTGAGAAAATATAGGAATAGGGATGAGCTTAAGGCAAAGGAAAAGCCAATAAAGCTGCGGTTTATTCTTACATGCCACACACTGGTTATAAATTTCTGGCTTACAGGCAGTCAGTCATATTCAGTGATCAATATTTTATGAAAGGAAAGCTGATGCTTTGGGAAGTTTTGGGGAGGACAGCTAGATTTCAGAACAAACCCCCCAGCTTCCTTCTCGGCGCAGGAGCAGCGGTAGCATCGCAGCACTCACCAGACAGAAGGGATGCAGAGTTTTTCCCTGAGATGTTTTATATTGGCATAAGTTATGAGCATCCTTTGGTGTTATTAATATTATGTCTTATGTACCTGAAGCTGTAGTTGCTGCTGTGATGAGGACTCTCACTCCTGCCAGCCTGTTCTGCATGTGTTATTCTCAGGGGTTTTTAATGGGTTTTTGGGAGTTGGGGGAGGAGTGGGGCTGTCTAAAGGATAAGTTCAGGATAAGTGATGGCCCCAGGAGTCTTTTGAAGCCCTGGATCATCCCACTTAACTGTACTTGAGAGGTAAGGCCTTGCTCTTGCTCCCAAAGTCACCTCTTATCATTGCAGCTACTGACCTTTTTGTCAAAGCCCGACAAGCAGAGTGACACTCGCCCAGGGCAGGAGGGACTGGAGGTGGCTTTGCTTTGAAAGTGTGCTGGGCAGCTGTCTCCCATGTCAAGACATTAAAAATTCACAGAGAAATGAGGAACTACAGGTTGCTGGCCCTAAGGCTTTGTAGAGCCTCTGCCCTTCCAGTAGGAACAGCAGTTCTGCTCCTTGAAAACATGTTTTCCCAGTCTTTCAGTGCGTTAGGCACGTGTTGATGGTTCCTGGCACTGGCTCTTCCAGGCTCTCAGAATTTTAATGAAAATAATCATAGAATCACAAAATGGTTTGGGTAGAAGGGAACTTAAGGATCATCTCATTCCACCCCCTGCCATGTCAGGGATACCTTCCACCAGCCCAGGGTGCTCCAAGCCCCGTCCAACCTGGCCTGGGACACTTCCAGGGATCCAGGGGCAGCCACAGCTTCTCTGGGAAACCTGTGCCATGATCTCCTGATCAAGGAGATGCAGCGCAAAAGTCTCTTCTTGAAGCAACCACCTGCAGCAGCAAGTGATGCTTCAGCCTGTCAGTGTGGAGTGGGAAAACCACTGCCAGGCAGAAGTGGGGGTTGGAAAAGGAAGAGGTTTTTTGAAATGTAAGGGAAATAAATCAGTGCTTTGAAAAAAACACCTTTCCAGGCCCATTTAAACTACTTTAATGTATCCATGCATTAAAAATGCACCTCCCATTGGCTGCTCAGGCTTGACTAAAGCATTTCTCAATGGAACAACATTCCAATTGAGCATTCTTGTTTCTCTGTTGTTTTTTTTTTTACAGAGAAGAGGAATGTGTACTCTTGCTGTAAATGACAAGCTTAATCAATCTGAGTATGCCATTTATCTAATTACAATTGGAGATTATTAGGTTTTTAGGTAATCCCTTAAATTAGATCAGAAATCATTTTGTCTTACAGCTTGATGATTCCTCTCAAATAGAATTTTGCTTCCCTGCCTGGAAGAATGGGATGTTCTGTAGTCTCAAGGCCCATTCTCAGACGTTCCTGTTGCATTTCCATGCCCTGGAGCTTCTGAGAAACCTTGATATCGGTATTTTAAGGCAAATTGTGTTGTTCAAAGCACTGTGCTCTGTATATACATGAAGTGATGGAGTGAATCTCCTAAATGGACAATGCCAAGTGGTTTCTTGCGCTTTCAGTGAAAGAAGTAGGTTGTTAAATCCTTATACCTGTCAGGTGTATACAGCAACCCGAGAAGCTCACGTGGAAGTGGTTCTGGTTTTTAACTCTCTGCTTTGGTAATTTTCTATTCCATTTCTAATTTTGCATGAAAACTATTTAGTTGAGCTTAACCTGTCCCCCAAAGCGAGGATGAGAAGGGCACAGGGAGGACAGCAGCACTAACAGGACCTACCCCTTCACCTTGTGTTCCCCTGTCTTCCCTTCACTCTGCACAGCCCAGATTCTCTCCCTGAGATGGTTTTTAGGCTCAAACAACAGCTTTTGCTTCCTTTCAGGATCCCAGTGCCCTGTGCAGTTCATGCAATATACAGCAGACTCCTATTTATAGCAGAGCTATTTTTCATGGCTGGCTTGGAGTGCAAATTGCCCTCCATTGAAGCACTTCAGCTCCCCTCTACCATCTACCTGTGTGCCCCTGCTGCCTCTCCAGGATCTGCTCTTGGTGGCCAGTGATCTGCTCTGGCTCTCTGCCTGCGAGCTGGCTGCAGTCTTGGTCAGGGCATGTTTAAATTCCACCACAGAGGCTCCTTCCTTTGGCTGTTTTAAGTCAGATTTCCACCCCCCCCCCCCCAAACCGAGTGCTGCTGGAAGAGCAGTTCATCACAGCTGCTGGTCACATACCATGCCTGCAAGTTGTGAATCCTCCCACTGGCTACAGACACGCTGCTCCTCTCCCTAATTGTGATCAGCATTCAGATGGCACTGCCAGGAGCCCCCGTGTCCCTGCGCTGCAGGCTGGGGTCACTGCTCCGTGCACACTGCTCACACAGTGGGGTTTGCAGCTACAGGGCAACAGCAAAGAAAGGGAAAGGCACCAAGCCCCGTGGATGCTGTTGCTGCAGTGTTTTATTTGTGAAATGCACGTCTTTTGGCTCTTTGGCCCGATCTGTTGGTAACAAACAGAGCATTTTCACATGTTCTGTTACTGGCTTAATTTGGGGGGGTGTTTGTCCTTTGTTTTTGGTCAGGTGTCGATGCCACGCAGGAAACAGGTGTTCAGTAAATCCTGTGTGGTCAGTAATTTCTGCTGAAGAGCTGGTGACACAGAGCCATGTTTATTTTGGGGTTTCTGAGACCACTGAGCCGTTCAGCACCTACTGACTTTGGGATGGATGTTCAAAGATCTCAGGGGGGTCAGGTGCACATGCCCTGGGGTGCTTACAGAGGGTGATTTGTAAAACCTTGAATTCTCTCGCCCACAGGGTCCCTTTGTAGCCTGTCATAAGCTCAAGACTCAAAATTAACTGGGAGATGAGCTGCTGTCCCCTTCCAGTCATTCCAGCCACTGAGGGTGCCGGGGCAGTGCCCAGGGTCACCTCCCTGGGGTCCCTCTCTGTTTCCTCTGCTCGGGGCTGTTCTGGTTTGTAGTTTGGGATGCTCCCTGTGCTAACAAGCTGGGTTCCTGAAGCTTGGCAGGTCCCGAGGCTTCCCCGGGTGTATCAGTGTGGTGGTGCTGGCCAGCTCTTCCCACTCGGGTTATTGCGGGAGTCGCTTTGGAGCTGCGAATGACCCCGCTCATTGTGGTGCCACTCATCTCCCTCCTGTTCAGACTCTCAGGGTTTTCTGCCTGCAGGCCCGTGTCGTTAGACTGGCTGATGCTCATTTAGATTGCACATTCTAACCCGCTGCCTTAGGGACTGGCAGAGTCTCCCTCACAAAACATCCAACACCTCCAATCCTTCCTGCCCGATCCAGCCCCTGTGGATCACTGCCCAGCAGGTGGTGGTGCAGTTGCATTTAGCTTTGGATTCTTTACAAGTATTTCTTTACATTTTTTTAAACTTTCCCGTTTTGGTTGAAGTTTTTACCTCCAGTTATTTACCAGCCAGTTAAATTGTAGTTTTAGTCTGTGAAGTAGCGCAGGCAATATTGCTTAATCAGTAAGATCTATAAATTAATGAAGGCTTAATCTCATTCTTGATATGTTGCATTTAATAATCCCATTAGTTCTCAGAGGTTAGAAAGAAACAAATGACAGGTTTTCAACATTCATAGTTTTGGCACTCTGCAGATTCTGCTCTGTGTGCTTGTATTTTTTGACAGAATTTTTAACTTCTGGGAAAATCAACAATTCTAAGTCGTGCATTGAGAAATTCCAAATAAATCCTGAATTTCTCTGGGCTTCTGGGAAGGACTCTTTTGGCCCTCTATCCAGAGGTTTAGCAAAGCTTCGCTTAAACTCAGGCTCTGTTCGGCCTCCGACTCTCCCTGGGAGTGAAGTGCCAGGCAGGTGATGTGCTCAGGAGTGAATTAATCCCCAAAATGTACATGTTGCCATTTGTCACAGTGATTATCTCATCGTCTTGATGTAAACCCAACAAGAGGGTTTAAAAGACTTCGGGGACAAGCCAGGGGGTGAATTTAGAGGCAAAGTTGCCCTCTGTGCTTTTTTAGTGCTGCCAAAGCAACATCCAAGTTCTGTGTTGCACGGACATCCCTCTGGGTTTGGTTTTTTTGGACAGATGATTTGTCTGGTTAGTTCTGTCTGCTGATAGTTGGTCCTGCTGCTTCCTAATCAGACTCCCTTGGTCAGCTGCGGCAGGTTTTAAAATGTATTTTAAAAGGAAGGGGCGAGCAAAGATGAAGTGCAGGTGTGTGTCCCTTGACGAGCAAACGGCTGCACCTGGGGCTGGGTGTGGTGCAGAAACCCCTGAAACTGGGCAATGATATGAACCTGTGCATCTCCCCTCCCTCCTCCCCCCGAACCAGCTGAGGTGTGCCGTGGAGGGCTTGCTGAGGCTCTGCCTCCCGAGCAGTGCAGAGGGGAGGGGAAGGTCTGACTTTTTTAGTTTGGCAAGGAAAAGCTGCTTAAAGTCGGAGTCAGAAACTGAGGAACCCGAATTCCTGCTGCGGGGAGGAAATGTAAGAATTTTTAATTGTTTTTTTTTTTTAAACTCTGGTTTCTGGCTGAGTGTGGGGTTTGCTCTGGTGGGCAGGGGGAAGAAGTGGTAGCCCTTAAAGAAAAGATTTTGGCACTTGGTTTTATACGTGTTTATTAGAAAATGGGGGAATGTAGAGTGTTTGGGGTTCTTTTTAAGTGAAGTTTTAAACTCTGCTGTGTTTATTTGAGTTGAAATTGGTCCTATTACTCTTAAGGGAAGAGTAAAATTCCTGGCTGCTGCCTGCTTGGAGTAGTTCATACTTTTGTGAAATGTGATAAGTTACCAGTTTCTGTATTAAAGCCTTCTCGGGCCTTTTAATTTTTGTGTCTGTGATAGTGGGAACTGAATCTAATTTAAGTCTTAGAAATGTAGATACATGTTATCTGTCCCTTTTCTTGAGCTCTTAGACCTACTGTGTTATTTGTTACTAAAGCATTTGGCAATCAGCCTTTTGAATACAAATATAAAATTAAGGCGAGCTTAATTTGCATTTGGAATTGATAAATGTTGCTCGAGACGCTGGTTGAAAAATAAAAAGGAAACAACAAACTCTTTTCAGTCTCTCCCTTCCCAACCTGAAATTGTGTAGCTCAGACTTCAAAGCAGCACGGATTCAACTTTTAATGAGCAAAATGAGATTGTTTCCAAACTTGTTTTTTACTTTAATTGCAAGCATGTGTTTGTTTTTGTTTATTTTTTTCTGTAATTGTAAAACTGCAGGAGCAATGAAACAATACCTTTTCTTTCGGTTTTGATCTCGGGTAGCTATTGTGAAAATTGGGTATCGGAGCGAGTTTGGGGATGTAACTTTACAGAGCACTTGTGCAAACTATGTAGAGAAAATAGGAAATAAATTGAAGTGGGTCTCTGAGTTGTGCTTTCTCTGCTTGCAGTGTAATTAATTAAAAAGTTGGTTTAAAGCCAAATCACTGCATCCTATGAAAAGTATTTTCTCTGGTCTTAATGGATGTTTAATGTAGGGGATTTTTTTCCCCCCGGTTTGAGGGAGAGAGCTGCGTCTTTGATGGTTCTTTTATGATGATAATGCGTGGAAGTTGTGTCTTTGGGGTTGGTGAAGCTTTCCCTGGGTTGTGCCAGAGGCTGGAGCAGCCCTCGGGCTCCCCCTCTGTGCGTGTGAGTGGGTGGGAGACTGGCCTTGCTGAAAACACGTGTGCGTGCAGCTTCCATGGGTGTTCTGTGTGTGTCTGGAATTCCGGTGCAGCCCAGAGGCTGCTGGGTTTGGTCGTGGATGGATCAGCAGCGGGGTCTGTTCTCTGCGTGCCCAGGGCCAGGTGTCGCTTGTTCCCACCGCTCTCAGCTGCTCAGGGAGCTGCTGGAGACTTGCAGGAGCAGAGGCTGCAGGTGCTGCGGTGGCATCACAGTTCCTTCAGCTCCTTGAAAAGGAAGAGCGGCTTAAAGCGGGCTGGAGCTGGCCATGACGAGGCAGAAGGTTCGCCTGAGCTCCCGGTGCCTCCTCAGGAATGCCAGGGCCCTTCGGCAGCAGCTCCAGGCGTGGGTGAGGTGCCCCGAGCAGTGCAGTTCAGCTCCTGGAGCCTGCTCGGGGAGCGCTGTGGGACACTGCTGGAAACAAACGTGCCCGAGAGCAGAGGGCTGCAGGGATTTCCCGAGGTAGGGAGGGCAGTCTCAGATAACACACACGTGCATTTGCACCAGAACGTTTCCTGTGAGTGGTTTCCAAACCTGTAGCTGTCAGCAAGACCCGCAGCAGATGGTGAGGTGTTAGCAGGAAATGTGTGTGTTCTTTGTCTGCCTAAACCCAGCGTTATGTCCTGAAGGAAGCACGGTCTGTTCAGTGGAACATCTGATGGTTGTAAACCTCCCCTGGCGCTGCGGGAGATGCCTGGGTAGGTGCCTGTGAGCAGAGGGGGGTGGCAGTGTCGGTCCCCAGCTCCATCCCAGAGCCTGGAAGCGCCTGGGCTGGGAAGGGTGCAGGCAGATGAAGCTGGGCTGGGTTTGTCCATGACAGCTTTGCTCTGAAAGTGAAAAAATACTTGATTGCTTTCGCGTTGCACTGTTGGTTTATCATCGCTTCCCAAAGGGTTAATTTGTGTGTTCTAAGCAGACACTGCCTGGAGTGGTTGATACACCTGGTTTTCTCGTAAATATTAGCTTAACTCTGTGATGCATATTCAAAGAAAAAGCAGTAAATTCATTCAGAATTAAAATTCTTATTGTGGACAGAGCTTTATTTCGCTCCTGTGTGTTTTTGAAGTGTGTGCCCGGTCACCTTTACTTCTCCAAACATTAACTGTGCTCGTGCTCCCCATTTTTCATGCACGGGTTATTGCTTTGCTGTAGCCAAACTTTATTAGTCATGTTAATAAGAGAACAGTGTGGAAAAGGACATGAAACTTACTGAACCGATTTGTTTGTTCTGGGTTGTTTTTTTTTTTTGATTGCATTTTAAAGTTGCATTTTAAGGCATCGATTCCAGTTATCATGTATTTTTATTTGTTTGCCCTTTACTTTATACCTTTGCGTTAGCACCAGGCTTGCCCAAGTCAGCAGCTGGGCAGCTCCATGTATTTAACCCTTGGCTTCAGTTCTTTGAGGTCTTCCCTGCGTTGCTTTCCTTCTGTACAGCCCTTTAAAGACACAACCCCCAAGCCCTTGATGGCTCTTGGCTCCTGTGCACGTTGTGAGTAGCTGATGGAAATGCAGCTGGGTTGAGTGATCTTAGTAACATATTCTTAGATGCCCCTCAAAAAATGCTGGTTTTCATCCCATGTTCTGGAGACAAGGCACAGGTTTTGGGGCTGGAGACCTTTCACGGAGGTGAGGAGGCGCCTGGAGCTGCAGCAGGTGTGTGCTTGGCCCTTGGATTTCTCCAGTGACCCGGTCGTTACCTGATGTTTCCCCACAGGTCTGTGGGGTTTTTTTCCCTCCACTTTCCATTGCTCCCAGTCAGAGGCTTCCTGGAAGCAGGTGGGAGGTTTCATGCTACTCTTCTTAGGTCAAACTCCTCCAAAGCCGAGATGCACCCTAAGGCCTTGCAGGTGCTGCTCTCGGGGGCCCAGTTTCTGCAGGGCTTTGCCAGTCCTTGTGCAGCCTGCAGGCTGAGTTGGAGGAGGGCAGATTGGTGTGAAATTCAGGAGCTTGAAGGCTGCTGGGCAAACTCAGGAACACTCTCCCACAGAGCAGGAGAGGGGTGGGGTGGTGGCTGTTCACGTGGTACTCGTGGTGACCAGAAGCACCTTCCTTGGTTGCTGATGATGTGACTCTCGTTGCTGTTGGGATTTTCTGCTCGGTTTGGGCGCTCTGAGCTGTTCCTGGAGCTGGGGCCCGTGTGTTCAAATCCATGCCAGGATCTTAGGAGCTAATCTGCAGCGACACAGGCTCAGTCACTGATGCTCCAGGCAAAGGGGTTTATGCCTTTTGTTTTGCTTCTGAGGATTGTTGCTCTTGGGTCTCTCTGCAGCTGAAGGTTCCCCTGTTTTCCCTGCAGGTGTTCACCGCTGATTTGGCCCCAGAGTGTCAAACGTGCCTGCTTTGGCTTCTGACAAAAAATGTGGATTGAAGCACTGCTCTCTAATGAGATAAATTGGGATTTGGATGAGGATGTACGTGAAATATGAAACCCCAAAGGGTGTAGATTGGACACGAACACAGGTTCACCCATCCCCCCTCCAGCATTCCCACAAAAACCTAATTAGTGGCTTTGAGAAGGAACGTAATTTCCTCTGTTACTTTAATCAGGGGGTTGGTGTTTTTTTTTTTTTTTTTGCTTTTACTGAGAATAACACATTGTGAAAAAGAAATACCCGTACCATGGTTGCCTTTGATTTTTATTTTGCACAGCCCTAATTGAATCTGCTAATTTAGGTCTCTTGCTATTAGGCTAAGGTAATAATAGCCCTGCTGCAAACTGCCTGCTAGGAGTTGTTGTTTGGATCTTCCTCCTTTTGGGAATAAGGCACTGCTCTAGGAAAGCCAGAACTGAAATACCACTTTATTTTTTATTTTCTTTTTCAGCTTCCATCTGTTGATTTTGAAAGTGGGTTTAATGATGCACTGTTCCAAATACCACCCTGAATTTGCAATATGGAGTTGAGTCACCGTCCCTGGACGGATTTAAAAGCCATGTGGATGTGACACTTGGGGACAGGGGTTAGTGCTGGCCTTGGCAGTGGTGGGGGAACAGTTGGACTTGATGGTCTTGGAGATCTTCTTCAACAATTGGAAGAATATTCTTCAATAATTTTATTTCCTGAGTTTCTTGTACTGGGGACACCTTTGGAGTGGCTGTTCCTTCTACCTGTAGAAATGGATGTCATGCTGCTTTTCTGAGCACAGATTCTGCTCTCAGGATTTTCACTGTGCTGCCTCTACAGCACTGATCTTCCTGTATTTGCAGTTCAGTTGCTCAGGTTGTTGTTTTCTTCTTATTATTTTGTAATTATACCCTACCCAGCTGCTCTTCTCATGCAGTACTTTTTGCCAGCTGTCTTAATTTTACTATAAATATTCATTCTTTTCCTGGAGTTGCATCTCTGCTTGAATCCTGATTTCCTTACGAAGAGTGTCTGCCTGAGTACAGGTGTGTGTTACTGCACTTTAATCCAGGTCCTTGAGTCTCTCTGAGCTCTCAGCCATGGGGGTGCTTCTCGCTTCGGATCTTGGGCTGAAGTGATTTTGAGTTCCATCCTGTTACTGTCCTTGCTGATGTGGATCCGTCCTGCCTGGGCTGAGAAGTTGGACTGTCTTGCTTTAAGGCTCCTGCCTCTTGTGAGTCACTTCCCCAGCAAGGTGACTTCTGAGAAAAGGGGAAAAAGAGGAGGGGATGAAAACATATGGGGGATAATTTTAGGAACACGCTCCAACACCTTGGAGAAGCAGCTGTCCACCAGTGCAGGAGTGTGTGCATTAACCTTGGAGTAATCACGTTCATTTCCCCGTCCCTGGAGTGACCAAGGCCAGGCTGGATGCAGCTCTGAGCAGCCTGGGCTAGTGGAAGGTGTCCCTGCCCGTGGCAGGGGGTGGAACGAGGATCTCGAAGGTCCCTTCCACCCCAGAGCGTTCTGGAATTCTGCGCTGCTGTGCGTGCGTGTGGCAGGAGGAGCAGTCCCATTTTTGAGCAGGCCTGACGTTTGCTGCACAAAGGCAGGAGCAGAGACAGATGGAAAGTCCAAACTCTTCGGTATTTTCATGAAAGAAAACGTATAACCCACCCTCCTGAGAGCTGTTGGAGGGCTCATCTGCTGCTGGTGTAGATAAGGCACAAATTAACTAATGATCATGCTGGAAACAAGCAAGTACACGATGCAGTCACTGCAGTGGAGGAGACCTTGCCCAGGAAGGGATTTTTTTTTCCTGTTCATCACAAGCCCATCTTGTCCAGAAGGACAATAGTTTGTGTATGAAACGGGTTGTTGCTTGTGGAAGGGGATAAGATCTGTTCCTGTCTGCCTCTGTTCTTGGCTTGCTGTGAGTGTGCAGAGCAGATATGGGTCTGTACTCTGCACTTAATTAGGAAATCCAAACCATCAGCTGCTTTATAGGTCTCATTTTCAGTTAATGTGCTGTGATATATGGACCAAGCGTAGCTGGACTTTCAAATAAAGGGAAGCTGCTCTTTTTGCAGATGGGGAGAACTCAACTAACCTGAACATAAAAAGTTTCAGAGCTATGACTGCTGGGCTGAAAGGGCTCTTCAGAGACAGGTGATCATCTACACACATCTTAAACCCACAAACTGCTGCCAAGCCAAAGCTTGTCCTTGGAATTTTGCTGGTCAAAAATTCACTGTATCCTCTCTCAGTAATTCTTGTGATTAGTAAGAAGGAGAAATGCAGGAGATGCATATTAGAGGGATATGGTTGACACTGGAGACTAAATGGAAGGGATTATCCCTTTCCAGGGTCTGTGTGTGTCTGATTCTTGGTAGTATGCATGGATGTTCTTCCTTGGATTGCAGTTGGGAACTTGGGGCAGAGGGAGGATTCCTGTCATTGTCCTAATGAGTGTTTACCCCAGTGAAGATACAAGAACATTTCCAAAAAGAAAGCTTTTTTTGGCTCTTCGTTACTTCAAGTGTCCAGTTTTGGGATTTATACTGAATCTGAATGTGCTAAATTTC
>JAYRBT010000178.1:4516976-4531126 GCA_036023395.1 Myiotriccus ornatus
CCTGTGAGGGTGGGCAGGCCCTGGCACAGGTTGCCCAGAGAAGCTGTGGCTGCCCCTGGATCCCTGGAAGTGTCCAGAGCCAGGTTGGATGGAGCTTGGAGCACCCTGGGCTGGTGGAAGGTGTCCCTGCCCATGGCAGGGGGTGGAACTGGGTGGGCTTTCAGGTCCTTTCCAACCCAGGCCATTCCATGATCCCGTGGTATTTGGGATGTCTCTGCTCTCCAAGCTCCCAGGTTTCTGCCCCTCTGGCAGCTGAATCTTCATCTGCCCAGCAGGAAATAGGGAACGAAGGCACCACTAATGCTGTGATACATCACCCTTTTAGAGCTCTCTAATCAAGGAGAAGCATCTTCCTTCCACTGCTTCGCTCATCCATAAGAATTAAATAATCTTTCTATTATTAAATATTATTGGATTGTTCTCAGTGATTTATTACTTTATTAACTAACAGTATCAATCACACTGTTTTGTTGGCTGTTACCTATTGAATTAAAAACAAGTTTGTAACAAACAATAATGCTTCTTGCTGTTGATGTAACAGACATTTCATTTACCGGTGTTATAAGTTACTTTCTGGTGCTACTTTAGGAAGTGTGGTGGCCTTACAGTAATTAGCAGCAATTGGTGTACAAAGGCAGGAACTGTTCCCAGTAGGTGAGTATTGTTAGAAGATAATTTCATTTACTCAGTGGTATTTCAGCAGCCCTAACCAATTTCTAACCATTTTGTTATGTGCCATATGTCTGTGCAGCAGAACTTTGAGTTGGGTCCGTGAAATGTAGTTGTTCTGCTTTTATTACGTGTTGATTTTTAAAAGTACCTTTTTTTGCTCCCCACTATACATAAATATACCTCTCTGCCTCCCATGATGTAGCTCTCCCATCCAGCCTCCTGCACGGCTTTTGCCCTCGGCAGCCCTTGTAAAGCAGATGACTTTGGAGGAAGGGGAAGGCTGCGCTCACTCCATTTTCATACGTTGTTCCCCCAGGGCAGCTTTTGGTCAGAACTCCGACCTGAGGAGTCCCAGTGAGGGCAGAGCTGAGCTTGCAGAGTGGTTCTGAAGGTGTCTTCATTCCCTGCCATCAGGTTGGCACCCGAATGACTCAGGGTCAGCAGCTGCTTCTGCAGATCCGTGTGCGGATCTGACACACTGGTTTGTTTCTCCCTTTCTTTTCTTTTTTTTTTTTGCTCTCTGCCTGTTTTTTTCCGTGGTTTATTTTCTACCAGCCAGGCTCAGTTACATTTGCATGCAGCCCTGACTGAGTGCTTCCTGTAAGTGGGGTGTCAAAGGGTTCCTGCTCTGCTTTGGGAACACGGGTGTTAAAACGACTCCTCTGTAGAAAGACAAATTATCAGTGTCCACTGAGGAACATCCTGTTGGCCTTTCACTGTTAGAAGATGCCTTAAAACTCTCTTTCTACTCAAAAAAAACCTTCCTTGTCATTGCAGTCCAGTGATGGATAATCCTGCACACAGATTAGGTCTTGAGACTACTGGACACCGACATAATGTGTCGTAGTTGGTTTGTCCTCAGCATTTCTATTACAATTAACGACCTCTCCTGGAGGGCACATAAGAAGATGGGCATTCTTTCCCATCTCTGAAAGCTGGGGCACTGCTGGGAAATGGGAGTAAATGGAGGGAATGATTTCCAGGGGAAGGGCCAGACAGGTGAGTTAGTGGAAGAGATGAAAGGATGCAGGCAGGAGAAGGGAGCAGATGGGTGTAGTAACTTACTCCTGAGATCAGTCACATTTGTGTGATCCCAGAAAAGCTACAAGCAGCCAAAAATAGTGGTGCTTTTTCCATAGCCAGGGAGAGTTTTGTTTAAGGTGAGGTGCACTGTTTCTTTCCTGCTTAGTTTGACAGAGCAGTGAAGCAGCAAAGACCGCAGAGCTGAGACTAAACTGAACTGGGACTGTTCCACTGATGGGGAGGAACTCGAGGACCGTGGATTGGGGGTTTGCTTGGTTTCCCCCTCTGCTCAGAGGCCCAGTGTTCCCAGAGGTGTAGGATACGAGCTTGGTCCTGGCTCTGACCTCCAGCACCTGGGATGGTGCCTGGGATTTGCCTTTTCCCCTGAAGCAGTGGTGGGGATGTGGTGACAGTTCCTCTTTTTCTCAGGCATTTGAATTTTGATAAAAAGGCTTTTCAGTTTCTCCTCTGAAACACAAGAGGGAGAAAAAACATGTTGTTCCTTCTCCCTTGGAATTAGTCTCGTGTTTCCCCCCGTGGTGAAGACTTCATGAAATGCAGGGACAATTCAGCACAGATCTGATTTCAGACAGGAATAATTTCTCTGAGAAGAGTGAGTGAGTCAGGCAGGACTCAGCGTGGAACAGAACAAGGATGTGATGGAGCTGTGTAATCATGACTGAAGGGGAAGGGGAACAAGGACAGAGTTCCCATCTCTCCAATGCAAGCCCTGAAGCAGTTCCTACTGTTTTGGGTTTTTTTTTTTTACCCTGTGTTCCTAAAGATTTTTTTCTCTGATTTCTTAGGAGGTAAAGCAGCTGTGGCTGATCAGCCATGGGTTTGTCCAGGCTGAAAACCTTTTGTCTTTTTAAGGGTGGAAAATTTTTTGTCGTATGACTTTTAATTCTTCCAAGGCTTCTTTTTTTTTGGTGTTAATGTTTATGTAGCCAGGATGGAATATTCTTATGTAGGAAAAAGGAGATTGCTGCTTGTCCAGTTGTAGCATTGATAGTGGTGTGTGTGAGTGCCCCCAGAAATGAAGTGATAGTTGTCTGCCTCTGTTCCTTCACTGAATCCAGTTTGTCTGTCTTGTGTTGAGTATTTCCCCTCTAAGTGTATTTGGGGGGGAGGGAAGGAGACCACAGGATGGAAAAACCTGAATTGTTTTATAGAGATGCCACCTTCTTATTGTGTTTTGCAATTCAGCCACTTGTTATGGTTTTTAAATAGAGAGCTGCATTTACTGTGTAATACCAAATGCGTGGTCAGATTGGACATTTAATTAACTTTACAGAAAACTTTCGTGTGAAATAGGAATGGACTTGATGTCCTGCCACAAAGCAAAATTACACTGTGTTTTGGGACGCTCAGAATTGGATTTCAGACATTTTACGCTGAATTATGCCGTGGAAAAAGGGGAAATGGGAGATGATTTTTAAACAGCAGCCTTCCAGTTACACGAGAGATAGAAATGATAAGTGGGAAGGTATTTATGTGAAGTTTTCTTGCATAATGAGCGGGGAGTGAGTTATTGGGGACGAGATAGTAATGATCCAGCTCATAAAGGCTATGCCCATGAGAATAATTTCATTAAATACTCCAGCAGATCAGTAAATCCTTCAGCTGCCTTTTTCAGTGCAGTCACAGAGTTTATGTTCTTTTGGGAGGAATTCACCTCCTGTTTCTTGCCTCCTCCCTCCAACCTGACATTTTGCTAAATCAATTTATTGCGTGGCAGAGCCTGCAAACAATACCTTGCAAGGCATTAAAGATCCCATCTATTTAGAGGGGACCTTTTGTGTTTACATCCTAAATACGCTGCTGGTTGGGTTGGGGTGGAGCCTGTCCCCTTGGATCTCCCGCGCCTTCACTCCAGGGCCAAGCCCAGCTTCCTGGGCTTCTCTGCCCTGCTGTTCCTTCACCTCAGCACTGATTTTCTGGGCCGTGATTCCTCCTTTTCCTGTCGATCCCATGACCTCACTTGGGCTGTCTGGTTAGGTCAGTGGCAGGTCTGCACGGCTGAGGGTGATTGGATTGGAGTCGGGGGCCTTCTGGGTCAGTGATCCTCAGGGAGGGAGAAGAATCCTTTACCAAAGCCCCATATCGGTGGGATTCAGCCTGAGGGAGCAGAAGGGAAAGGGAGAAATGAATGTTAATTCACTCCAGCTGGATTTGGGGGGTTGGTGATAAATGATGGGGTAAGATGTGAGGAGTTCAGCAAATAGCGTTGGGAAGCTACAGCGCTCTTGAGCCTCCTTGGTTGTATTAAGCACGTTAATTCTCTGAATTTTCTACCCCATAAACATTTCTGTAGAGTGATACCGGTCGTTCCTTACCTGGGCCTAATTCTGAATGGGAAGGGACTCAAAACCTGGTGCCCCTGCCCATGGCAGGGGTTGGGAACAAGATGATCTTTCAACCCTTCCAACCCAACCCGTTCTATGAGTCTGTAATTCCCAAAATACAATGATTACTCTCTGTAACTTTTTTTTTTCTTTGCACTGATTCTTCCTTTCAAGAATAAAAAGGACAGTTATTAATTTGACCAGAAATCTAGAGCAGGCATTAAGAAGCAGAGCAGTCTCTACTGGGTCATTCTGTGTTCCTTGTGAATTTGAAAACTCTGTGTGTCCCTACCCTCGCAATTCGGAGCAGAGCTAAAATGTCATTAGCAGAATAGTTCTGAAAACCTTTTATTCGAGTAGTAGTCAACGTTTCCGGCTAACATTTTTCAAACTGAACAGTCTGTTCTTCACGATGAAAAGTTTGGGAGGGAACCTGCGACAAAAAGACCCAAGTCTGTAAATGTGCATTTAAAAAAAGATCAGTTCAATCACAAATGATTTTCTAGGCAATTACAAGGACACTGAAAGCAGGGTGCAGTTCCAAAGAGCTGCTCTGTGGCACCCATGAATTCCCTGTGGTTTTCCATTATAAAATGGTGGGGTTTGGAACGGGCCACCACCTGTAGTAGTAGAAGAATCCTGATGTTTGTGCCAAACGGTTCATATTCAAATGTAGTAAAAACTGCAGTGCTGCCTTGTCTCTCAGTTGGGTCAAGGCCCTTCCCTGCTGAAAAACGAGATTTATGTTGAATAGAATTTTATCCTAAAAAATCCTGCACGAGGACAATGGCCCAGAAAGCCAACACCCACTTCCATAGTGTCCCAGTCCCCCGTGGTTTTCCTGTGGGGACATCTGCTGAACCAGCCTCTGCAATCTGCCTGCCTCAGATGTGCGTGCAGCTACGTGTAGTGTTGATGACAGCACCCTAAGTGGGACCTAAATGTGTGTATATTTGAATTTTTGCCTGTCTGTGTTTGTTCTGAGAAAGGTATAAATGATGATTAAAGCGTCGGGTAAGTGGTTCATGCATAAAAGATTTGAGGAGAAATTCAACAGAACTCTGAAAACAAACTGCAAGAGTAGGGAAAACCCTCTCTAGAGATGTCTTGAGATGAATTTCAGTAAAGGAATGATGTGTTTTAGTCATGACTGAGGTTGCCTGTGCTGAGGTGATTTACAGCCACCTTGGTAACAGTAGGTATAAGCTGTTCCAGGGTGAATCTCCTCACCAAGAGCTACTTTGAAGAGTTTCTGCCTTCCCAGCTGAGGTGTCCAGTGTAAGTGGCCTCGGGGGGGTTTAGCCAAAGCTGGGTCTCCAGTTTAGCACTGTTGCTCACATCCTTGTTTTGATTTCTTCCTTTCCCCCTCTGCCTTTCAAAGGGGGTTGGCAAGAAACCGAAATCCTGGCACAGGGTGTGGAAGTTGCTTAACCCCGTCGATCCACTTACATTATTGAAGCTGTTTCTTTCAAAAAAAATCTGCTCTCAGCAAGTTTAAAACCATCTGATAGATTCAAGGTGCAAATTATGAGAGAGAAGTGGTAACTTCAACTTCAGAATTGGGGTAGCACTCATGTCATTGCTGTTGTGCCACCTCAGACTGAGCGTCCTCAGGACGAGTGTCATTGCTCCTCTGTGGATCCTGTTTTGGATAATCTCCCAAAAGGTCTCTGCAGATTTTGCTCTGATTTTGGTGGCTTCCCTCTTGCTGCTCGTAGGGGTTGTCTTGGCTTGTCAAAAACCGTGTGGATTATTTCCCTTTGCTTGCTCTGCTGTGTTTCGTTCAGTCTGTTTTAACTCTTCCTCTGCTCATTGCTCCTCCAGCTTTGCAGCGTCACACTAAAAGGTTCAAAGAGGAAAACTCTATTTTTTTTATTCTTTAGTAGAACCTGAACAGATTGGTCAGAGAATGGGTCACTAAATATTTGTTTTGTGGAGTGAAAACTGCGAGGGAGAAAGAGGTATGGGAAAGCCTGGGGGGGGCGTGTTACCACTTGCAGTGGGGTGAACAGGGATGTTGTTGAAACAGTGGCATTTAAGCCCCAGCTTCCCAGAAATCTGACTGCCCCATGCTCAGGGATGGTACTTCCCCTCTTCCCTGTGTGCTGAGGGCCAAAGTGATGCTTTTAGAGTGAAGTCTACATAAGGTGAAGAGAATTCCTTACTCCAGGCAGTTTCTTCAGCTTGGAACAAGTGCAGGGAAGTGCGAGGAAACTCACACCTCATTTAAGGGCTTTGTAGGCTCTACTAAATTTACAACAGGCAGCTGGGGGGAAAAATCAAACATGTGAATTAGCAACTGAAGAATGTTAGTGTTTGTAAAGGTAGCAACTGGGAGGAGAGTTGGTTTTTTCTCTGTCCCAATGACTTGCTGAACAAGCCTGAATGTTGTTTGTGTGAAAAAGATTTCTCTGCGTGAATTCTTTTATTTCTGTCCGTGTTGCTCTAGGATAGAACTATTATGGTGGCAAGGGAAAAATGTGTTATACAGCAGAATTGGTCATCGAGATGTCAGTTGATATCTGTAACGTCTCTTTAATGTCTCCTTGCAGTAAATAATAAGTAATCTCTGCCATGGTTTCTTATGTCTCTACAATGAATTTTAAGATTATTTCTCAGCAGCAGCTTTGGGGGGCTCCCTGTTGCCAGCTGTCCCTGGATGAGTGCCCTGGGCGCATCCCAGTGTCACAGTGCGTGGGCACACCCCCCCAGCGCTGCAACGCGTGAGTCACCGGCAGATGCAGCTGAACAAAGGGGCTGACAAATGCAGGATGAATCCCCCCATTCATCACTGCGCATAAGCACTCCCCGGAGTCTTTCAGGTTGCAAGAGAGGAGAAGGGTTTGCTTGAGAGAAGTGGAGGCCAGGAGTCTTGGCATAGCCGAGGAAACGTGGGCGGGTGAGAGCGCCGTGCGCTTCGCGTTTTACGGGGAGCAGGAATAGCCAAAAGCCGGGACATGCAGGGAGTAAAATGCTGAGTGCTGGGGGCTGCTGATGCAGCACCGAGGTGTGAGGTTATCTGGAGAAATGGAGGCTCGGGAGATGGATATCCATGACTGGCAGGAGGAGGTTTACAGGGTAGAACGGATGGATGGAGATGGGTGGATCATGGAATCATAGGATGGTCTGAGTTGCCAGGGACCTTAAAGACCATCTCTGTCCCACGGGCAGGGACACCTTCCACCAGCCCAGAGAGCTCCAAGACCCATCCAGCCTGGCCTTGGACACTTCCAGGGATCCAGGGGCAGCCACAGCTTCTCCTGGGCAATGTAAAGAGGGAAGTGATTCCAGATTTCTGAAGCCTTTTAAATATGCCAAAACACAAGCAAATACTTAACTGTCTCCTTTCCCTATGGCCAACAAACTCAGCAATCCAAGGGTAATCAAAACAAGTAATCCTGTCTAATTATGTTCTTACTGCCTTTTAAGGAGAGATAAGAGGCATTTTTTAGGGTAAGATCCCTGCAAAGTACTGGGAAGAAAGGTGATGGAGCAGAGGAATGAAAGAGTGCTTGAGGCCTGATAGACGTGGTGTGAGAGATGGAAAAGCTTGGAGAGCAGAGGGGGTGTGAGGTTTGGAACAAGCTGTTCAGGAGTGATGATGACAAGTGTGATGGATGTGCAGAACAAGCACCTGACAGTGCAGGAGGTGGGGGAAGGCAAGGCAAGGACCTCTTTGGATTGGGGTTGCTGTTGGATGGGAGCAGAAGGAAACTGAAGGGCAGGCTTAGGCAGCATGGGCAAAAAATGGGTGATAAACAGCAGGTATGTGATTAAAATAATGAAGATCTCGCTTGTGGCTCGATCAGCAGCCTCAAATTCAACTGTCCAGACTGAGGAGGCTTCCCAGGAAAGCTGTGGTGTGATGTAGGAGAGAGGTCTGAACATAACAGGTGTGTCATGGAATGTCTGAGGTGGTTTGACTGGAAGGCTCCTCCTGCCCTTGGCTCGTGGGTCGGATAATCTGTTGATTTAAGCGTGCAGCAGAATGTGGCAACTGGGAAGGAGATGAAACCTGCTACTTGCTGCTCTTGTCTAGAACAGAAACCTGAATTCCTGTTCAATAGCCTAATTTAGGATGAGCTGTGCTGTGGAGTCTGGGGGGTAGGAGGAGTCCCTGGGGTTAACAGCAGGTAGGCACCGGTGGGAGAAGAGGTGACTGATTGATTGGAGTGTGGAGCAGGGCAGGCTGGACCCTGCCTTCATCTGTACAACAACAGGATGTTCATTTGCTTTTTAAAGGATTCCTGAATTCCGCTGCAGGTGTGTGACAACTGCGTGGCTTAGTCAGCCTTATTATTTGTCATCTGTCCTGAGTTCCAAAGCCAGGAGTATGTTTAAAGCTTCTGGCCCAGCTATCACCCTGCCACAGGAGCAGCTGAACATGATGTCTGTTCAGGGTGTGTCACGTGTGTGTGTCCGTGTGCACGTGTTAATTCTGACGTGTCACTGCACTGAACTGCTCAAACAGGGCCCTGTGGTTCCTCCAGGGTGTACTGACCACTGCTCCTGGTGTGTGCTGACCAAGAGGCCAGCAGGAACGCTCACCTTCTAGAAAGGGAGACTTGGCTGTGACAAGTTTTGGGGTGTTGATTTTTACAGAACTTAAGTTAAAAAGTGTCTCGGAAAAGAGGAGCTGCAGCACATAAACTCTACTGGAAAAAAAGTCGTTTCCTTCAGTCAAATCGATTCACTTCACATAGTTTGGGTCGTTTCCACTGTCATAGCACAAGTCAGTGTTGAAGTGTTAGTGAAGGTCTTGGGGCTGGTTTCCCACAAGGAGCTCTCAGAGGGGACTCGACAGAGTATTTCCTGGTGGCAGAGAGAGACTCACACCTCTGATTCTCTCCTCTGTATTAAGTAACCCCAGTGAACGCTCCTTGGAGAGAAACAGCTCTGGCAAGGCAGAAATAGAGAGGCTTTTGGGATAGTATCCAGTACTTGTCTTGCAGTAAAACCATGGAGCCCATCTTTGTACTTGGATATCAAAGTACATTCTCATTATTAACATGTGTAACTTTAGCTCTGGGCGCGTGTTTTGTGAAGACGGAGGTTATCGAAGAATTAACTGCTCCTGGCTGATACAGAGATCTTCATGTGAATTGTCGCAATTTTTTCTCCAGTTCTTGTGTCTTTGCTTTCCAAAAACGCTGTCTCCAAGTAAGGCTAAAAACTCAAGACCCTGATAACACAAGCACAAGAGGCAGAAATGCAGCATCAACGTCACTCTATTTTTGACCTGTCTGCTCGTGCTGGAATAGATCCAGCAGCTGTGAAAACGGAATCAAGTTGTGAGCGTGTTTGATCCTGAAATTTGGTCTTAAAATTCCTCATATTGCTGAAAGGTTTCACCCAGGGAGAGGAGGATGACAAAATCCAAATCAACTGTGCCAATCCTGTAGTGTGAGAGCTCTTTTAATACAGGAGGATTGAGCAAATCCAGGAATCCACAGGCTGAGCTACGTGTTTAAGTGCTCAAGAAGTGTTAGTGAAATAAAACCTTGCAGTAGCGTTCTGCTTTCTGGAAGACCCAAAACTCGGGAGAGGGTCCTGTTTGCACTGTAAATTATTCAGTGTAGTACCAGATCAGCCAAATATTTGCTTGTGCTCGAATTCTTCCTCAGGAAAGCATTGAAACAGATATTTGCCTTGAGTAAACAGAGTTTTTCGTGCTTGCTGCTGATCTAAAGCCAGAGCTGGCTTATGTGGGTTTAACTCCAAGGGAAAGGCTTCCTTCACTGGCTGTTCCCATGGTTTATAAGGAGGTGCTGTGGGATGGGCTCAGGACGCAGTTTGTGGGCTGGTATTGAGCCTCCCAGGATGTCCTGAACTAGCCGTGAGGTGACCCCCGAGCTGGGATTGGGGTTGATTTTCCTGGTGAAGCCCAAAGTGAGGGTGTTTCCCGGGAGGGCAGCTTTGCTGCAGATGTGCTGCAGATGTGCACCCTCAGTGGGATGGCTCAGGGCCTTGCTGGAGTTCACAGGTAAACACCCCCGAGATACTGAGTGGAAGTCAGGGAGATGAATTCATAGCACACCAGCTGAAGGGACTGTGGGGTTGAATGGCATTGAGGCAAACCAGAATGTGGGGTTGTTTTGTGTGTCTGGTCCTGTGTTTAAATAACAGTTGGGAAGTTTATTTTTATTCTGTGGGCAGTTCAACGTAATTGTTTAGGCAAACAAAAATAAACCATTTGGGACACACAGTTTAATGAACTGTGGCTTTAACCAAGCCAGGAAGGCTGTCAGACTGTAAAGCAAATCCATCTCCTTTTTGGCTTCTGTAAGAGGGTTTTTTTCCCTGTTTCTACTGACATTTCTGATTTATTATGGCACCAGGTCTCTAGAATAAACATTTACACTTCAGAGACTCCCTATTTTGTGTCCACAGTCTTTGAGTTCATCAGATCAGTAATAATATAGATGAGCCTTATAATAAAACTGTCCACTATAATTTCTCCGGTGTTTAAGCAGTTCAGTTGTGTGATCTTTTAAAAATACGTAGTTAGAAAGATTTATCACAACTGTAAGACAAAGAGCATCACCACTCACCCAAATGTCACTTCTGATGCTTGGAGGAGTTGTGGGTGATTGTGTGAATTAACAGAACCCATAGAAATGGGTATTTAATCACTTTTTCAATGCTGTGGTGTTCGTCCAGCCGTGGCAGTTCCTCAGGAGCCATTGTTTTTGACGTGTAAATTAAGTGGCAAACATTTTCTGTCCTGGCCTGTCTTTCTCTGATAGTGTAACTTCTATAAAGAATCTGCTCCACCCAACAGGTGGCTTTACACTGTGTTAGCTTGTACCTATTTCAAAAAAACCTTCAAAAATGCAGGTTTTATTTCCGTACCAAGAACAATTTTGCACAAACCTTCAAAAATGCTTTTTACCCCAACCGTGCCTGGTTATTTATTTATGTTTCCCCACTCGGCTTCATATGAATGCAGTGCTTTAAGTACTGTGGTAACACCAGATCTGACAGTAAATAGTTATTTGAGGTTACCATAATACCATTAATAAACATATTCAAGGTGCTTGGCTGTCATAACTGATATTTTATATTCAGGGGGATTTTTAATTTACGTTTATCCCCTCGTAAAATTTAAAATTCTGCTGTAGCAACATGAGAGTATTTGCCAGGAAAATCCCGAGTCTTGTAGACATATTGGATGTCTTTATTTTACAGATCTTCCTTCTGTCATCAATTCACCATTCAACTCAGGATTGTCATTTTCTATACTTAATATTTTTCTTTTTGTGGGGTTTTTTGCTTGCTTGTTTGGGTTTTTTGTTTGTTTGTTTTACCGTGGGGTTTTGGGGGCTTTTTTTGTGCAGTTGTGTTTTTTTGCTTTGTTTGTTTTTGAAGTGGTTCGAGTTTTTTAATGGGTTTTTTTAACGTGTTGTTTAGTGGTGTTTTTTGGTGGGGTCTTTGTGTTTTGGAGTTTGTTTTTTAATCTGCCCGTGGATGTGACTTTGTTTTTTGTCTTGGACTGAGCTGAAGAAACCAAGCCAGTCTCCCGATCCTCTGGGGCACAGGGGTGACCCCTGGGGAAGGGCCTGTGCAGGGCTGAGGGTTGGACTGGGTGATCCTGGTGGGTCTCTTCCATCTTAGGACATTCTGGGATTATTTTCATTTGTCTCCAACAAAGAATCAGCTGCTCTTTTTCCTAACAGGTAACAGCCTTGTCAGGTTATTGCTGACATACTTTATGGGCTTGGTGCTTCCTTTTCGTAGCTGTGTCAAGCCTTTTAAATAGCTTTTTTTTCTTATGGATAGGGGGATTTTGGGGAGCAGTTCCACTCCTCACGTGTGTGGGAATAATAGGCTCTTTAGGAAGGGTCTGAAGTTCTCATTTGAGCTGCCCCGAATTTCACATTTTGACACAAATTCACATTTGAGCTGTTGGGATTCCTCTCTCCTCGCTGAGGTTGTTCTCTACAAGTCCCTGAAAGGAGCTTGTAGTGAAGTGGGGCTGAGTTTTGTCTCTTCTCCCAAATAACAGGTGACAGGATGAGAGGAAGTGGCCTAAGCTGCACCAGGGCAGGCTTAGGCTGGATATTAGGGAAAAATTCTTGATGGAAAGGGTTGTAGAGCACTGGAACAGGCTGGCCAGGGCAGTGGTGGGGTCACCACCCCTGGCAGTGTCACAGCCTGTGTGGATGTGGCTCTTGGGGACAAGGTTTGGGGGTGAACAGGGTGGTGCTGGTTGACAGCTGGACTTGGGGGTCTTGGGGGTCTTTCCCAGCCTTAATGGTTCTGTGGCTGATTCTCTGCTGGAGTTGGGGAGGAGGAAGGTTGGGAGCTTTTGTATGGCTCGAATTAATGAATCCTGAAACCTGGAGCTGCTCTGCCTGGTGGAAATGAAAACAAGCAGTGCCATGAGATCTGTGCTGGTGCCTCTCTCAGACAAGGGCTGCATCCCTCTGCAATGCCTAATACTGAAGTTCTTCCTGGAATTGCTGCCTGTTCCAGCTTCCTGCAGGGAGGGTGGGAAGAGTCTGACCTGAGCAGGGATGGAGATTGGAAAAGCCTCTCTCCACCTTTGACCCCCCCATGAGAAGAGTGTGCAGTGTGGGATTTCAGGTGGTGCTTTGCTGCTCCCCTTTATTTTTACAGCGTTGTTTGGAATAGCGAATGTTGGGATGAAAATCCACTTAGCTTGGCAGAAGTGACAGCAGCTTCAACCCTTTTTTGCAGCGCCTTGTTTTTATGTTGCTGGAAGTCTCTCTCCAGACCAGCCCATTGTATTTATCACAACCTTTTCTCGAATTTGAAGGAATATTTGAAAATAATTTCATTCTGAGCTACAGCAATATGCAAATTCTCTTTACTGGAGCCATAAACCAGAGCTTTAGAGAACTTCCTAATGCTGCTCACCCTAAATGTGCCCTGGAGTTCATCCAGCCCTGTCCTGGCCAGTTTATTTTCCTAGTTTGGGGCATTTTAGTGGTTTGTGGTTTTTTTGTTGTTGTTATTGCTTGTTTTTCCCGTTTTCCTGGACACAAATCAGCAGTGTCTCCTTAAAGAAGCCCATCTCTGGGGATCACTCATGTTTCTCCTGGGTGATTCCTGGGAATCCTGGGTCCCTCTGGACTGGTGGAACACCGGTTTTAGTAAGCGGAATTTCCCTGCTCCAGCCGCTCCTCCCAAGTGCTTTAAAGCAGAAGGCTAAAGCAGGGAGGATGGCATAAGTACCTTACTGCATGGAAATTAGGGAAATCAGACCTGATTTGAGCAAGGAACTTGCGTTTCCTTTCCCCGGAGGGCTGTGTGTGCAGTCACCGAGTGCCTACCTGTGTGCTGGTGTTAATGGCGTTAACCTCGCTCGTTTTCTGGTTTTATTGCCCTGGTCTTAGAGACCACCCAACCCCCGGCAGAGAGCCTGTAAGCACTCCCCCTGGGTCGATTAACGTGGGTGTGCAATCTCTCCCGTGCAGATCTGCCTGGAGTGAAGTGTGACAGAAGATGGTCCAGCAGCTTGGCCTGTGGCGATGGTTCTCCGTGGGGACTGCCCTCACCGCTGTCCTGGCAGCTGCGCTGGCCCAGAATGATGAAGGTAAAGCTTTTGGCTGAGGGAGGGGTGGGATGAGCCTGTGGTAACGTTTTAATGCCTTTCCCCCCCCACCCCCACCCCTAGAATTTTTGAGAGGAAAAAGTTAAGTTCGGTAGGAAAGAGAAGTTTTATAAGGAAGAAAGATCTGGGAATGTTTCACGGTTTCAGCTTCTACTGATGATTTTATTTCACAAAGCTCTTGATCTACCAGGCAAGCTAAAAGCTTGAGTTGTGATTGTTCAGTGTAAGACTCAGCATTAAGGTTTGTTTTGTCCTGATCATTGAACAAGCTTTAACAAACTTCACTTTGCCTTGTTGGTAAATCAGCAGTCATGGCTGGAACAGGAGTTGGAGAGAATCATTAATGGGCTGTGTACAGGTCTGGCCAAAAACTTGGGAAAAGATCCACAGCGAGGGTTTTCTGGAGAAACAAGACTGCAGGAACCCTGAAATGTGGCACCAGTAGCTCGTGTTCCCCCTCACAACATTTTGGTTGATTTTGATTGCAAGATACCGGAAACTTGCTCTGCCACTGATCCATAGTAATAAAAAAA
>JAYRBT010000178.1:4564096-4576567 GCA_036023395.1 Myiotriccus ornatus
TTCTGTGATAAGTACTGGCTCTAGTTCTGGATCATTCAGGCATTCCTGTGCCATTTTAGGAGTGTGTTGGTCTGACTTGGAGAGAGGGGTTACACCTGGTCATAGAAATCCACTGGGAACTGTCTGTCCAGGAAAGTTTCTGCAAGAGCATCAGGAAGGGACTTCCTGAGGCTGCTGCATTCCCTGGCGTTGAGGTGGGAAACGTGTGCAAGTGCCAGGGTATCAGGAGACACCCAGTTGTGGCTGACTTGGTTCATTCCTCTGGTGGAGCTTTTCCAATGCTCTGGTCCGAGTGCTGTCCCCAGAGTTCTCCGTGGTGGAGGAAGATGGGCTCGTACACCGGTTAATAACGTGCTTTGAGGCTGCACCTCTCTCTTTGTCATTCTCTTTTACTCAGCTAATAAATGTCTCCAAGTAGATGAAAGATGGAATATTTGTTTTTTATAACTTCTGCTATATGTGTAACTTCTTCCCATTCCTCATGTCAGCACCTGGCTCGTGTGTAGGGGCTCAACTTGCTGCCTTTTAAGATGCTCCAATTAAAATGCAAACTAGGAAGTATCACCTCTTCCCTGACAATTTGATTTAGTTTACGAATTCATGAGATGGGAAAAGAGGTCTAAAATGGATGGAAATTAGTTTTGTTTCGTTCAAGCCTATTTGCCCATTTCTGTTCCAAAATGATACATTCCTTGTATTTTGGTATTAAGGGTTTCATTGGGAAGTCATGAAGCAATTTGGTGTCTAACGCTATTTTTATGCCACAGATTTAAATTCAACTCACACTTTTTCATGTAGGACAAATGTGTAAAGACTGAAGAAGCTGTAAAATGGATCAGCTTCTTATTCTACTTCTATTCAGCAGCTCATCACCAGCACTTAAGCAGAGCTTTTGTTAAAAGTCTCTAAAATTCTCTGCTTTCAGTATTTTTTTTTTTTTAAATTATGCCTTTTAAGAAGAACGATCAAAGTGCCAAAAAGCAGGAGATAATTTGGGGTGGAAGCAGGGGAGAAAAGTCACACTTTTAGAAACGGATTAATTCTTAAGGGTAGAAAATAAAATTATTGATAGAGTTAGAAATATTTAATTGCTTCTGCGCCACCAACTGTCTAGAAAAACGTCCTTACCTGGTGTTGGTGCTCTTGAAGGAGGTAAAACAGCCCTTAACTTCCTTTCAGGGCTGGGAGGGTTTTGCCCTTGCTTTGATAATAATGAAGTGTCTCATCTCCCTCTGAGGGTGTGTCTGAAGGGGCTGCTGGGAGCGTGGGCATGGGCCAGGTGAATAATGAGCTGTCCTCAGGACTTTCACAGCCCCTCATACCTTAAAAGAAAAGAGAAGTGTGTGGAGGGAGAGCCTTTTAAATGGTCAAGGTCCAGTTTTCATTTAATTGCATTTATTTCATTTTGAACTTGAGGTGGCACATAACTGTACACCAATTCACGGCAGATTTTTCTCCCTCGTGTTCCCTGTGTTTTTAAGCAGATTGCTCCAAAAACATCAGTAATTTTACCTTGATTCCAACTTGGAAGCACTAATAAGAAGTAACACTTAACTTATGGCTTGTTTTGAACAGCAGAGTGCTCAGAACAGTAAAATAATTCAATAAATGATGGATTTCAAAGCTCTTCTTGCCTCAAACATAAATTACATCTGTTGCTTTATTTTGTTAGCAGTCTCATGTGAAAACTCCTTGTATCCTTTCAGATTTTCAAAGTCACGTTAATCAGGCCTGATGTTGTGTGTGCTCCACGGCTCTGGTATTTTTTCCCCTCCTTTACCCACTCACCATTTTTCCTCATTACTCTGATAATTCTCCATTTTTATCCTATCGAAACAACTGAAAAAACTGATGTTTTTTTATGATCAGATGTATATTAATTCTTTTCAGTGGGGTAATTATACGTGGCTGTTACCAGGCGTGAAGTTTTATGTCTCAGGGTGGTTTATGAGCCCAGTGAAAAACCTGGCAAACGTTGCTTCTGAAATGCACTGCAGAGCATTCGTGTTGGGCCTATTATTTTGTCACTGTCACAACAGGATGAAGTCTAAAAGAGCAGGTCTGTGATGAATTATCTTCCATGCAAGGAATTAATAGTTTTTGAAAAGGGCATCCCTGAGGAAAGTGGCAGCAGGGAGAACCACCTCACTTTTCAAGTGTGTCTGTGTGTTTTGATAGTCTTTGTTTCTTCTCTTTTTTTTCCTTTTGGATTACTGATGCTGTTCCCCATCACGTGCAGCTCCCCACTCTGATACAGCCAAGTCTTCCCGTGGTTCCTCCCAGCACGGGAAGGGCTGGGGTGAGACGATGCAGTGCTGATAAACACACTCGCCTGGGATGCAGCTCATGGGATGGTCCTTCCCAAATCTGGGGTTCGTGGTGGATATTCCCCAAGTCTGGTGAGGAGCAGCTGGGGGGGCTCAGCCTGGCAGTGCTGGGATAACACTGGGACTCAGTGGTCTTGGAGGCCTTTGCCAGCGTTAGTGTGATCTTCACCTCTCTGCTCACTCTTGTTAATGCCTTGGTGTCTCAGTCCTTTTGCAAGCAAAAATCTTACCAGGTCCCTTCGGGGGTTCTTTTGGGAGTGGTGTGATGAAGCGTTGAACTCCTAATTTCCTTAAAGCTTTGGAGCCGTGGGTTGCTCCCCACTTCTGCCTGTCAGAGGTCACTTTTTATCCATTTCAGTTTCCAGAATTAACTCTGTTTTCCCCCCTAACCAGAGACCCCCGGGGGAATTCATTTCTGGCTTTGTCTTAGTCTCCTGGGGGCTCCCCATCCCTGGAAGTGCCCAAGGCCAGGTTGGACGGGGCTTGGAGCAACCTGGGCTGGTGGGAGGTGTCCCTGACATGGGGTGGCACTGGATGAGCCTAAAGGTCCCTTCCAACCTGAACTGTTGTGTGGTTCTCTGGTCTACTCACTGGATCAGTATATTTTCCCAAGGACACTCAGTTAGGTTTGTTATGTGTTTCTTCTGTCCAGGACCACTCCCTGGGAGGTGTGCACTGATATTTGTGTTTCCTCCCGGTCTGGTTTTGGCTGAAGGGGTTTTTCCAGTGCAGCAGGATGGGCTTTGCTGGATGAGCCGTGATCTGCAGCTGTCAGACCTCCTGCAGCCCTTTGTTGAGAACTGTGTCTCCTTAGATAGTAAGAAGGAAGTAGAGTGACCAAATTGTTGGTGTTTCTGATGTGATGTTCTGCACACTCGTGTTTTCCCCTTTCCTGTGGGAAAGAGGAGATTTGGTGGTTTTTTTTGTTTTGTGTTTAAATTGGGTAAGTGCAAGTGTATTTGTCAGCAGCTCTGTTGGTGCTTATTTAACTACAGGAATTTTGTGGGGTTTATTTCTTCCCTTGACCTTGGTAAAACATCCATTAAGCCCAGTTTCCCAATTTAGAGCCCGTTTGTCTGTAGGACCTCACACCCCCGTGGGCTGTTAGTGCTCACCTGTCCTACGGGAAGAGCCCTTGCAGCCACGAGCCTTGTCCTTGCCTTTGACTGTCCATGAAGGAATGGAGTGCATTTCGCCCACTTTCCTTGTAAAAGCAAAGCAGAAGGGCCTTGAAAGAAGAAAATCTTCCCCAAACCCGCAGCGTTGAGCTGTGTTGCACTGGGGGTTTTTGCCAGGCTGTGGATGTGAAGGATCTGCCTCTCCATCTGCCCTGGGTGTGCAGCACAAGCTGTCAACCCGCAGACTGGGCTCCTCACCCTCCTGTGCCCGCCTGTTTGCCACGAGGTGCTAAGGGACGTCTGCCCTGGGTTATTAAAACCCTTTCAAGCAGCTCCTAATGCAGTGACACGTTAAATTTGTAAAGCGACCCCGTGGGGTTCGTTTCGTGCCTTTATTCGGCTTTAATGCTCCTGCTGAAGCATCACAGGGCAGCGTTGCCTGTGGAAGTGGAGTCCCTCGGTCAGCAGGGGCCCCAAGATGCCCCTCCAGGCACTTAATTAATCCCGGCAGTGAGGCACTGTTCCTTTTGGAGGTGTGTTGTCGCCGTGGCTGTTCCCTCCCCCCTTCCCCTCGGCTTTTAGGGATCGGCGGCTGAGAGGAGCTCAGGGAAAGGGAAGGATGTGCTCCTCCTTTTTTGAACGCGGAGCTGGGGGATGATGCTGTGGCTACGGAGAAAAACAGGAAGGATGCGTGGAATCATAGAATTCATAGGGTCGTTAAGGCCAGAAAATACCTCCCTGTTTAATCAGTGTATCCCGATTAAAGCGTAGGCAGTGTATACATGTTCTCTCACAGAGCTTTCATTTTGAGGTGTTTTGTCTCTGCTGGAATATCGTAAGATACTATTTCCGACTCCTTTCTGCCGTTTCAGTTGTTTTATTAACAGCATCTCAGGCAAACCATAGGTTTTCATCTGCTCAAGCTCTGTGAAAGGCACTTAAAGAGCACCTTTCCCTGCCCAGCTCTGCAACTGGGGAGCACCCTTTGTTGGGGCCCCCACTGCCCACGCTGTGTTTGCAGTGCTGAAGATCTGGCAGCGCTGCTCCTTGCCTGTTGCTGAGCTCACTCTTGCATTACTTATCAAGCAGTAGGTGAAGACTTGAGCCTGTTTATGATAATTGATAGGGGTTGGAATACACGCGTGCAAGCAGTTCCTGAGCACCGGTAAATGCCAGCACGGGAGGTGTGTTGGCAGGGCGTGTTTTTCGTAGTTAATTCGAAATATATGGGCTTTGTTGGGCCTCACTGGGTCAGTGTGGCGGGGCAGAGGAGGAACAGATGATAAAATTGGACGGTAATAGCTCTGCACGGGGGGTTTGCCTGTTTGTGTTGCCCAGTGTTTGTGCAAACCCCATGAACTGTAGCTCTTCCGGTGTGAGGTAACAGGATTAAAGACATCCTCTGGTCCCTGGAAGGTTGTGCTGTCAGTTTAATAGGATTAGGCACACCTTAGGTTAGCAAATTTTAGCTGTTTATAAGCGGACAAGGAATTGGGTGCTTAGGAGGTGTGAAGTTGCATGATATTTGCGTTTTGGTGTCAATGGTATTGAAAAAAAGGAGGAGACAGAGGTTAAAAAAAAAAGTCCATGAGCTGTTAATTCACTTTGATAGAGCTGAAGCAGCTACATATTGATGCCTCATTATTTTTAAATTGACTGAGGGTTTCCTTTCATTAATCCTTTATTCTGTAGACAGATGGGAAACGGTGGCTGCTTTTTTTTTCAAGGGCAATTTCACCCAACTTGACAGTACAGTGAAACTTTGGGTTGGGTTTTATTTTTTACTGTTGAAATATGGCATGGCATAGATTAAAAAAAAAATAACAAAAGGAAAAAATTCCTTATTAAAAATGTGCTGCCTTGTTTTTGTTTTATTTCTTTATAATCTGAGGCATGATCTATGTTAGTTTACAGCTTGGCTGTCTGAAAACAAGCCTGGTAAGTGTCAGATATCTGTGAAGGATTAGTAATTATTAAAATACGTTGAAAACACATATTCATCCTCCCACAGTACTGATTTTCACCATCCTTCTCATCCAGCAGCCGGGCATAGCCCTGAAACTTTTTGGTCCCCTTTCTGTGAGCTCTTTAAGAAGCATTTGAGCAGGATGAGGGTTTTTAACCACTGGGTAGCTCTGGGTGTTGGATGAGTTCTAGATGCCAGGCCAGTTTTTGGGTTGTGAGTGCTGTCTGCGAGGTAACAGCCAGAAACAGAGTCGAGCTAAGCCTTTCCTGCTTCATCCCCTCGAAGGCAGCAGGGTGTTAACTGCTGTTTTTCCAGTCCTCATCTGCCCTTGTTTTGTTAATAAACAGTCCGGCAGCACTGTTGATAACACGGCCTGAAAGGGAAAAGATTGCACTTCTAAAAGAAAATACTCCACTTCTAACAGAGCACACACCTTCATTCTTCCCGTGGTGGGAATCCAGCCTTGCTGGGCTGGAGTTCTCCCCACGGGAAGCAGTTTTGGCTCTGGTGCCTCGAGGCAGTGCAAGACTGGTCGGCTCATTCCTCAATCTCTGCTTGAGGAAATAGAGAAAGGGAGTTGTAGAGCATTGCTTGTGGTATCAAAGGTTCTCTGATACGGTCACTGGGCTGGGCTCCTCCCAGAGGACTGGGGTTCATTTGGTTTTGTGAACTGTCCCCACTCTGCCCTGCTGACACCAGGCACGTCCTCGTTACCCCTTGGTGACACACCTGTCCGTGCCCATGGACAGGGTCCCGTTCCCAGCAGTGATGGCAGGCAGATGCTGGAGGAGAATTTGGCATGGCATCAGCCTGGATATTTGCCCTGAGTATGTGCTCAAAGTCTGCAGCTGTTTTCAGCTCAAAAGGAAAGATGGGGCTCTGCAGCATCTTGGTGGTGACCAGACCCCTCCCGGGCAGGACACCATTTCCAAAGCATTCCCAGCCCTGGACCTGTGTGTTTACACGTGGCTGGTGCAGGGATTTCCTCCTGCCTGCATTTTGAGACCTCTCAGCTCACCAGCTCTTAATCCATTTAACGTTCATCCCGTTTATTTTCATAGTTCCATAATCAGCTTATGTGAGATGAGGCCATGGAAATTTAAACTCGCGTTCCCTTTGCTCTCCTGGCTTGTCATTTCATGACAAATAACCAATTTTATTTATATTTTTAAGTTTCTTTTCCGTTGTCTCGTGTTAATAGGTGTGTTCCGTTCCCGTAGCATGCATTTGGTCTCAGATGTGTGTTTGCATTGGTTTTCCTGGGATCAGCATCCAGCTGCTGTGTGGATTTACTGGGTTTAAAGAACAGACCAGTGTGGGCTTTCCCTGTTTCGGGACTGTTGCCAAGGGAGCTGAGCAGCTTTTCCCAGACACCTCCAGGTCCACACCTTGGGACCAGAGGCACAAAAACATCAGCACTCGTTTGGTTTGTCCTCTGTTACCAAGCAAATAACAAGTGTTTCATCAGCACACTTTATGTGCCTGTGGAACTTTAAAATTTAGTGGAAAATATGTCTTATTCTTTTGGTGAGAGTAACTTAAATGCACTTTTAGAACACCGGCTTTGTTTGCTTGTTTTTGTTTGGTTTTTATTTGTTTTGTTTTGTGAAGAACAGCAGTGACTAAGAAAAGCAAACCTTTGCAGCAGTTTGAGAAATGGTTTTAGGAGCCCTCTCCAGAGAGGTGAAAACAAAAGTCTGGCACCAAAAGGGATGCAAAGCCAGAGAAAACAAGGCTGTCTAACCAAGTGTGACAGCCCTGTCCTGTGTCTGGCCACAGCTGAGTTAGAAATGACTAATGGTGCTTGTTACAAGTGTGGGGGAAAAATCAATAGCAGATAGATTAAAAATCTCCAGGATGTTGAAGTACGGAGCGGAGGTGACATGCTGAAGGTGTGGGGAAGGTAAATACACAGATTTGGTGTGCCATGGACACCATTATCCACGGGAATGGGGTCTGTGCTGGCTGCAGAAGCAGCTCAGGGCAGCCTGCAGGTGTCCGAATTGTGGCAGCCCAGACAAACCAAAGGGAGATGCATCTCCCTGCCCTTCAAACTGCAGCTGGAACTCCCTGAAAACTGCTCAGCTGGGGGGATGGAAGCATCTGGGAGTGTCACCCTGCCCTTATGGTGAGGCCTTGCTTCATCTCGCTCACCCCCAGGAATCACTAATTGCAATTAGTGACATCCAGCAGTGTTGGAGCTGATGGGCAGGAGAACCAGAGCCACAGTGCCTGCTGCCAGGCTGGCTGCCAGGGTATCCTCCCCAGGAGGGGGCAAATCCACAGGCAGCAATGCAGGGCAGTCCATCTCTGGGATGGATGGGTGGATGGAACCACAAACAGTGTCCCAGACTCAGGGCTGCTGAGGAATGTATAAAGGTGGAATGTTTGAGATCTGGGGGGGGGGAGTTGATTTTTTTCATGGTTATTGCTGGGGTTGTTGGTTGGTTGGTTCGATTTTTGGGGGTGATTTTTGGCCCCTGTGAAATGCTGGACTGGTGCTTTCATAGAATCTGATTGCAATTCCAAGGGGTGAATCCTGAGTGGAAATGACTTGCTTGGAGCCCAGTGTATTTGCATTAGAGTTCCCCACCCCAGTTACATGTCTGCCTGTATTTGTATGTCCTGGCTTTATACCCTGCAGGAGACTTCTCTCCCTTTGGTTTCCTCACTTTGGAAGTGAGAGCCCTCCTTGGAACTGCCAGAGTGACAGAGATTTGGGGTTCTTTCAAAGGCAGTGGTGGATTTTCATCTCACCGGGGAGAGGAGCCTTCCAAACACCTCATCTTGTAGTGCTTTGATGTCTGTGTGATCCTGATGTCAATCAGCCTCTTCAGAAGTCTTCCACGGAGAGTATTTCCAGCATAGGTGGATTTCCAGATGTCAGGAAACGGCAAAGTGAAGCCTGGGGATGGCTGGGGCTCATTTCTGCTGGTACCTCGGTGGGGAGCAGCACGGCAGCAGTGCTCCCTTCCAGGGGTTTGCAGCAGGGATGTTAACCCATTCCTTTATCAGGTCTCCCAGCCCCAGGAGGTCACTCCCCCTCTTCGAGCAGCTGCTGTGCTCTCACACCGTGCAGCACTTCACTCTGTGCTGAGGGAGAGCTGAGGTTGGAGGGTGCACCTTCTGGGGGGGTTTAGAAGGGCTGGCTCGTGGCAAGAAACTGCTCTGGCTCTCGTGATGTTCATTCAGCTGGAGACAAGGAAGAACTCCCGATCTGGGAGAGCAAAGCCTCCCTTGTGGCCATGCAACCAGCAACAACTGAACAGACAAAACAGAAAAAGGAAAAGAAAAAAAATGTGTAGCACAATTGATGCTAAAATAAAAATAATAATGAGGGAAACAAGCAAAAAAGAGAACTTGGACTTCAGATTGGACACAAAAGCATGAATAGAAAATAGGGCATTTCCCAGCTGAAATGAAGACCTGTTGGAACCAGAGTGTTGACAGGTGATTAGCATGGCAGTGCAGGAAGCTGTTGGTGTTCCAGCCTTTAAATCCTTGCTGTGCTACGTGGATCTTTTTGCCCTCTTTGAAAAACTCCTCTTCCTCTGTGATTTGTACGCACTTGGAGGCCGAGAGACCTTTGGTATTGTCTCATGTTTGCAAGGACAAAGCCAATTTCCTACTGTTTGTAACATAATTCCCTTTCTCCCTGTTAATCTATATCAATCAACTTCCTTTACGAGAAATATTTATGCCTACTCAGAGCAGAATCAGTTAAAATTGATTGCGTCTTAATCGGATCCAGCGTGAAATATTTTCTTTTCCTCCTGGCAGGAGCATGGGAGTGTCGAAAGGAGGGGAGGTGGAGGGAGGCCTTGCTGCTCCTCACAACCACCTGAAGGAGGTTAGACCCGGGGGGGGGTTGGTGATGTCTGCTCCCCGGTAACAGGCCACGGGATGAGAGGAAACGGCCTCACGTTGCGCCAGGGGAGGTTTAAGTTGGATATTTGGAAAACTTCCTTCGCTGTTTTAAAGGTTGCCAAGCATTGGCAGGGGCTGCCCAGGGCACTGGTGGGGGCACCACCCCTGGAAGTGTTCAGAACCTGTGTGGATGTGGCACTTGGGGCTGTGGTTTAGTGGTGCTGGTTGATGATCCTGATGATCTTCAAGGTCTTTTGCAGCCTTAGTGATCCTATAAGACTTTGGCCTCGTGGTGTAGTGAAGGAGTGGCATTAGAAAAGCAAGGGAAAGCTGTGGGCAGTACTCCTTTGGGCATCCTGAGCTCCCCTGTCCAAATATGACCCTGATAAAAGGTGATGAGTGGCTTCAAATAGAAGGAATGTCTCCAGGTTCTGCATCTCCCTGCCACGGCCGTGGTGGGAGAAGTCTGAAAAAGAGGGGGTAAAACTAAGCAGGCTGTGGTGTGTTTCTGATACTTGAAGTTTCCAGAGAGTGGGGTCAAACTGCCTTCCTTTGCCAGCTGTGTGAAATCCCCACGTAAATTACTGGTGTATCACACGGTGAGTTGATGTTACCCCAAGTTTACCTGTGGTGTGTTTTCATTAGTGCCTGTTTTCCTAAATAAAACAGGGTAAACAGAAGAAGGTAAATAACCTGCTTAGCAGTGCCTCCAAGGTTTTCATGGAGTTTCGTGGCTCCTTTTAATAGTTGGTGTTTAAGATGAATTTCATTTCAGCCGAAATGCCGTTTTACAGTTGGAGGTCTGTAGGGAACTTGAGAAGTGAATGGTTTTGACAAATGAGCACTTTGAGGGAATTCATCTTCTGTGGAGGACATCAGCTTTTTCGTACAGGGATAGGGTGGAACCTGATTAACTTCAGGTAGAGAACAAGGGAGTGACGCCCCAAATCAGAAGTGCCTTGGGATGGAAGGTTTTATTCTGATCAGACCAAGATCAAACATGCAGATTTTTGTACTCGTGCTTGAAGTCTTAAAACCTCCAGCAGCAGCACAGTGCAGTGTGAGTGCTCTGGACATGTGGAATTAGTGCTGTAACAGGTGCATCAGGAACTGGCTGGAAGGCAGAGAGCTGGTGGGATCTGCACAGCAGGAGCGAGTGGGATGAGAGCAACAGGGCTTGTTTCCAGTGAAACCCCAAAGGAAGCACAGATTTATACGAGGAAAAGAATCACAGGAACACAGAATGGTTTGGGTCGGAAGGGACCTTAAAGCTCATCCCATTCCACCCCTGCCATGTCAGGGACACCTCCCACCAGCCCAGGGTGCTCCAAGCCCCGTCCAACCTGGCCTGGGACACTCCCAGGGATGGGGCAGAAAAAAGGCCCCAACAAGTACTCTGGCATCTCCATAGGCTGCAGGGTCAGGCCTGGAAGGGGAGAGTTGAATATTCATGCCCAACCTGCCAGTTGGGCAGCCAGCTGTGTCCCTTTCAGGTGGTTAATTGTCAGTATGCCACATTTTCATAGTGATTTTACCAACTTCTTTAATGGTTTCCTTGTACAAGCAAATAGTCATCGAGGTCTGTACCTTCATAAGTGGTAGGAAAAGCTCTGGGTTTGGGGGTGACCTAATTGTGGCCTTCCAGGACCTGAGGGGAGCTGACAAGTACAATAAATAAACCAACCCACCTTTAAGTTTGACACTGCTGGGATGGATTTTTAAAGTATTTTTCCAGAGGAAACATATCTGCAGACTCTCAGGGGATGGAAATGGACTGAAACAGGACCCTAAGTAGGAGCAGTTGGAGTGCATGGAAGCATGTGTGGGAAATTTCTGCTTGGGTTGAACGGGTATGTCACGGAAAGCTTCTAGAAATAACGAGGTAAAATCAATTAATCATAGCTGCCATAGCCAGGACTTGGGATTACCCCAAGAGAAATGTATAAATCCAGCATATTTGTGCCCCAGAACCACCTGCCAGTCACTTCTTTATGGTAAAATCCACGCTTCTGGCAAGCTTCCTTTTTCCTCTCTGCCTGCCATGAAAATGAACTGCTTGTTAAACAAAAACAACCACCCTTCTGTCTTAATGGAGAATGTGCTGAACTGCCACAGCTGGCTACTTAATTTTAAGCTCTGAATAGACACTGAGCCATTGGCTGTTAAATATACAAAATATATTTAAGTGTACACAGCATCTTTTAACTTGACAGAGAATGTGGAGTTGGAATCATTGGCTGAGCCTCTCTGGTGAAATAATGGAATTTGTGTGAGGTTTTGATATTCTTTCTACTGTCTGAGAGTTGTATTGTGGATAAAATAACTGCATTTGTTGGGCACTGGTGCATTCAGGGGTAGGAGAGAAAAGGTGCTGTTCAGTTGTCCAGTGGTGCTCTGAGCTGGAATTGCTCTGCTAAAGGCACACAGCAGAAGTGTCTGGGGGCAGTTGAAGCATCTGGCTGAATACTGTGCTGTGGTTTTATTTGCACTTCCGTGAAAACACTTTCCAGCACTAAATTGGCATTAAAAATGCCGAGGTCAGTGGGTGAATGGGGAGCGTGACTCAGTGGTGTGGGAGGACGAGGTGCAGCACAGCAGAGCATTAGCAGGAGTTGTCTGCAAGAGCTCCAGGGTTGATGGTCGTGGCTGGAGACCACGAACAAGTCAGGGACCTGCTGGATCCCTGAGAATGCCAGGCAAGGACACACGTAGCTCGGTGGTATTCCCTGTGCAGACTCCTGCTGGCCATTCCCTCAGCTGGAGCACGTGTTCAGTGCCCCAGATCCCGCTGATTTGGCCAGGAAAGCAGAAGGTGATGGCTTAAAGTTAAGACAAGAGAGCTCCGTAATGTCTATGGAAGGGAAGGTAAAAAAGGAAGTTCCGAGTCCTGGCATTAGAATGAGCAGCAGCAAAGCCAGGAGTGACACAACCGAGGAATCTTTGTGCCTTCAGTGAGGAGATAGAAGAGGCAAAACCTGAGCCTAAGAATTTTCTATTCTTAGTTCCTTTTGCTAATTGTGTGAGGAAGGGATTTCTTCTCTCCGAGCTGCTGCCAGGTCCCAGCACTGCCACCGCTGCAGTGGCTTGTCCAGCCTCGGGTGGATTCTGTAGGAATTAGCCTGGAGAAAAGGAGGCTCAGGGGGGACCTTCTGGCTCTGCAATCCCTGACAGGAGGGGGGAGCCGGGGGGGGTT
>JAYRBT010000178.1:4590095-4601693 GCA_036023395.1 Myiotriccus ornatus
CAGGTTGCCCAGAGAAGCTGTGGCTGCCCCTGGATCCCTGCAAGTGTCCAAGGCCAGGTTGGACGGGGCTTGGAGCAGCCTGGGCTGGTGGAAGGTGTCCCTGCCCATGGCAGGGGTTGGAATGGGATGAGCTGTCTTTGGGGTGCACCAGGAAAATCCAGGTTTGCTGGCAATGTTCATTTTTCCCCCTCAGGATGCTTTCCTGCAGAAAGTAGCACGAGCAGATAAAGAGGATGGAAAAGAGTCAGTAAGTTGCCCTTTCTTCCCTGGCTTTGTTGGGAGAAAACAGATACATGTGGAGCACAGCAGAAGCCTAGGAAATATTAAAAAAATGATGCAGTTTAAGCAATGCTTGGGTAGGCTTTTATAATGTTAGTAATTCAGCTTTAGAGCTGAGTGTTCCAGGCTCCTGCTGCTCCTCTCAGAGTGGTTTGCAAACAGGCCCCGGGATGGCTCCAAATTAAGGTGAAAACATTCAAATCACTTAATTCCCACCCTCGGTGGTCACTGCCTGATCACGGTGTTCCCAAATAACTGCTGGATCTGTTTCATTATTTACAAGTCCTCCTGTGCTTAAAGTGTAAATTAGACTTTGCTAAGCAGAGACCAATAAACCTGGATGTTGATTGGCTTGAGTAATGGCTGGAGGAGTTGGAAAGCAAACAAGATTTAACAAAACCCCTTTTGAATATGTGTGATCTGCCCCCCCCCCAGAACGTGCCCGGGAATTCTGAGCCAGGTTTCCTGGATTCCTGGGGTGTGATGGATGGGTGCTGCCCGTGCTCCCTCTGTGGGAGTTGTGTGCTGGAGCGCTCATTTGGATGAAAGAGCTGTATCATCTGAATTTCCCTGCCCAGAGCCATGCCCCCCACACACTCCCAACTCCTCACTATCCATCTTGCTTCCCTGCACTGAGAGCTCGACTTCCCCCCTTATTTCCTCAGTCCCAGAGATGTATTTCAGGTTAATTTTGAACTATGGGGTTTTATTTTGAGAGGCAAAGCTTGGCAGCTCCTGAGTGGCACAAATCTGTGTTTTTAAATAAGTTTTGTTTTTTCTAGAAGCAGAATGAAAATTAGGTATTTTTCAATTTTTCTCTTGAATGGATGTAGAAATATGGTGTCCTCAGGACAACATCAGTGAACAATCTCCAGTTCATGTGTATCTTGTGCATAAATGAGCATCAAGGAGAAGGAAGCGAAGGAGCTTTGCTTCACATCCATCTTCCAAAATGCTGAGGCTCACCTGCAGGGAGAGAGCCAGGGAAGCCCTCATTGCCCCAACTTTCATTTTCCTCCTGCACTGAATTTTGGGGACTTGCAGGTCCTCCCATGTGGCAGGAGGAAAGAGAAAAAAAAAAATACAAAGGCTTAAATTTTTGGCAATATTTTAGAAGCAAACATTCCTCTTTGTCCCAGACAGGAATAATAAAAATGCACCTACTCCCGTCAGCAGTGAGATAAAAAGCCTTCAGGCTATTCCAGCAAACCCTTTGTTTCTTGTCTCACCTCCCAGAAGACCTTGGCAACTGCAATTCTTGAAGGTGATTTAGATTTTTAGGACGCAGCACACAACAACAAGGACCTGGGTAAACAGGCAGAGCACAGCCACTCGGGTTTGGGTTATCCAGGGAGGATGTTTCTGCAATTTTGGAGACTTCCTCCCGTGCCACGTCTTCTGATCAAGGAATCTTCATCCATCCCCAGAGGGTGGTGGGCACTGACCAGGCTCCCCAGGGCAGTGTCACAGCCCCAAGGCTGCCAGAGCTGCAGGAGGGTTTGGACAACGCTCTGAGGGACAGGGTGGGAACCAAGAGCTGGCACAGATTTGTGTCCTCAGCCAAAAGCAAAGCAAGTGAACACACAGACTAGTCAGAGCCTGGAAAGGGCTGACACTTGGTAACCCTGGATTCAGGAACTGGAATAAGAGCAGGATATCCAGCTCCTCACCTGGTTCCCTCCTTCCAGAAACCTGGGAAGAATCACTGGACTTCTACAAAGAGCACTGGATGTCTTTAGGAAGACATCAGGCAAATCTTCACCAGGATAAAAACCCTGTTCTTGGATCCAGGTGAACAGACCGATGAGTCTCTGTTCTCTGGTCCTGTTGCTTTGAGGCAGAGCAGAAACATCAGCAAGTTTTATTTCCATCCACAAAGGATCGTTAAGGTTGGAAAAGACCTCCAAGATCATCAAGTGCAACCTTTAATTGATCTATTATATAAACACCAGGCCTGATTTCCGAAAGCCACAGCTGGGAAGTTACTCTTTGCCTGAAGTAAAGACTCAGAGATGAAGGAGAACCAGTGCAGTGAAACCTTGGAAATCAAAGGCAGATGGGAACATGAATCTTTACACAATTCCGGCTGATGGGCTGGCCCTGTCCTGCCGTGATTCACAAGGCAGAAACGACCCCAAAACATCGGATGGTTCTTGCCACGGCACCTCAATTCTGCAACTGCCTTTCCCACTGAGAGTTCCCACTCCTGAGACTAAGCTTCTTACACCTTCCCACGATAAAAGCTCCATGGTTTACTTGGGGGAAAAATATGTTTGTGCTTATTCCCAGCCAGAGCTGAGCTCCTGGGAACAAAAATTCCTTGATTACAAGCATCGATTATGGAGTTTGGCACTTGCAAACAGAATGATTTGCACTTAAAAAGGGTCACACTCCCAGGGATATCCAAGTGTTCCCATTGAAATATATTATCACAAAAGCAATCTCAATTCTATTTCAAACCTGGTGTATTTTATTGAGCCTGGATTAATTAACGCTGTATTCATCCTTCATCTGCTAAGCATGTCCCCAGCCAGGACAAAGCAAAGCCATTTTTACCTGGTTTTTTGTTCATCTCCTTTAAATATGTTCACCTTCTTTTACTTCAGGCTTGCTCTTCCCAAACTCTTCCTCAAGTTAAACCACATAAATGCACTCAAACTGCACCTGCAACAAGTACAAACGGGCCAGAGTTTAAACGAGAAACCGAAAGCACTGGCACTTACATCGTGTATGAAGACCAGTCCTCGAATGAGACAACAATTCACACACAGAGGTCAAAAGAAATAAAACTCAGAAAACCCCACTGCTGCTGAAAACTGGAAGTGTTCCTGAATTAACTTAGTGTTGCCTGCAGTGACTTACTTTCGAGGCAGCTGCAGCCCATGTGTGATATCATTTGTGTTTGCAGTGCCTCCGTTCCCTCTCGAGAGCCCTGACTGATAATTTTCTGATAACGGTGGTTTTAAGTTCCTGGGAATACTCTCTGTCAGGTTTGACAGATGTGCTGCAGCACAAACCAGTTTTCATCAGGGATCTGCCTCATTTGTTAAGTTATTTGTTGCTGGGAATACAAGGCCAGGCTCTGGGTGCCTGCACAACCCCCCCCCAACACAGAAGTTTTCTGCTTCTCGTTCCTTTTCATCTTTCTTTGATGTGTTGTGGAGTTGAGTGTCGATGCTGGGGGTCAGAAGTTTCAAAGCCACCAGTAGAATCGGGGAGTCTCAGAGTGGTTTGGGTTGGAAGGGCCCTTAAAGGTTTACCATCAGTGGCAGGCACGGGAAAGAAGGACAGAGATACGGGTGTGGTTGTAATGCACATTTTCTGTCTCTGAGAGGAACCTGGGGTGTCAGTGTTCCTCAGGAGTCACCACGGAGGGCAGAAGCTCCTGGGTGCGTAACTGGGTGTGTGGAGTGTGTTACTGTTCACTCCTGGTTGGTTTTCACTCTTCAGTACACTGTGTGAAACCCTCCCACTGCCCCCGGATCCCTGGGAGTGTCCAGGGCCAGGTTGGACGGGGCTGGGAGCACCCTGGGCTGGTGGAAGGTGTCCCTGACATGGCAGGGGGTGGAACAACAAGATGATCCTTAAGGTCCCTTCCAACCCAAACTGTGATTCTAGGAAAAAAAAGCATGTTCTAGATGTTGACTGTCTGGCTGCTCCTCATTAAGTACTACCTTTGTCTTGGTAGACTTTTGCACATCTTTACCCTGTTTTCACATCTTTATCCTGCAAATTTATTTTCTGTTGCAGAGCAACTCAAGGTATAACCCTTTTTTTTTTCCTGGAGAGCTTTATGTAACTGTGCTTTTTTTTTCCCCCCATCACCTTGATGTGTCACTCTTGCTGAAGAAAATTTATTCTGGGTTTGGTTGTTATTTCAGTGCTTTCATTTGTTTGAGGTGAGATTGGGTGATGGTTGCTCAGCGGAGGAAAAGCTCATCACGTTAAGTAGATCGCTGTATGTGATGGGTCTCATCGTCAATTTAAATTATTGTGCCTTGCCAAGTGCTGCTTCTGGAATTGTCTGAAACAGCTGCAGTGTCAGAGGCAGCGTTTTGTTACAGATAATGAGGTTTAAACCTCCTGAAACATCACTCAAAACACGAAATACCAGAAACCCGAGTTATAAAACAGTATTTTGACTGTCGCTATTGTTACAGAAACACCTAAAAATGTCGGTGCCCCTCTGAATGTCTCCCTGGTGTGTTCATTTTCCTTGCAGGCACTATCCTGGTTGACAACATGCTGATCAAAGGGACAGCAGCAGGGCCTGACCCCACCATTGAGCTCTCCTTGAAGGACAACGTGGATTACTGGGTGATCCTGGATCCCATCAAGCAGACCCTGTACCTGAACAGCACCGGCCGAGTCCTGGACAGGGATGTGAGTCTGGGGGGGCTCTGGGTTTGCTTTGCTCCCCACAGACATCAGTTCCTAATTAACCAGAACCACCAGACCTGCTGGAATATAATTCCTGCATCTCTCTTGTCCCCAGCTGGATGTGGACAGAGTTAATTGGATTCTTCGTTAGGATTTATTGGGAGCACACAGAAACCTGACCGTGTGTGCAAAGACTGTGCATGGTCAGATGGAGCAATAAAGGCCAACCAACCAAAGGTGTGGGGTTTACATCCAACAAAACCCGGCTCCTCTACATTAAATTTTGATTGTGCATGGAACTGTGAGATGTGAGGAGAGCAAAGCATTTGTGACTACTACAAATCACTTGCAAAGCTCGACGTGTTCAGTTGAGAACGTGCTGGTTTAGATCCTTTCTTTAAGGCAGCTTAAAATTCACGTGGTACTTTCCTTCCTGGTGGCATTGAAAGAAATATTGTCAGGCCAAGTTTGGCTTTTCTAAGAAGAAAGCTAAAAAGCACAAAAGAAATAGGAGTGTTCTCATCTAGGCTAATTTCACTGAAGAGCAACACTTTAAAAACAGAGATATTTTCTCGCAGTGTTGCAGCATTGCTGCGGTTCCTCAGAACCTGAAAGGAAAGCTGACTCCCAAGTGCTGTAATCAGTGTGGCAAGGATGCTTTAGAACTCCTTGGAGTTCTCCTTGGGGTGCAGGGAAGTTTGTTTTGTATTAGCTTGATTGATTAATTTGTCTTCTCCGTGTGTTTTGAGATCTGTTCATAAGTACCGAAAACAACATGCAAATTTCCCCTCATTTCCATTTTGAGCTGAAAAGAGCTAATTGAATTCAGCTGCTCTTAATTTAGTTTTAATTCACAAGCTGTTCTCAGATGCAGAGCACAGAGTGGCACCGTGGTCACGGTGGCCTCGGCAGAGGCGGCGCTTGCCCGAGCACCGAACGGCAGCTGCTGCAGCGTGTTTGGCCTTTCAGTTTTAATTTGGAGCCAGAGCAAAAAAAGGAGAGCCTGGAATGGGAGGTGAGGCTGGAGAACCACTGGAAGAAAGGCAGGGTCCATTCTTCCTCGGCCCACAAAACCCTGCACATCCCTGTGGGGTCAGGAACTGGCATTAATCCCCGCTAGGTCAGTGCTAATTCTTTCTCGATGCCCCTTTTAGTGACGTTCTCCCCCTCTGGGGTTGTTCACCTGAGCTGCTTGACCTGAATCCCACTGGATGCTTCACCAAGAGGGACCTTGTCAGATTATCTGAGGTCCAGTATTAGCAGCAGTCTAAATGAACTCACTTCACATCCTTGTGAATTCACAGCCACCGTAGAGTGATGCTCCTCGCCAGAAGGAGACTCAAGTCCAGAGGACAGTTGAAGTGTGTACCTATAGAATCATGTATAGATAGTTAAGTGTTTAAATTGGTATTTCAGATATTACTTCCTCGCTTTTTGCTGTGAACTTTAGCAGGTCTTATCCCTGGTATTCAAATTACTCCTTTGTGGTTATTTAAGTTTAGTGGGCCATGAAAGAAAAAAAAAATCTGGGATTTGAGGTCATTTAGGTTTTGGGTGTGAGCCCCACTGTAGATCTTCTGTGGGCTCAGTGAATTGCTGGAACTCACAAGCCAAAGAAAATGAAAGCAGCCCTCAAAAACCCCCAGTGACTGAGAGAAACACTGAAATGTGTGTCATGGGCTTGATTATTGTGGCTCTTTTGGGGCTGGGGGAAGTGGTGTGTTGGCAGTGCTGGGTTAGCTGTTGGACTTGGGGGTTCTTTCCAACCCCAGTGATTCTAAGATTCTGTAAAGGCTGTTTGCAGCCTTCAGAACCAGCTCTGTGCTCACCCCCAGAATGCAGAATCATTCAGACTGCAAGTGGTTCCTTCTTTTGTTCACAGAAAAAAAAAAAAAAAGTATTTTTCTCATCTTTCAAGTTAAAAATTTGCAATACCAATGAAATTGGGGGGTTTATTAAGTCAAACCTTAAGGTTCGGTTTTTATTACAGAGGAAAGATATATCCCCTGATTCACAAATGGTGCATGTACAAGCACGTTCAATACATTTGGATAACTCTTCCCATTTTTCTCTCCCTGCTGATTCAGTTACCCTGATCCTGTTCCTGTGTTTTATTACCTTTCTTGAAAGCAAAATCTCATTAGATTCCATTGATTGATTTTGCTAAGAGTGGCAGCGTGTTTTCCAAATAAAATCAGATAAAAAAAAAATATTCCAGACTTTACTTCCAAAACTTGAAGTGCTTAGGAAAGATGAACAGTGATAGTTCAGAGCTGAAGGAGCTACTAAGAGGTGCTGGAATGATCCGTCCCCAGTGTCACAAACAATTTGTGCCACTGTGCCATTATGTATTTACATTTTTTGCCTATGAATGCTCAGACTAATGAGAGTTTGTTTAAACACCTGATTTTAAACCTAAGCACCGGCCCAGCAGAAATTAGACATCAGTGAAAGGAATGCTGGTCCTGCTTCTCTCGTATTTTATCAAAAAACAACAAACTGTTTTTTTCCATGTTCTCGTGACAAAGATCAAACCCAGAATATCAAATGGTTATCAAATATCTATTTTTTTCAACTAATTATATTTTTCTTGGACATGGCTACTAAATGTAGATCTACTCAGTAGTGTTTAAGCGTATTAAAGGCAGACTGAAAATTCTTGGATCTTACTCATATGAGTAGTAATAGCCATTCCAGGCTAAATTCCTTTGCCCATTCATCAAGTTTGGGAGTTATTTGTGTTTGAATACTGCGATGTCCCCCGGAGTGAGAACATCAGGAGTTTCCCACCTGTGGCATTTTCTCGGGATCTTTACAAGGGTGCCTTTTCACTTTCAGCCCCCAGTGTCCATCCAGTCCATCGTGGTGCAGGTGCAGTGCGTGAACAAGAAGGTCGGCACCGTCATCAACCACGAGGTGCGGATCGTGGTGAGGGACCGCAACGACAACTCCCCTCAGTTCCAGCAGCAGAGCTACTACGTGGCCGTGAACGAGGTGAGAGCCCCCGAGTCATCTTCCCTGTCAGTGCCAGGCACCAGCTGCCAGTGCCTCCCGTTTGAAAACCCCGTGGATTCCCTCGTTTTCAAGTCCCTTTTGTGTCCCTTTAGAGTCTGAAGCTGGGCCTCCGTGAGTGAAGTGATTTCTGTGACATTAATGCACTTTTAGCAGCAAAACTGGAAGTAAAACAAATATATTTAGGGGAAAAAAAAACAACCAAACAAAAACCCCAAAGTAAAGAGTTCAGAAGGATTTATTAACGATATCGAAGCTTGGCAAAGCGCAGGTTTGGTTTATTGCTGTTTCTCTCTATTAAATGATGTCTGTGGAAGGAATTATTTTGCTTTATATCTTTATGGAGCAGAGAGCTGTGGATTGGACTTCTCTGTGCTATTTGAAGGTAAAAGACTATTTCTATCTTGAGCTGGTACAGCTTCATTTCACTTGGCAGTTAAGTGTCTTATTCTCTTAGGGGTCGAATAATCTGCTAATAAGCAGTGCAAAGGCTCTCTGTTTTCAGTGTTGGTATCTCGGGCCTTTAGTACTAAGAAGTAGAGGTGGGGACTTACATACAGAAGTGGGAAACATCCAGGCTGAAATTTTGTGGAGGATGGAAGGGCTCGAGCAGGTGAAGACCGAAAGAAGTAGAGTTGCTGTTAAAAAACCGAAGCTGTTAAATGTCTGTGTGCCTTGTGCCCCCTTCGGGGCTTGGTTTGGGGGTCAGGGGTGACTGTTTTCGTGTTGTATGGTTTGAATAGAATTGATTCGCTGTTTCAAAAAGAAATGCCCCAGTTTTTTGCGTTCGGGAGATTCAGGTGTTTGAGGTGTCTGTGTGGTGTTCCAGTCACCACGTGTGCAGCGAGGTGCAGGACACCCCATTGCCCCCAGGAGAGGAGTGGGAGACTTGGCTGGTGAGTTTAACCCAAAAGTGTGCAGGAAAAATCCCGACTCCACACATTGTATTGAAGTAGAGACCTGAATTTGAGATCAGGATATGCAGCCATCTCAAACTTCCCGGTCTCCTGAGAGGTGGCACCTTTTGAACTGAGGCTGTTTCCCTTCGGACAGATTTCTGGCCATCCTGGCTGATGTGACTGACACTGGAACGTGGAGGTCCCAAAATACCATTGGTTAATGCTCTCATTAATTAATTACCAACAACAGCAACAAAAAAACCACACAAAGCATCTCAGACTTCCTCAAAGGTTGTAATGAGTGATTAATTTTTTTTAATGCTACTTTATTCTGCTCCTGATTGGCACTGCCTCTAGTGAACTCAGCAACAGGAATGAGGGAGTTGTGGTTATTTTTTGCTTCTGTTTTCTGGTTGTCTGTAAACCTAAAAGTGCAGAAGTTTCTCTTTCCCACGTAACATAAATCAAAGGGCGAGCAGATTTTATTGTATTTTGGAGAAACAGAATGGTTTTTGTGTCGAGTCATCTTTCTATTTGAACTGTCCGCACCACAGCAAGATAGGTTTGTCACAGAAGCTGAGGGTACTTGTAACAGCCACAGAAATCCTGGTTTCACTCGTGCCTTTTCCCTTGGCACAGGGAAAGACACGGTTTAAAAGCAAGTTGTGGAAAATCAAAATCATCAATACGTGTCTGTTGAGGAAATGCTTTTTGTTCAGGAGGATTTAAATCGTTCTATTAAAAGTCTCCTTCAAGCCAAAGAATGAGTCTCAGCCGACTCCAGCTGCTCTCCCCAGCATTTTGAATCCCCTCATGAAAGTAAAAACGAGTTGAGGTCGATGTCATCATCTTTATGATAATTAGAAATACTCTGCAGAGTTATTTCCTTGGCTTTTTTGCTTTACATATTTTTATTTATATGAAAATATCACATCATTGTTCATTTAGGGAAAAAATCCTGTCGGTGACATCAGCCTGGGGCTAAGTCTGACCGGGTGTATTAGTGACTTGAAGACAGGAGTTACTGCAGTATTAAAACAAAGTTCTGCAGCTGGGATAGAATTCAGAAGAATTATGCAACTAATTAAAATTCCACAGGCAAACCTGTAGCATTGCTGCAAGGGTTTTAAATTTATGTATCCTAATGTTGGGGATTAGCAACTAAAATCTTGTACTGCTGAGGCACCATTGTGGTTGTCTGTGTTTTGTGTTAAATACAACTTATCTCGGTAGTTTTTATCTGAGCTAAATACAGCCCCAATTCAGCCTTGCCGGGGTTTCCTAAAACTGACTTGTTTTGGTCTTTTAGTTTTTCACTTACCCCAGTGCTACGGAGGCGTTGGGAAGCTCAGGAGCTTTTAATGTTGGAAATGGTAGTGGAGTTACTGGAACACTGTTGAAGTCACTATCATTTTATTAAATGTATGTAACCTTAGAGCTGCTCAGAACCCAAAATTGTAGGATTGCCTTGTTTATTGGTTTTGGGGTTTTTTCCCACCTCCCCTTGAGCTGGCAGAGATGGGAATCCTTTGCAAAACGAGTCCGTTCCTGGAACTTCAGTAATTTCCAAACTTTGGCTTTGGGCTGTTGAGAATTACAACTTGTGCTGAATTTTCACTTCTTGATGTGTAATTATTGCTGCCTTTTTCCTTGTGGTATGGAAATAATTAATCTCTGCAGGTAGACACCATCAGAAGAACGTTAGCTCAGAATGATTAACTGGAAATCTTGCTTTGCTCTGCTCTTCGGGGGCCCTGTGAAAAATTATTCATTTTTAACTCTGTAAATAGCCAATAATAGGAGGATTTCTTTTCCAAATGTTTTATGGAAGAGCTGAGCATTCCTGCCCGCATCTAGGCTTCTAATAGACATAAATCACATTGAGGCAAGTTTTGAAGCATTACAGCTGCAGACTGGGGAGGAAGAAGATGTACGGTGTGCATTTCCTCTCTGTTTGTTTAATTGCCTTCTCTTTGAAATCCTCCTTGTTTCTTGTCATCCTGGTTCTCTTTCCACCGGCTTGAATTCCCACAGAGATGGTTCTCCTCAGGCTGTCATGTACACTCAGATAATTGTTTCTTTACAGTTCCTAACGTTTTATCTTGCAGAAGGTGAGACACTCAGCGCGCTCGAACGCTTTGCCACGTAACTCCAGTGCCTTTCTGCAGGAGACACTAAAGGTTCACAGGGAGAAACAAAATTCCACTCTTTAAGTAAAGAAATCTCTCCTAATATGCCACCTGAGCCTCCCCTGGCTAAATAGTCACACTTTATTAGGTGAACTGAGTTCCCCCTTGTTGGTCCGACAAAAAACTGACAGAAATCCCTCACAGATTTGGGGTAAAAGTGTTCTGGCAAATGCCATGGTAAGAAGTGACGTTGCTGGCTAAGGGTAAATCATTAAAACACTGAGATCTCAGTGCAAAAATCCTGAGTGGCTTTGAATGCTGAAGGGGCCTCTCTCCAGTGACTGGAAGTGGATTTTGAAGCACCTGGTTAAGAGCTCATCTGGGTTTTTCTGAAGGCTGAAGGAGTCTCTAATGTGAGATCTTGAGCGGGCTGGGAAGTGGAGTGGAATGAGGGAGTGGTGGGGGATTTTTGTCACTGTTATTTCTGGGATCACTTGCATTGCATAAAAGAAAACTCACGTAAAATGGAAACCTGCGTGTCCTGAAGGTCTGCACATCTGCAGCCGGTTATTTTGGATGCAGTACATTAACTCCAGGACTTCAGCTTTTGACTTTTACTGCCGCAGCGTGCAGCTGTAGTTCTGCTGTTTGCCGATAGCTCGTTTTTACAACTGTCCCCTTTGTTATCAGTTAATAACGTGCTTTACGGCGCCTTTTTGTGTTGGCCGTCCTTTACCTGCGCCCTGTCAGAACCCGACACGGCCGCTCCGAGGGAGGCAGCGGATGACTCTCGCTTTTCCAAGCCTTTCCATGCTTCCGGAGAGCACCACAGCTCCTGGTCCTTCGGCTGGGAGCACTCGGGGGGGGCCCAGCCCTTCCTCAGCCTCTTGGCAGCCGGG
>JAYRBT010000178.1:4659637-4682554 GCA_036023395.1 Myiotriccus ornatus
GGGCCTGCCCACCCTCCCAGGGAAGGATTCCTTCCCAATATCCCATCTAACCCTGCCCTCTGGCAGTGGGAAGCCATTCCCCCTTGAGCTGTCACTAAATGCCCTTCTCTTGTGGTGAACAAAAACCATTTTTGCTTCTAGAACTTGACTGAAAATAACTCGGCCTGAGCCTTATTTAGATGTAGCAGAATCAGGAGGAACATGATACAGAACAATATATTTTTTTAATTATTCAGCAGTGGAAAGGGGATAAACACACTAGACCCCAGCTCTTTGGGTATGTGTCCCATACACAGGCAGCAGCTATCCCAAGAAAACAGGCAGCCAGTGCTCAGGGGATGTTTTATCTGCTGATTCATTGCGTCTGTTGATCATTTGGTGATGGTGTTTTTCTTTGCTCCATCAGTAGAAGCGTGGAACATCAATTCAGGACGATCAGGGGATGCGAGGGGATAATTTAAAATAGCCAAGAAGACAGGAGGTAATACCTAAGGAGGCAGTTAGGGAATGTTCAACTCCCGCTGTAATTATCCATCTTCCGTGCTGCCTGTGGGAAGCTCGGGATTGCCCCGGTCTAGCTGGCAACCAGGATTTTTGGGCACAGCTGGAGGATTGCTGGGCTGCCACGGCACGGGGAGTGGTGGAGTGGTGAACATCAGAGGCTTGTTAACAGTCAGCTTGTGCCTGGTGCTAAGGTGGAGGTGGTGGGTTGGCCTTGGCCAGCTGTTGGACACCCTCCCAGCCATCTCACTGCCCCTCCTCAGCAGGACGGGGGAGAAGATGAGGTGGGAAAGCTCTTGGACTGAGATCAGAACAGGGAAGTCACCAGTTACTGTCACATGAGAGACAGATTCGACCTGGGAAGAATTGATTTGACTGGTCTAGTGGAAATTCCCACCCCCACAGCAGGGGGGAACTCCAGGAAGGTCCCAAAGCAGTGTAGGGTTCTGTGGTCCTACGAATCTGTGTGTGGCTGTGCCCCAGGGACAGAGTTCCTGCAGCCCTTCCCTGGTGGTGGCATTTGTCCTTCTGCACAGGGCACACTGGGGGTTTGCTGTCGTGGAGCACGGCCAGGGTGCTGTGGGACAGTCCCCAGCACATCTGTTGTGGTGTTCCAGTGCTCTGCCCGGTTCCCATCGGTGACCCAGTTACAGAACCTGCCGGGAAAGGGCAGTGGGGCACATCCAGAACAGAGCGGGGACTGTGCTCGGTCCGAGTTTTGTAACTTTGTAATTTTAAAGTATTGAGCAGTGATGGGTTTTCTGGTATTAAATGAGCTCTGTCAGATCCCACAGCAGCTGTTTTAGCTCTAACATACCTGGTAATTCCAGGCAGGACCCTATAAACCTGCTCTGGAGTGTGCTAGCCCTGCACGAAGCAGCTCACTGGGTTCGTGATTTCCTTTTTTCTACCTTTCCCCACTCCCTCTCAAAAAAACCTTGGACAAAGCCCTTTGGTTTCTTTCCTGCAGCCCTAAAACATGAGATTTCCCAACTTAGTCAAAGGGCTTGTGTGGGGAAAACCTGCACCTGCAGCACAGCACTCGCTCTGCCGGGGGTTCTGTCCTCGGGTGGGAGTGCTGCTCTGACATCCAGGAGAGAAGGCAGGTGGGATAACGGAGCCAAGAGGCGAGAGAAAAGTCCCTTTCTTTAAGCCAGATTTTAAATCACTTTCAACTTCAGGGAGACTTCTGGCTCCTTTTCTCAAAGTGGAGCAGCTGAGTAGCAAGTGGGTTCACAGGGGGGCTGCGGAGGGTCTGCAGTGTCAGCATCCCACAGAGCCTTCAGCGTTCCCCCTGGAATGCTGTTTGCAGCGCAGTCAGGGCAGCTGAAGGCTTTGCCAGGTTTCCACAAGGGGACTTGTCGTTTCCTGTGTTGCCACTGCTCTGAACGGGGCTGGGGTTTCTTGGTGTGACCCACAGCATCGCTGCATCCTGCCAGAGAGCTGTGTCCGTGGCTCCTCCCGGCACGATCCTCTCTGTGCCGCTCTTCCAAGGAAAGGTAGCAGATGGACTGACAGCAGGGAAGCTCCGGGGGTGGGTGCTGTGTGTGGCAGGAGCAGTTACCAGCTCAGAGTTTGGGATGTCTCGTAGAGGACACAGGGTCACCAGGGCATCGTGAGCTGTGTTTGTGTGTGGAGTGTGCACCGGTGTCTTACTGCTCTGATTTTGAAAGAGCACCACTTTGGGCTACTTTGAGGGAAACTATTTAGCTTTTCTTCCTTTAATGGCTTTTCTTCCTGCTTTATTTTTGATTTTGGGGGGGGGGGGGATATGTCCTGAAGCTTTTAAGGAAGCAAAGGGAGGTTGCTAGAGCTGGAGAACACACGGTGTATAAACCAGACTTTGTGGGTTGCCTCTTGCTTGTCGATTTACTGATTTTCACTGGCTTGGACTGTGGTTTTTCCCCCCCTTGTGTTGCAGGAGCTCCATCACCACTGTTTACATCGAGGTCCTGCCACCCAACAACCAGAGCCCTCCCCGCTTTCCCCAGCAGATGTACAGCCTGGAAGTGAGCGAGGCCATGAGGATCGGAGCTGTTTTGTTAAACCTGCAGGTACAGATGCTTCCCTGGGCTTCCCTCTGCTTTCCTGGAGGTGCTGAAGCCTCCACCACCTTCCTTCTGTTTATGCCCTTGCCATGCAGAAGCCAGTCCTTGGATACAGGAGGAAAAAGGGCAGTTTATAGGGATTGGATGATTTTCAGAACCAGTAAAGTGCCTGTTTGCTTCTCCACAGCATAGAGTGCAACTCCTTACAGGCCCAACCCATCTTCTGAAGTGGTTATGTGGGGAGGGGGTTTCCTTTTTTAAGTTGTAATTATGCTGTGCACAAAGAAATTCGATTTTTCATCCCATTTCTGTATAAACGAGGCATCACCTTCTGTCTGCAGGTGAGCTGAGATCAGGGATGGCCTCACGCTCCTTGTGCATCACCTCCCTGTGCCCCAGGACCAGGGAGCTCCCTCCTGCATCCCCATCCTCATGCAGCAGAGCCAGACCTTCCCCTGTTGGGTTAATGGTTAATAAATCAGCTCACTGGCTGTTCCCTGAGCCTTTGCTGTGTTGCGTTCTGCCCACACATCTCCAAACCAGCTGTGCAAAATGGGGAGATAAATGACAGCTCTTCAGATCCTGTTTTTTTGAGGGGGGATCAGGAACTTAATGCTACGTTCAGTAGTAGCGAAATAAAGCGAAATAAAGGAGCTCTAATTGAGCCACTGATGCAGGTGAATGGGTGGTTAAACGGTTTGCTGATGAAAGGTTTGGATTATTATGGATGGTTAGGCTGATTTAGTCACCTGTGCTGAGGGAGGGTGACTCATTTAGCTCAGGGCTGCAAATTAACTTCTGGCACACCTGTGGTGCCTGCAGGGAGTGCAGGATGGAAGGGCCATGCTGTTCAGGAGCCTTCTCCTCCCTGGTGGGGAGACTCTTGCTTTTGGAAACCCCCCAAAGGAACAGGAGCCAGGAGCATGCTGAGGAACAGAAACATTTGTGTTCACTTGACAGGTGATGGAATATGTATCTGAGGGCCTGGGGGATCTTTGGAGGCAGAAGAACTATTGGCAGGCTTTAGTATTTAAGGGGTTTACACAATTTGAATGTGGTTGGAAAGTGCTGGAATAATCTGTTTCAACGTTTCGCTGAATCCCAAACAGCACATTCTGGGCTCCCAGGGAACAGGGACAGGAGGAGAGGGAACGGCCTCAGGCTGTGCCAGGGGAGGCTCAGGGTGGACATCAGCAGGAATTTCTCCCTGGAAAGGGTGGTCAGGCACTGGCAGGGGCTGCCCAGGGAGGTTTGGAGTGCCCAGCCCTGGAGGTGGGGACAAAGGTGGGCATCGGGCACAGGGGGGACCCACGGGCTGGGAGGGCTTTTCCAACCTTAACAACTGCGATTCCATAATTTTACCGTGTAGATTCTGTTTCCTTTTCCCGTGATCCTTGGTAAGGAATGCTGAGGAAATCTGGGAGAGACAGCCTGTGCCAGGCAGGGCAGGGGGGATGTGGGATAGCCGTGCCAGCTCCTGTCCTCCTTGCCAGGATGCTGCTGAGAGCTCTGGGGATATAGCCGTGGGTGTTCTCTTGCCACATGCCAAGGTCCCCAGAAATCCCAGGTTACTGTATTTGGGGGAAAAGGGAAATGCCTCAGTTTGTTTTAAGAGCTTTGGAAATGCGTAGGAGATGTTGAGTTTTACTGATTTTTACCTCAGTGTGGATTAATCTTGTATTACCAGTCTGCTGTGCATGCTGTGAGTTCAGCCAGACAGTTGTTCTTTGTGAAAAATACTGCCTTCTTAAATCCCAAATATGCTTGGCTTCAGCTTCTGGGGCTCAGTCCAGGACTGTATCTTTTGTAGGGCTGGTGATCCTGGACCTGGAATGTGGGTGCATCATACAAGAGAGATGGAGTGGGACTTTTTCCAAGGGGGTGTAGTGATAAAACAAAGGAGAACGGTTTTCTACTGCCAGGGGGCAGGGATAGGTGGGATATGGGGAAGGAATTGTTCCCTGTGAGGTGATGAGGCCCTGGCACAGGCTGCCCAGAGAAGCTGTGGCTGCCCCTGGATCCCTGGGAGTGTCCAAGGCCAGGTTGGACGGGGCTGGGAGCAGCCTGGGCTGGTGGAAGGTGTCCCTGACATGGCAGGGGTGGCACTGGGTGAGCTTTGAGATCCTTTCCAGCCCAACCATTCAGTGATTTTAAGTTCAGGTGCCTCATTCTGCATTGGAACACCCCTCTGTGTCAAAGCACTTGTGAGGATTGTATTTCTGTCTTCATCTTTCTTCATTCTCTGCTGTGTAAAATTGGCCAGGACATTTCAAACATTCATAAACTGAGTATTTAAGCTTGTGAAATCTTGGGCTGTCCTTTCCAGGCAACAGAAAGTTACCAGTTAGTCACCTTGGTGTGGGGTTTTTTGTGCAGTTCTAGCAATGGCTTCAGGCATTGCCTGTGTTCCATCTTCATGTGGAACATCACCAGACCTCAAGTGTTTATCAAGTGTGTTCACGGGTCCATTTTCACACTGATGTTTCCTTTCATGATTCTGACCAATAAATCAAGGGTTTAGGTTGGTGCAGATTAAGAGATCATTCTTTTATGACTCTCTCTTCAAAATACTTTGTTAGTGTTGCCTGCAGCATCAGGCTTACAAAATCTGGGAAAGAGTGAGCAAAATATTTTAAATATTCCCAAGCTGGCAAATCTGAAGATCTGCAAAACATCAGGGTCAATAACGATGCAAATGCAGCTGCTTCAGATTTTCCTTTTAGACTTTAAAATACCTGTTCTAAAAATAAAATTCACTTTCTCCCTTTTCCATGTTCCATGCTGAGGATGGAAGGTTGTATTTCTTTCTTATGCTGTTATTTATTTTATAATGCACCCAGTTGATTGTGAGTGGTGTTTTAATTAACAACATTTGAGATTAATGCAATATTAAATGGTCTCCACAGCATTAATTTGTAAATAAACCTCAGAGTTTATTGCATGCCTGGGAGGCATTTACAGCTTCGTGTTCTGCCAGCCATTATTAATTAAAATATGCAAATGGTGTCATTTTTCTGGGAGTCTGCAAAACAAATAGGGCTGTTACCACGGTCCAGTTCCGTGCTGAACAAGGAGGCAACATGGAATCGTTGTGTACAATTTATGGAGTCACTGTATTGCACTGAGCTGGAAAGCAGTGGCTATGGATTGCTCTCCTCACTCACAAGCCTTCAGGGGTTTTCTCATTTCGTAATAACCTGCTGTCCTTTGGAAACAGGAGCTTTTAAAAACAGCCAGTTATCATCTTCTCCCTGATTTTTAGAGTCTGTTGAGTGGAAGGTGGATTTTCTTTGGAGATAAGGAGAAAATGAAATGAACTAGAGCCAGTCTTTTATTTTCTGTTTGTCTGAGAGTCTCCTGACTTCTTGTTGTGAATGTAGGCCCTAATCATAGCTGTGGGACACCCCAGAACGTGCAGGGAGGGCCTGTAGGTAGAAGGGGTACAAAGGGCCACTCAAGAGGGTGATTTAGGATCTGGAATAGTCCTCAGAGAGGACAACTAGGCAGGTTTTCTGGTTCCACTGTTTGTAGCATTTTGTATTCTTGGCTGACAATTTTTCAGTGGTCTTTCCTGAGTCAGATCCTGACTGTTCCTATCTTCAGGGTAAGGAGATCCAAATCCCACTCAGACCCAGTAAGGTGGTGCCACCTCCTGCCACTCACGGGATTTTACAAACAGATTTCCTACTCTCTCGCTGTGGATGGAACTGTTGATCAGTCCTGGAGGAACTATTTACATCTGTGCAGAGCTGAGTCAATACTGAATGCCACCCACTGTTGCCTGACCTTCATTTTTATGAGTGGTTTTATTCTTGCTTGATCCCACCCTCCATTTGGGGACGGTGTTGTCTGACTGGTTTGGGGAGGTGTCGCAGAAAGCAGCACGAGAAGTCTCTCCGTGGCTCGGATGTTTTCTTGCCCCCGCAGCTTCTGCTCTGTTCTCTCACCCTGTTACAGAAGATCAGGTTCCTTCACCATCCCTTTGTTCTTGGCAGCCTCAGCTCTGTGTTACCCATCTCCACGTTGCCACCCAGGTCACTTGCCGCTGATCTGGTCGTTTGTGGTTTTCGGGGAGTTGAGCTCTCCCTGGGATTTCCTGGCTCATTCCCCCGTGAAGGATGTGCCTCGTGTTTGCCCTTCAGCACGTTTTTCCTCTGTGAGTTTTCAAAGAAAACCACTGATGGCTTTGAGGATTGCTTTTATACACTAGGATGAACTTAATCAGGCTTTAATTTCAGCAGATGATTTAAAGATGCTCTATTTATGTGCAACTTCTCTGCCTGTTCTTTCCCCGTTCTCGGCCAAGATTTTACCCCCCTTTGTTGCCACAGTTAATTCCAGCAGTGTCAGCTCTTTGACCTTCTCAACATCATCTCTTCTGTTTGGAAGGTACCACATTCTTCAGGTTTCCCCTGCAGTTTGAACAGTTCTTTGTTATCCTTCGTGTTCTTTGCTGTTTCTATTAGTTTCGCCTTGACTTTTTCTGACTCTACTGCTGCTCTGGTTGTTCTTGCTCTTCCTTTGTGTGGGTCCCCTTCATCTGCCTTAGCCACTGTGCAGGAGACTGTTTAATAGGAATTTCTCTAAAAAGCTCACAATACTCTTTCCTCTGAAAAGGTTTGTGTACCCTTGACAAAACAGTAGCAATTCTATGGCAGATTTATGGCTGGGTTTGGGAACAGGTTAACCAAACCTTAACAACAAAAGTAGTTTACTCAGCTTCTGAAAAGGGATTTTCAGCACCTAGTAGGTGAAATATCATTGCTTTGGTGCTGCTGACGGCCATTCTTAGAGGTCTTATCTGATCTTCATCCCCAAAAAGCAAATTATCCTGGAGAGAGAGTGCTACAGTGTCTACACTGCTGGGTGGAGCGTCAGCCAAAGATTGGGATTCTGGTAAACCAACAGAAAGAGGGATCTGGACTGGAAGTGGAAATGAAGACTAGGAAGAAAGAAACCAAGAAGTTCAGTCTGATCAGTCTGTAGCTATATAAGATAAACCTAACAGAATAAGCCTGAATTTCAGGCTCATGCTGTTGTGTGTGTCTATGTGGCATTAATTTGATAATTACTGATAATGACTAATTGTTAATCCTGTATTCAGGTTATTCCTCTGTAGCACGAGAGTGCTGATGTGCTGCAGCTTTATCTGAAGTAGCCCATCTGCAATAAGCAGAGCTGCCTTAGAAGCAGAGATCAGTGTCGTCCCTGCGACATCCCTGGACCCTCAGGGGTTGATTCTCCACTTTATGCACGGAAGGAAAGTAAAGAAAGCTCTGTCACTGACTTAATTCTCTCCTCTTTTTTTTTCCCCCTAAAGGCTTTTGATAGGGAGGGTGACCCCATAAGATACCTCATTCAGAACGGAGATCCTCAGCAAGTTTTTAATCTCTCTCAGAGGTAAGTGGAAAACCCTTGGAAAACAGACTTGTAGCTTTTCAGTCAAGTGAATGTGGGGGCTGAGAGTGAAAGGAGAGGTGTGTAATCACACATGCTCAGCTGCTCCTCACACACAAATGAGAGCTCTGAGAGCCTTATTGCACTCTGCAGTTTTTCACAGGGGACTATTTATTTATTTTGAACACTTTAAGTAGGTAAAACTCACTGAAGTGGAAACATTCTATTTAAAAGAGTGACCAGGGATTAATTAAGAACCTTATACCTGTCAGCTCTTGACTAATGACAGGGACAATTTTTGCTTTATTTTCCTGCCTTCTTGCAGTTTAGCCGGTATTAAAAAAAGCCTTCTGAGCATTGTTTTAAAACCTCTTTTCCTCAAATTGAATACCAACTTAAATAGAGTGAGAAAGAGAGGCTACATCATGAAATTATGAGCACCAGATCTGTCTGTGCCTGTCCCACCACCCTTTCTTTATTTTACCTATTATTAACTATTGTTTACCTATTATTAGGTATTATTTACCTACTGTTAGCTATTATTTACACTCCAAAGTATCTTTTTCCTTTGCAGAAGGAAGGGAAGGTGGTGAGTTGACTTCCTGTGGTAGTGATGGGACAGAAGTAACCTGGGGCTGATTTGTTCATGGTGTATAATTGGAAAAAATTGTTCTTTTTTATTTATTTTTTTTTTGAAAAATTTGGGGCGAGGGAGACTGTGAAATACACAAACCTACTGAAACAGGTTTGTATGTTCTAGGGAAGCTCCAGGTGATAAATCTCCCATAAATGGAGAATCAAATCATTTAGGGAAGAATGTAAAAACCCCTTGAAGATCCCAGGAGATGGTGCTCTCCTCCACCAGGAGTGATGGATGGGCCCTCTAATAATAAAGACTTGTCAGGTGAGGGAAGGGACACCTTGGAGAGGGGAGACTTTTCCTTCACTGAGGTGCCCAGGTTGGGCTGCTGGTGTTATCCCTGTCTTAGGACTGGAGTTTTCAGTGCAGATCAGGGAAGGTGTGCTGTGCTCATCAGCTGCGAGTTGCAGCTCCAGCACAACAAATCCAGCGGGGATTTGTAGGGATTCCTGCACAAGGGACGCTGGTAACCCTTTCCTTGACAACAGAAACTGTCTGTCCTCCTCTGTGACCTTTAGAAGGTGAATAATCTAACCTGGCTCCGTGAGAGATGCTCCAGTGGGGGGGTCACACTGCTAGGAGAGCAGCATTTGTTGACCTGGAAGGTGAATTGTCTGAGCTGGCTGCAGGAGGGATGTTCCAAAGGGGTTTCTCGGTGGGTACTTGTTTCGTGGAGTTCGTGCTGTTCACGTCACACTACAACATTCCTGGTAGTTCTCCCTACCAGAGGGGCTGAAAAAATGTGGGAATTCAGGACAGCTTCTGGCATGCAGGTGCTCTGGAAGTGGGATCCTTGGCAGCTCCTGTGTTGTCCGACTTTGGATGGGGGCAGCGTGGAGATAGGCAGAGGCCAGGCTGTTAGCGGTGGCATGTGGATGAATTCCCAGCTGGAAGTCCTCCTCCATCCCTCCATCCCCATCCTGCAGGAGCCTTCCTGGGCAGGCTGACACCCCTACCCTCACAGCCCCCACGCTGTGGTCTGGGGCTCTGAACTGTTGCCTCCTGATAAAAACAAGGGGAGCTCTTTGAAGAGTTTTCCCCTTCCTGTTCTCCTGGAAATGGCCTGTGCAAAATTTCCTGCAGCCTTTCTTGCGTGTTTTGTTCCCTGGCAGCTGGAATGTCTTGAGAGGAGATGAAAGGAGGATTAATATTAAATAAATCGATAACTAGGTTGGTATTTTAATCCTAAATTGTCCAAGGAAAAAACGTCAGTGATTGGCTCATGTTTTTTTATCAGCCTTTACCTCCATAAAGCCCAGAGGGCTTATTAACCTGCTCAGAGGGAAACCCTCGGTGTGACACGGAGTGGTGGGGCAAAACTACCTGTGGATCGCTGCCAGCCGCTGTGGTGACGCGTTGTGGGTTTGTTTTGTTGCAGTTCTGGGCTGCTGGCCCTGGGAAAACCCTTGGACAGGGAGAGCACCGACCGCTACATCCTGATTGTCACGGCCTCGGACGGCAGACCCGACGGGGTGAGTGCCCCGGGGAGGGGAAGGGGCTGGCAGGGGGTGCAGGCTGGCTGCACTGTCCGTGCTACGGGTCTCGAGCAAATACATCTGTAACCTGCAGCAGTTTGCCTTGGTCTCCAGAAGGTTTGTGTGGGTGAAGCCAGACTTACCGGCCTGCTTGTGCCCCCAGAGCTTGTGGTGGAGCCAAAGGGGGAAGAGCTGGGCTTGCCAGAATCCCAAAAGGGGCTGGATGAGCTTCTTGGCTTTTATTTTACGCCCAAATGGATGAAACAGGGCAGCTCAACCAAGCCATCAAATCTCCAGGCCTCTTCCATGCCAGGAAACAGTGGGTTTGACTAATTTGCCAGGCTTCCTTGTGTCTTTGCACAATTTCCTTGATTTGCAGCTCTTTTGGAAGCGCTCCCTGCTGTCTGACAGCTCCGTGCTGGCTGGTACCTTGCCAAGTGTTCTGAGGACAGGGATGCTTGTCCCAACAAGTCACTGTGATTTCAGGGAGGAGCTCTGATTTTTAGCTAGTTTTTATCGGGAAGCAGCAGTGTCTCTTTAAAAAGAAAAACCGAAAACCAAATCCTGCAGTTCCCAAACTCCCGCTCCCCACGCCTTGTTCACCTGCTGCTTGTCATCCAGCTTTGCTTTTCCTGAACAGTCCCATTAGTGCCTACAGAAAACGGGGGATCTGATTGAATGACTTGCTTCTGTTTCCCTAAAAAATGACAAAATTAATTCCCCAGGCAGGTACAATGTAATTTAAATCACATTAACATGTTTTAGCTGGCGGCATATCCAACCTGATCCCTTTCCATCCAACAATGCTGGGCTGTTTGAAACCAGCTATTAGAGTCCAATGTACTCCAAGTGAGCTTTTGTATTCTGTGTGCAGCCTTTGCTGGATTTGCTTGTTTCTTTAAAATTTGAAAGGCATTCAAAGGGAAAAGACTTTATTAGCCTGTGCAGGGTTTTTGTTGCTATTGCTGTCAGGTGAAATACAAAGAAAGGCTCAGGAGCTGAGATAAGGATGGGGAAAAATCACTCCCTGATCACCACCATGGGCAAAACAGACTAAATTTGGGGACACGGATTGAAATTTGTTACCTACAAAATCAGGGCAGGATAATGAGAAGTCAAACAAAGCTTATGAACACCTTCCCCCTGACACCCACACGCTTCCCTCCTTCCCGGGCTCTCCCTGCTCCCCTCCAGCAGCACAGGGAGATGGAAACGGGGGGGACACGTTGTTTCTGCTGCTGCTTCCTCCTCAGGGAGAGGAGCCTTTCCCCTGCTCCAGGGTGGGTCCCTTCCATGGGGTCAGTCCCTCAGGAACTGCTCCAGGGTCGGTCCTTTCCATGGGGTCAGTCCCTCAGGAACTGCTCCAGGGTGGGTCCCTTCCATGGGGTCAGTCCCTCAGGAACTGCTCCAGGGTGGGTCCCTTCCATGGGGTCAGTCCCACCGTGGGCAAAATGACACGTTTTTATTGATGTTTCATCCCTAACTGAGTAAGTTCAGTCCCTGTAGCTTCACCCAGTGATTTTGCTTCAGAAATTGTGACCAGCACTCAAGACATTTCAGCGTCAGTAAGAACTTCCAGCTGAACTCTGAGCAAAGGGTTTTGGCCGTTGTGACATGAAAGCGAAGCGGGCATAACTCTGGCTCATTAATTTTTAAATATTAGCGTATAAAAATGCTGCATCTTAGATGGAATACCCCAGCTGGGAAATGTTGCTCTGCTTTGGAATCGCTGATGCTTTCGGAAGGCAATTTATCCCACGCTGCTTTGAAAGCTTCTCTCTCAAGGTGGTGACTCTCTTGCCTGTTCAACATTGTTCTCGTAAACCCAGGAGTGTTTTCCTTCATGGAGATAAGCAAGGCTTGTTAGGCATCTCCAGCCCTGACACAATCATCTTTGGCCCAGGGAACCGTGCCAAAATGGATCTTTCTTTCCACCCTGGTACCTCCAGGGATTTGGAGGACAGCAGGACACTTCCCACACAAGCTCACGCTTCTCCTTGGGGAGCAGCAGCAGCCCCAGTGTCCTGGGGAGAGCATTTCTCCTGAGTGCCTTTTCCATGGAAACCCAGGGAAGCTGGGGCTGCCCCTGGATCCCTGGAAGTGTCCAAGGCCAGGCTGGATGGGGCTTGGAGCAACCTGGGCTAATGGAAGGTGTCCCTGCCCGTGGCACGGGGTGGAACTGGATGGTCTTTCATATCCCTTCCAACCCGGGCCATTCTATGATCATATTATTTCAGTTGTGGCTCGTCTTGTGAGTCAGACTTGGGTATTTCAGCCATCTTCAGATCATTAATAATTCAGAGCATCTTTCTCCCATGACACTGGAATTAATTACCTTCCTTACAGCAAAACAGGTAGCACTAGATCAAGGTAATTTAAACAAAGATTTACTTCTCGAATGGCATACAGAGAATTACTTAATTACAGTAAATTTTCTGTTACTCCTTGAAATATTACCTGTCTCTGCTCCCCATCAGTTCCATTATGTAGCAAGAAGAAAGCACACATGCCTCTCAGGAGATGCTGAACAGAGATTTTGTCTACAAAAGAGCTTGCATTGGAGAAGACTTCTACTTGAGTGGCCCTTTTGTAATCAGTGAAACAAGCCTACCAAAAAAAAATAATATCTACATAGCCTGTTTATTCTGGGCAATTTTAATACCACCTTAACATATTAATTAAATATAAAGAGAAACGCTGTCCATTGGTATTTCCCTGCCAAGTTATGGATTCTGTGTGAGAAAACCCTAAAAATTTCAGCTGATCTACAAATTTCAGTGTGCACAAGAACTTTGTCCAGCCAGATTTCCTCCTCTTGGAGAGAAGGCGTTTTACTCCCTGTATCAGCTCCTTTTATTAGGGCAAGATCTTTTATTAGGGCCTGATCTTTTCTCACTCAGCCTTATCTTGTCCCTTCAAGCCTCGGTCTCTTCTCTCTGCGCTGTTTCTTTGCAATCCATTGGCCATTTCTTCTGTGTAACTTGGAGAGGGGGAGTGGTAGATTCCACTTTTTAAGTTCTAGTGCCCTACACTGGAAGGAAAGAAGGTCCAAAAATAGTTCTGTGATCATTCCAGTATAGTTTTGTTGAGTTGAATGTAGATAAGTGCTGATATGTAGATCTGAAGCATTATTAACTGGTTTTTTGTTGGTTTTGCGTGTTGTTTTTTTTTAATCAAATAAGGTCTTTCCCTCAGATTTTATTATTTGCGAACTAGTTCTGTCTCGAGATGACTGTTTGTCTTAGAGTTTGTCCAAATTAATAAACTTGCTTGACATCAGAGCTGACAGTGTTTCCTCTCCAAGGCATAGAATGCTCTCATCAATTCCCAACTTCAATTTAAATGACAGGGGACAAATAAAACGAGAATAAAGTGGATTTTCCTTCATATTTCCCATCCATAACGTTTGTCAGGGCCTGGCGTGCTCAGGACACGAAGATATTTGTGCAGGCTATGTAAATGTTACAACTATTGCTTAGGGAAGAATTATATGTGTAAGAACTATTTCAGGGGCCCTAAGAAAGCTATAAATTGCTGCTGTTGATCTTTTGTTTGAGTTGTGTTTCTTATAAAACAGAATTACACAGGCCTTGCTTCAGTAATGAATGGGAAATGCCCAATTTGAGGCTGGGCTGGCTTTTCCCTGGGTGAATTTCCAGCAGGAGCTTCAGGACTCCTTTCCAAACCCTGCTTGGCAAATCTGCAGAAGAAATGCCTCAATTTAAACCAGCCAGAGCGGTTTTTTAGCCTTGCTGTTTTTCCATGGGGAGGATCCATTCGATGGATACACAAAGCCAAGCTGTGGATTACGTGCCTGTCATTACTTTGGGGAACCACTCAAGTTTCTTTGAAGGCTTTTAGTGGTATTTAAGCATATGTGAAGAGCTTTTTTTTTTTTCTGTTTCACTGTCTTGGAGCATCCTCTGCAAAACTCTGCAACTTTTCATGATTCTTTAAGTGAGAAACTCTTTGCTTTCTGAGCCTCCAAGAAAGATGGAGAGAGACTGTTTATAAGGGCCTGGAGGGATAGGATGAGGGGGAACGGCTTCCCACTGCCAGAGGGCAGGGTTGGATGGGATAGTGAGAAGGAACTGTTCCCTGGGAGGGTGGGCAGGCCCTGGCACAGGTTGCCCAGAGAAGCTGTGGCTGCCCCTGGATCCCTGGAAGTGTCCAAGGCCAGGTTGGACGGGGCTGATTTGCTTCAACCATCTCTTCTTGAAGCACCATCTTTTTTTCTCTGTTTGTTCCCCCCAAGCTTTGCAAGGCAAAAATCTGCTTCCTGCTGCTGGGACTTCTGAGTTCATTTTGCTCTGCCACGTGCAGGTGACCTTGCAGAGGCACCAGCACCGGAGCCAGAGTGGGCAGTACCGCTCTGGGGGTGTGGGATGCAGGTGCCAGGTGTGGTGCAGCACTTGAAGTACGAGCAGCAGTGACCCATTCCCTCGCTCCCTGTGGCCCTTCCCACCTGTTGCCCAGTGCCAGACATTTCCCTGGCTGCTGCAAGAAGGTGACTTTCTCCATTATTCCCAGGATGGATGATCGTGTTGTCAGCGGCGCCGCTCCGTTCTGCAGTTCTGAATAAGCCTCTGTAATTAATTCCAGTTGTCTAATGAGGGCTGTTTCAGAGCAGGGCTGAGGCTGTGCCTTGCACAGAGCTCAGGCAAATCTTTGGAGCCATCTAATGGGGATATCCGAGTGTGGGATTTAGTTCATGACCTTGGATTCGTAGCAGTTTGGGATGTTAGTGGCGGAACTGCTGCTCTGTGCGTCCCAGGGACACACAGGGAGGCAAGGGACTCCCATGTCATGGTAAAGGTTGGCATTTCAGCCTTTCAGCAAATGTTTCCTGCGTTCAGCTGAACGAGCAAGATTTTTGAGTGCTCCCACGTTCTTTCTCAGTCCAGAGTCTGTTGTTGCAGATTTAAAAGAAGGGAGCCCAGGGGCCCTGCTGCTCACCCAGAGTTTGCTTTGAGTGCTCCTCGTGAATTCATCCACTTTCTGATCATTTGCTAAACTGGGGCTAATAAAAAAAGGAGGATTATTTGAAATGTTCATCTGATTACAGTGAATTCTGAATTTGCTGAATTCATCCCCATCTGATAGGTTTCTAAACTGTGACTACTATAAAAAATAAGGGATTATTTGAAATGTTTGTCTTATGACAGGATCCTTCATAACCTTTCAAATAGAAAAAAGGTATCTGAGTGCCCTTTGTTTAATATGTTATTCAGTCTCAAGCCTTTTTTTGTCTGATAAGAATAGAAAGACTAAAAGAAACTCTTCAAAATAGTGCTGTTTCCCTCTCTCACAAATGGATAACCTGTTTACCTGTGATTCTGCACTGCTCAGCTCTAACAAATAACAATAAGGTTTTCACCTGGGAAACTGTAAAATAAAGACAATTTGTTCATTGTGTTGTTTTTCTCCTTAGACCTCAACTGCTACTGTCAATATAGTGGTGACAGATGTGAATGACAACGGACCAGTTTTTGACATGTTTCTACCCAAAAACCTCTCCGTGCAGGAAGAGGAAGCCAATGCTTTTGTTGGTCAAGTCAGGGTAAGTGATTAAAATTGTTTATTTTATTACCCAAGCTGTCCAGGCAATGGGGAAAGAACACAAAATAATTGTGCCTTAGACCAAATCCCACCAAAATATCTTCGATTTAACTGCAAACTGTCCATTGTGAGATGCATTTGTGGTCACAAAGTCGTGTTTTGAACTTTAAAATGCAGAATTGTGCTTTAAAATATGGAATTGATTGTTTTCTTTGCCACGTGGAATAACTGAAAACACTCTTTAGTGTAAAAATAACACATTAAAACCTGTTTGTTTGTTTTTTTAAGAAATGCCACTGTATAAACTTGCTTGTCACAGATTTCCAGTGTTAAGACAGTGCTGCCACATTTTTAAACTCTCGCTGCTCTCTTTGTAAATCGTTTCTTGCCACACTGAACAAGTGACACCCGGCTCTAGGAAACTGTCACACACACAGAGAACATTTTAAGGCCATCGAGGGGGAAAACCAGTTAAAGCCCTGACTGAAATAATTGATTACCTGCCGTAAAAATAGATGTTGCTTGGGGGTATTGCTAATTTGAGGGATTTGAAGCTGTGTTGTTGTGGGTTTTTTTTTTCCCCCTCAGTAGCAACCATATGAATAGAAAATAGGAACTCCTTAACTCGTACCTTTGGGAAGAGCAGGACGTTTTGAGTACCATGGGAACCGTCTTGGGTAGCAAATAACCATAATAATCATGGGGTTTTTTTCCCCAATTTATACTATTTAATAAGACACGAGAGACTGGTTTGAAGCCTTGGACGTGGAGAATTTTGGATCCCTCACTGCAGTTAAATCAGGTTTCACAAATGGTTACGTTACTGCTTTGCTTTTTGGCACTGCCTTCACGTGTGGTGGCTTTTCATTTTGCCTGCTGAAAGGCACGGGTGTAATAGTTCAAATCAGTACCAAATATGTCTAAAATCCACTTTGGGTTTTGCTGGGGGCCCTCGAGGCTCGATCACCTTCTCAAACACGGGGATGGATGAATATTGAGCACAAATACTGGGTGTGATTCCTGTTGTTTCATGTTCCCAAATGCAAATGGATGTAGAAATACCCTTTAGCTCTGTGCCAGTAGAGTTCCTGAAGGCACCGGCACAGGAGTTCTGCCTGGGGGGATTTGTGGAGCAGACTGAGGATTAAAAGAACAAAACCCAGCTGGCAGAGGAGCAGATGTCTTTCCAGTCCCTTTTATTTTGCACTGTGTTGTCTAAATTGGGGCAGTCGGGGGTGGATTGGATTCCCTGCTGCTCCTCCAGGTCTGATCCCTGGGAATGCCCCAAAAGGCATTCCCAGGCACAGAGGTCTCTACAAAGGACCCACCAAAGGCAAGCAAAAAGCTGCAAATGGGAAACCTGGCAGTGAAATTCGGGCAATTCAGTGCAGTGTAAAACGTGCTGAAGGCAGGGCATTGGGATGGTTTGCCTTGTACAGTGCTCTGTTGTCCATACCAGGGGCATGGGAGTCATGGAATGACATTTAGGAAGGGATCCGTGTATCGACTGCAAAATCTGCTGGCAGGGTCACAGTCCTGTTCAGGGAAGAATCAGTCCCAAGTAGTTTGTTGGAGACTGGAAATGCAGGCTGGGGTTAAAGAAGCAGCTGTTGAGCTCATGGGGGCCGGGAGAGGGAAGACATCACTGGACTGAAGGTTTTATTCCTGTTTATTTGTGTATATCAAGATCCCTTCACACCCCCCAGTGTTTGTTTGTTTGTTGGTGGTGTATTTTTGTGATCAGCACTATCTGAAATCTCCAGCTTGAACATGTTGGTACCAAGGGGAGATAGTGCCAGGAGAGGAAATGGGAAGGAAAATAGGGATAAAGAATTGGGTGGTGGTGGGTAAACCTAATCAGGTGCTCAAGTATCACTGGATCTCCCCTAAAATGGAGGCTGTAAGAACAAGTTGCAGTATTGAGAGTGGTTTGCAGTGTGTGTGATAGCTCTGTCAGCTGCTTCTTTTTACAGGACAGGAGAAATGCTTAAAGAAAGTTGCTCTTTAGGAATGGGGCTATTCTAATATACTAATCAGAACCTAAAATCAGAGAATCATAGCGTGGCAGATGGACCACAACCAGAGAAAGGTCAGATTTAGTTTCTTGTAAGTGGTTGATCCTTTGGATAGAACCTTTGCGGTATCAGTTTCTTCTGTGTTTACTAAGAAAACTGGTGACATGTTCAGTTAGAAAGAACTTAAGGACTTTAATAGGACTTTGAGCACCATCTCCCATAAGATCTCACGGAGGTGCTGGTGACACAAAGAATTTCATGTGCTTCTAGCTGGCCTTTCATCTGGTTCTTTACAGGCAAATTCCTGCAGCCTCTTAAAAAGTTTCAATTCCGAGCCTGTGGCGTGAGAGGAAATAGATGTGGGCATAGATTTGTGCAACTTGTTTCCGTTTTAGACCACCAGTGCTGGACAGGATCACCTTCTTGCTGCTGACACCCAAGGGGTTGTGTTACTCCTGGGGGATATTTTGCAGCCCCACTCCTGCTCTACCACGGGGCCCTGAACTTTTAAGGCACAGATCAAATAGGCTAAAGCAGCTCCTTGCCATTGGTAAATGAATTTCAGAAGCTGTGCTCTTGTCTTCCCTGTTCCCAGCATCTCTTACATTTGTGTATGGATTTCCATCTTTACCTTCCCAGTGACACCGTTCCTGCCTCAGTGCAGTGAATTACTGATCCTTGCTGTCAGACCAGCGGCACACCCGTGGCAGGTGCTTGCTGGAGAGTCCAGGGATTTTTGAATGAAAGGAATCCCGGTTTGTGTCTCCTGACACCTTGCCTTTCAGAATGCTCTTAAGCCCTTTTATCTCTTTCAGCCTGATGCTGTAAAAACTCTTCTGAATCGGTGGTTTCACGTCGGAGCTGCAGGAGGGTTTGGGCAGCGCTCTGAGGCACAGGGTGGGATTGTTGGGGTGTCCTGGGCAGGGCCAGCAGCTGGACTGGGTGATGCCTGTGGGTCCCTTCCAGCTCGGGATATTCTAGGATAATACAGGCCCAGTTAGGATGTTGATGCCTGATTCCCATCCCTGGAAGTGTCCAAGGCCAGGCTGGACGGGGCTTGGAGCAACCTGTGCTGCTGGAAGGTGTCCATGGCAGGGGATGGAACCAGATGGGCTTTAAGGCCCCTTCCAACCCAACCCCAAATTTCCCTGTAGTACATGTCAGGTGTCTTTTTTTTTTTTTTTTCCTACTATTCAGACCTCTTGTCTTTGCTATCTGTAAGAAATATAAGAAAAATAATTCCCTTTAAGATTTCTTCTGTGACCAAGGGAGATGACAGAATGCAGCCAAGAGCATTAGAAGAGTCTGACTGGTGAGATAAGGAGTTTTAAATCCAAGGGTTGACTGTCATGTTCCAGCTTGGGTTCTAATTCTAATATTCTTTAAGTGGGTGGGCTTAGGAGGAGAGCCAGCAGTCAAGAGAAATCCCAAAAATAGCTTTGAAATGGATTACCCTGTTGGAGAAATCTTTGGGAACCCAGCTAAACGTGGAGATTTCCAGCAATGTATTTCATCTGTGATGCAGAAAGTTTTATTTTTGGGAGGGTTTTTTTTTTGTTGTTGTTTTGGTTTTGCATTGTGCATGCATTGGTTTCATCTCTGAATTGCTCCACCCTACCACTGCCAAAGAACATACTCATCCAAAAAGCAAAAAAATTCCTAATCATCCTTCAAGTAAACCCAAGTCCCTAACGTTAGCTTTGGTTGTGTGCCAGACTGAAAGAAGCTTGTCTGTTTTTGAGTGTTAAAATGTGATTAACTTTTGTAGGAGGTTCACCAGCCCATTAAATCATGAATTTGCAGCCACGAGGTTTTTGATTTTCATTTATTTTAATTTATATTTGCTCGTAGCACTTAACTGCTCTTACTGTGTAGTTTCATTTAGGGTCTCGTTTAATTGGTTTGGGAAATAACCCTCCAGATGCTCTGGAATTAGCATTGACTGGGAAAGTAATCCTCCCAGGATCTTCTGGCTCGTCCAAGGGCTGAAAATGCGTCATTGTTTGAAAATTTCCAGGGTGTTACCTTTATCCTGCTCCAGGTGTAGGGAAGGACAAGCTGGTATGACTTGAGGGTGGCAGATCACTCAATTTGCCCCCTGGTAGAACAGTGTCCAGTTTTATTTTGTGTTCTTTCTGTCACCTCTCTCCACTGGGTTCTTTTGTGCAGGCCAGTAATTCAGGATGTTTGAGATTTATCCCACACTGTAACCAAGCCTCTGGCTCTTCTTGCTCCTCATCTTTTGCTTGGCTTGGAGCACATGATGAGCAGAACAGAGAAGTGAAAGTCTGGGTAAAATCAGGCAAAGAGGAATGAAAGGGAGGAAAAGCCTTTGTGGATTTCGGGCGAGAGGAAAAGTCCAAACTTTTGTGGATGACTGATGTTCCCTCCTTAAAATATTCATCAATAAATACCAAGAGGTCAAGAACATTTCAAATATTTGTGGCCTCTTACTGCACTTGGGAGATGTTAATTTGGTCCTGTGGGCACAAACAGTAATATCCCTGCAAAACAAGTACAAAATCCAATTTAACACTCCCACCCACATTTGATTTGCAGTTTGACACAAATGAAGGGCTTGGGAATATTTCCAGCCCATAATAATAAACCCATTAAACCTTCAATAATAACCCTATTAAACCCACAGTAATAAAAAAATCATGTTATCAGCCATGAAAACAATAATTCTCACCAGCAGCATCATTTGGATCCTCCAGCACATTTTCCATCCCTGCCTGGAGCTGTGGTGTTTGCTGGAATACTGGGAAGCTGGGGGAGATCAGGAGCTTTTGCTGGGTTGGGAGGGGATTGCAGGGAAGTTTTGTCCCTGAGGAAGGGAAATTTAACCTGGAGGAAGTTGGTTTGGTGTTCGAGTGGTCCCTGGGAAGTGTTGCAGCTTGGGGATTCCCGTTGTGTTCCCTCAGCTTTGTAGGAATAACAACCCACTGCCTTGTTTTGCTGTTTTCCAGCTCCAGCAGTCCAAGCCCAAATCCTCAATTAACCTGCCTAAATCCTGTTCCCCACCGTGGGCAGGAGTTGTGGGTATTAGTGGAAGGTTTCCTTTGAAAAGAATGATAATGATATAATTAATACTGTTGACATTAAAGCCCTTGTCATTATATTGCAGAGTTAATGATCCTTCAAGAGGCATTTTGGTAATTCAGATCTCCCAGAACTGTGTTTTCAAGCTGTTTGAGATGGAGGAAGATAATTTGTTGCTCTGGAACACTTGTGGGTTTATATTCTTAGGAATATCCTAGGAATGCTGAAGCAGAGCCGGTAACACAAATGTCAGTTTACCACAACAGGTTAAGGCTGTCCCCTTGGAGAGGATGGTATCTCTAAAAAATACAGGGTGCATTTCCTGGGAAATAAAGTAGCAATTTGTTTAGGTTTTATGAAGCAGTACTTTGTAAGTTAATGATGGAAATGAGGGTTGTCTTGTGGAGCTGAGGAGTTACTGGAAGAAGAGCAGTAGCTGCTCTGGCTCTGCAGAGGAACGTGGTGAGGCTGCACTGTGGGGAATGGAAAGAAACCCGGCCAATTTTGGGCTCAGTGCTTCCCCTGATACTTCTTTTTACTCCCAGTGGACCTCAGCTAATAGAAGAAATTACTAAGGTTGTTTGTACGGCTCAGAGAAAAATCACATCTGTGATTTGTGTGTCGTGGTTAGAGCTGAAAACTGCCACGGAACGCGGTTTCTGGAGAGGCCCCAGAGCTGATATCCTTTCCTACCTCCCAGCAGAGGGATTTTGGGAGAAAGCACTGACTGGAAAAGTCAGGAGCAGATGTCAAAACATCGGGGAGGGGCTCCTGGTTTGAACATGTGTTGTGCTGTGGCCCAGCTTGACAAACCAGATGCTTGTAAAGCCGAGCCCTCGGCTAATCCTAATGCTGGAGGATCTTCAGGTGGTGTCGTCTGAGGGGAATTTCTGTTCAGCACTGTTCGATTTGGGTGTTTCAGCACTGCCCAAATCATCCTGGAGTATGTCCTCGGGTGGATGGATGGATGCAGACAGCTGGAATGGACACATGAGTTAGAGCTTGGCTTTTCCCTTAACACATTTTGTCACATTCAGGGATGTTTTAATCGCTGCTCTCTGAAGAACCACTTAGTTTTCTACAGTTCGTTCCTCATGTTCTCCAAACCCAAATGTTGTTGTTTCACCCTCGTTCCTCTGCTCTCAGAAGAGGCCAGAGATTGCAGCAGGAGACTGTTCAGGTTTGTCCAGTTGGTACCTCTGTTCTCACACGCTGAACCTCCAATTTCAGGAGCAGCCAATTAATTCTGGCTTTACAAGACTGTCCTTATAGGGATGGAAATAATTCACATGCTTTTCCAAGAGCTCCCAGGTTTGAATGCTGACCTGTTATTTTTCCTCTCCTTTATTAAATTATGGTGTGATGAATAAGGTTATGTAAATGAAACAAAGGGCATCCTGTGAGCAAGGCATTCTCATTTATTTGCCTTTATAAATGACATCTGGGACGATCACGAGAGATTTGCATGTTTTGTTTTCAGAACAGTTGTCAGGAAGTTTCCCCGAACGTTTCATTCTGGTGAAAGTGTTCATTGTGAGAGTTGGTAATGAAACCTTTTATCTTCCTGGAAATCAATTAAAAGTTAATTAAAATTGTTAATAAGAAAAAAAAAAATCCCTGTGCTTCTTCCCTGCACTGCATCCATGTGCTAAGCAGGGGGGGCTGTGACTTCATCCTGACTGGTCTGTGGATCATATGTCCTTTTAATTGACATCTGTCAGTGGATGTTGGATTCGCTTGGTTTCCAATCAGTTCTATTTCCTCCATAGAAATAACTGATCCAGACAAGAAAACAACCAACCAAACAACAACAAACAGAAACCACCAAAACCAAAACGAAAACCCCCATAAACAAACAAAACCCCACGGGAAACTCCGAAAGTAACCTGAAATACTCCTATAATTGGAAACCATGAGAACAAATTCTCCCGAGACAACATTTTTGTGTTAGATTAATTGGGAAGTACGTTTTGGATGAGATAACCTTGTTTTATAGGAATGTAAATTAAAATTACTTTCAAATCTATGGCAGGCTTTGCAAGTTGTTTCCTAAAAACGTGGCTGTGTATGTTGTGAACTTGTGTCCATCCTCAGGCATAAACATCTTTGCCACGTCCTGCAGGACTGATTTGATTCACAGAGTCATCCAGGCTGGAAAAGCCGTCCCAGCCCATGGATCCCCCTGTGCCCCATCCCCACCCTGTCCCCAGCCCAGAGCACTGAGTGCCACTCCAGGCCTG
>JAYRBT010000178.1:4690704-4716940 GCA_036023395.1 Myiotriccus ornatus
AGCTGGCCCCGGTACTGAAACACAGAACAAGCTGGATCCATGGGCTCATTCCAAGGGGATGAGGTTCAACCAGGCCAGGTGCACTTTGGCCACAAAAATCCCTGATAGCTCCACGGGCTGGGGACGGAGTGGCTGGAGAGCAGCCAGGCAGGAAGGGAGCTGGGAGTGTGGAGTGACAGGGAGCTGAACAGGAGCCTGTATTACCTCCAAAATTCATCTCATTTCTAGTGGAATTAGTGGAATAACAGCCATGGTGTTGGTCTGTGGTGCCTGTAAACAGATTTATTTCTTTTCTTCCATCTCATCTGATCTGTTCAATCATCCGCCAGTCATTTATTGCCTCGTATATTCCATCACGAATATTATCCCCTAATTTATCTGATGAGCTACTTTAGGGCTTGCTGAGCACTAAATGTGAAAAAGATGCAGTCAGGCCATGTGAGGTGTGCCAAGGCTCTGTTTTTTGGGTGTCTTCAGGCAAGAATCCTTTGTAAAGCAGCCCCAGTCGGAGGCAGAATTCAAGGGGCCACTTCATACTTTCTGTCATGCTGTCACAAAGATTTTGAACTTGAAATTATGAAGGTGTACATTCTGAGAGGCCAAGAAAAGAGGGAAGGATGGGAAGGGACTGGGAAGGCACTTCTTGGTACTCCAGTATCTGGTGAAATCAGGTATTTCGGGGAGTCAGGGGTGGTTTGGGTTTGGCAGGGTGAGGCTGGTCCAGGCTCTCAAGGGCTATGAATGCCCTTAAGGCCATGAAATCTTGGAGCCTTCAGGGAGTTTTCATTCTGCCTATTCAGTAAGAAGATACCTTGGATTTTTGTTTTTAAAATAAGGTGTTGAACGACAACTTTCTGGGGTTAAAGAACACGCCAGAGGAGTTGGGATTTTCCAGTGCAGTGCTACCCTTTGCTTTCTACAGAAGAAAGTTTCCCACTTACAGCAGAGGAATGTGAAATGTGCCCTTGGAAGCCCCCAAGCAGCAGGGAATTATTAAACACTCGGAGGCAGCTCAGATGGGAAGCCACCAGTTCTGGGAGTGGGACTGAGGTGGCAGACCTTCCAAACCCGAAATGACAGCAGAAAATTACACATCCAGATCTGGAGCTGTGGGAGAAGACTGGGGAATTTCCATGTGTGACATGAAGGAAAAAACCTTTTCCTTTCTCCCTTTGTGGGATTGAACAGGAGTGGAAGAGGAGATGGCTGGAAAAATACATTTCTTTTCCGATTTATTAGACGTCTCATAAAAGCCAGCAGACTGCAAAAGGAGCTGGAAAGGCTTCATGTGCATTTATTAGCTCAGAGAGTGGTTTTTATAGCAATGGAATACTGATTTCCACTTTGACTGGAAACCTTGGTAGCAGCACAGTCCTAAAGGTGTAGGAAAAACACACTGATGTGCTTACAAAGGTTTCCTGTGAGTATTTACACCTCAAAAATTATAGTATTAAGGAAGCTGGCAGACTTAATAAGTGGGTTTTTCTTTTTCCAGCAGGTCAGAAATAGGAGACTCAAACATTTCCTCAGACTTTTAGGATTTTTTCCTGGAATGGTTGGGGCTGGAAGGGACCTTAGAGATCATCTAGTTTATGGTCATTCCTGCTTAACAGTTGAGGAGAGAGGCAAGAGGAAGGGGAAGCTTTGGGGTAATTTGCACAGGTTGGTGATGGTAAAAATCACCTAAACAGGAGATTCTCTTGATGGTCTGGATAAATCCACAGGATGTGCGGGTTTGGTGTTCTTTGAGAGGAATTTGCCCCTCTGGAATTGTTCAGCAGATAAAAAATTCGGTTTTGCTGTCACAGGATTACAGCTAATTTTAATAAATAATCAATCCTCAATTAGAATTAGGTTCCAACCTACCAGAAAAAAAAAAAAAAAGGCAGGAATTTAAAAATCACGCTGATTTTAGAAGCTGCAAAAGAGCCCCTCAAAACCTGGGTGAGTAGATGTAGAGAAGTATGACCCTGTTTAAACAGGAAGGAAATCAGTGAGGGTTAACCAGGTTGATTTTTGGGGACGTTGGGAAGGAGAGGCTTCATTCCCATTTGGAAGGGCTGCCATCTAGTGCACTGCAGGTGCTGGCAGCAGGTTTAACAGGGTTCCTTTGGATAAAAGGGCATTTGCACTAATTATTGAGCCTGAGATAGCTATGGAGACATACACATAAATATATATATTTATATATATACGTATGTATATATGTACACACACACACATATATATATCAAATACATTGGAGTATCACCCAGACTTGCTTCTGGCAGTTTGGAGACTGAGAATAACTCCAGATTTTACCCTTTCATTTGCCTCTCGTAAAACAAGATTTCTACCAAACCACTTTTTCAGATTAAAGGTGATTCTTCTTTAGAAAGTCTTCAGGTTCGTGATAATATTCAAATCAGGCGAGTCTGTCACTCAGGCAGCCTTATTAATAATATTAATTATTACTGACAAATGTGAGTTATCAGTGGGAAGATGCAACCTGGGCTGGTGGAAGGTGGCCGTGCCCGTGGCAGGGGGTGGAATGAGACGGGCTTTGAGGTCTCTTCCTCCCCAAACCGTGCCGTGGTTCCATGTAACAGCTGCAGGCAGAGATTTGAATCCAAGGGGTGTGTTTCCAGAGCAGGGAAGGGGGAGGAGGAGGGAATTACTTCACTCAGGTGGTAAATGTTTATATTCTTAACTTAGCAAAAAAGGCCTCCCTTGCGTCCTCATAAATCAAAAATATCTGAATGTCCCTGAAGTCCATTGAAGCTTCCAAGTCCATTTTATGCTGGGAATGCTGAGCTGGAGGGATTTCTCTTCTGCTGTAGCTGTGGGTTGCCCTCCCCACGTGTCCAGGAGCACCTGGTTCAGTATTAGTGCATTACAGCAAGTGACTGGCTCAGTGATTTTTAAATTACATATTGATTTCCTCCTTAATACCTTGCCTCCCCCCTGCTTTGTTTCCTCTCTCTGGCATTCCGTGGTGACAGTCTCAGTTCACAACAGTTTTGTTCAGCATTTTAATACTCTTTGCAGAGAGGTCAATATTTGTTCTCCTGCCGACCTTTTTGCTCAGTAACGACTCTTTAAATCTTGGGAACGAGCTGTTTCCTCTTCAGAGAGTAAGGAAAGGGGTTGGGAAGTGGGATCATTCGCACAGCTGAGTTAACAAAGGAGTCGGCATCGAGAGGATTTCTTGGTTGGCTTTTGGAGGTGCTGATGTGGATTCTCAAGCCCAGCAGGATTTGAGCTTCTCTCCCATCCTTGTGCCTGATCCCTGACCTTTGGGCAAGGGAGGCTGTCAGGTTGTGTCCTGGCCTGTTTGATGTGTTGCCCTGTGTGAACGTGGCAAAACAAAGCAGGAGAAGCAGCAGATGAGGAGTATCTGTGGTGGGGGAGACAGCTTGGGGTGTTATGCTTTGACTTTCCCGCTGTTTTGTAAATAAATAGGTATTGAAAATGCAATAAATCTGCAGTTAGGTAAGCAGTGACACAAAGGCTGGTTTGTATCTCTCTCTGAATATTTGACTGCTGTTACCTTACTGTCAGAATGCACGGCCCAGGGGTCTGAAAGGGAGACCTGTGGAGAATCCATTGCCTGGATTTCCCATTTACGTATTTTGGTGCGTGTCTGGTAGTTAACAGGAGCCTGGATTTATGTGGCTGAAGCAGTGAACTGTGGAAGGCTGTAAGGCGCTGCAGTTTGGCCACAGGAGCGCGTGGAGGATTGTGCCTGATTTAAAAGGTGATTTCCTGACTTCTTACCACCCCTTTGGGGAAAGTTTACTACCCTGTTCCTTAACCTGTGCGTAGGGATGGCACTGGTGCTGCATCCCTTTCAGTGCCAGGGCAGGTTTAGAGGTGTTTTAAGCAGAAGCCAGGAGGTGTAGAGTGAATTTTGGTTATTAACCTGTGCAAAATGGTCATAACAGAAGCCCAGTACTTGCCCCCGATGTTCTGTTCGTGCCAAAAGTCTTGCTGTGATGAAAACCTGAAAACTCTGCATCTGGACACCAGAAAATCCACTTGGATGGCAAAAAATGGGTTGGAGATCTTGGAGAGAGACTCTTTCCAAGGGCCTGGAGGGACAGGAAAAGGGGGAATGGCTTCAAACTGACATGGGGTATTGGGAAGGAATTCCTGGCTGGGAGGGTGGGCAGGCCCTGGCACAGGTTGCCCAGAGAAGCTGTGGCTGCCCCTGGATCCCTGGAAGTGTCCAAGGCCGGGTTGGACGGGGCTTGGAGCAACCTGGGCTGGTAGAAGGTGTCCCTGACATGGCAGGGGATGGAATGGGATGATCTTTCAGGTCCCTTCCAACCCAAACCATTCCATGATTCTTTGACTGCAGGGGCACAGGATCTGGGGTGAAATGGAGTGGATCTTGACCTCTTGAGCTATTCACAGGACATACAGGGTGTTTTCTTTCTCTAAGAAGATCAGATGTGGGCTGTGTTCCATCCTCAGTGATGGTGCTTTGTGCCCAAAAATCAGTAGTTTCTTTTCATGACCTTTTTGATACCTCAACTCCCCACAACATGTAAAGAGGAATTATACCAGTTGAAGGAAATGATAACAATTTCTCCTTCTCACCACTGAAACAAGACTTTATTAGAATAAAGAAAGCATCACAGCCAAAAATCCCTCCTATTTCCATGTCATCTGCATGTTTCACATGTTAAACCTTCTGCCTGCCTGCAAGAATTCCCTTTGTGCTCCCAGCAGTTGCTCCTCGCAGACATTTGGGGTGAGCCCAGATGAGATCCCGGTCTCTCTGAGGAGCACTTACTGCAGCCACGCAGCAGAGACCTGGGATGATTCTTCTGGGCAGCTTTTGTTTTGTTGGAAGTGGAAACGTTAAAGCTCAAGCTCTGCCATAAAAAGAATCAGTGGCTGCTTTAGGATTCTGGAGAGATGAGCCGGGAAGACAGGCACGTGAGGCTCTTCTGGGTGGTTATGAGCGAGGCATTTAGTGCCTGTTGGGTCGTCTCAGTTAACATTTATGAGGCACAGTCATGCAGAAAGCTTGTCTTAGAGGGAAGATAAGTTAGAGGGGCAGAAGACTTTCTGTGTCCTACTTTATGCTTTGCTTTGTATCCCTTTGGATTTTGTGTATCTTGAAAAATAGGTTAGTTAAGCAGGATGACTTCCTCATTTTCTGTAGCAGAGGATGTAGTGAATCATCTAGCAACAGGGTTATGCTTCCCAGTACCTCAGGTCACCAGTTCTCAGGCTCTAAGGCCACGTAAAGGTATTCAAAAGATAACAAAAGCTTCCCAGGGTGAACTTCCTCACTCCCCAGGGAGCAAAAAGCAGAGTGTGACCTCTTGTGCCTGGCCCAAGAGAAAGGATCAGATCTGGCTGTGGGTTTGCAGGTGCACAGAGAGGGGTGGATACCAAACACAGGAATAAATACAGATAAAAGGCTTCACTTCAGAAACTTCTCCTGCTCCGGGGAGGTGATCCTGAGCCTGCAAATCATGGGAGCAAGATGCAAAAAACCCCAAGTTATCATGAGTGTGTTATGGGGTCATTACCCCAGATGGAGAATTCACAGAATCCCAGGCTGGTTTGGGTTGGAAGGGACCTTAAAGCTCATCCAGTTATCCCCCTTGCCACAGGCAGGGACAACTTCCCCTAGCCCAGGTTGCTCCAAGCCCCGTCCAGCGTGGCCTTGGGCACTTCTTGCAGTGGGAAGTGTCAGTACGATGTCGGTTCCTTTGCCACCAAACTTGCTGCTCCAGACGGAGCAGAACGGAACAAAGCTGCTTTCCCAGGCACCACGTCCCTTTGAGGAGTCAGGAGGAACAAGGTTGTTTATGTAAACCAGACCTGGGTATTAAATTCTCTGATGAAGTAAATTACTTTCTCACAAGCGGGTCAGGAAACGGAAATGATAAGATCCAATGCCTGCAATTCCGTGCAGGAATGCCCATGTTTGAATTTGGATGGTTTTTCCAAAATGTTTTCATTTGAATGCTCCCCTAGTTAAGTTGCCTAGGAGTGGCTTTTTAATGTAATGTAACGATCCATTTGTCTTTGAGAATCTGGAACTCAGAGGAAAGGCTTTTGCAGTGCCTTTTGAAGACTCGGATCACAGACCTTTCACCAAACACAAGGCATGAATTATTCAGGCATTTATTACACGGGCTTCTGGCAGCCATTTCTTTAACATGGAGCTGTTTATTATACTGTTGTTCCCTCTGAGGAGGTCTGGGTGAGTGCTTTAAAGGACTGTGTAATGTAATGTCTAGCCAGTGTCAGCACGTGGAATTTGCAGCGTGAAGAGCTGTGACAGCGGGTCAGAGCATCGTTGTAGGAACTTTGTGTACCTTCCTGGGGGGTTTACATGAGACCTGGTGGCACCTGTGTTCCCCAGAGCTCAGGCATCTTCTGCTCCAAGGTGGGAGGGAGGAGGGCAGGAAGGCTCTGACAGGGAGCTGGAGAGCCTGGATCTGTGGGATGAGGGGCAGCAAGAGCCAGAGCCCGCTGCTGGAGGAGCAGGTGGGGTGGAGTTCTCAGCTCTATTCCCCTGTGAGACCGTGTTTCCCTGCAGCATTTCCTTCAGTTGAGCTCTCAGAGGAATATTTCTGGTGACTCTTTGGCTCCTTCCCCGTGGGTGCTGGTTTTGTGTGGTGGCAGTGGCACTGGGAGAGCCTGGGGATGGCAGACTTCCCGAGCAGGGAGTGGGCTGGGGGAGAGTTCGACAGAACCATCCGTGAGTGTGCCTGTAATTTCATCTGAACTTCAGAACTAAACTCTCAGCTGTGTTTTGCAGGCTATGAATGATCACTTCTCAACTGTGTTTTGCAGGATATGAATGATTACTCACCAGTCTTCAGCCAGAAGCTCTACAGGGGGATGGTTGCTCCCGACGCCACCAAGGGCACCGTTATCACCACGGTTTCAGCCGAGGACCAGGATCCCCCGGTAAGCAAAAAAGGTCCTGTCAATACCCTACACCCAGGAGGGAACAAACTTTAACTCTCCTTAGTGCCTGTCCTTTCATCCATCAACATGAGGAGGAGGAGGTTCAGGGGAGTGACTCCCACGTTTGCTTTGTCGTCCTGGACAGAGGCTGCGTTTACAAGGCCGGTTCCTGAAGCTGGGAAATCACGGATACAGCTCCCAGGAAGATTTTTGGAAAGCTCTTTATCCAACCTCACAGCATAGATGAATAAGGGAACAGGCAGGAAGGGAAGCTGTGCCTGTCTTTGGGATGGTTCTGCAGCTCAAAGAGGAAACAAAGCACAGCTTTGTAGGGTTGTCACTGTCCTGATTTCACAGTCATCGAGCATTCCCAATCTGAGCCATCCAGGGCTGTGTGGAACACACACCCCACCAACCAGCCTGTTCCACATGCAGGGTTTGAACCCAGGGCACTCATTCTGGGGATAAAGTTTGTTTCTGTCACTGGCTTTCGTTGCTGTTCCCTGGTGGAGCGTGGATTGACAGGACTGGGCGCACATTCCTGACCCGTTGGCTGTTCTGAAAGGGGAACAGCAATCCTTGCAATCAGAGGGTATGAACATCAGTGACCAGGTGATCCACCGAGGACAAGAAAAGCCAAAGCTGTTCTGCCAGCCGGGTTTAAATTTTAATTGTTAGTGTTTGGCATATCAAGGAGAATAATCCTCCGGGAGAATGTGCCGTGCACGTTAAAAGCTGGTGGCAGTGCTCTGACACAAGTCAGCTGAATCTGCTCTGTGGTGATTTCTTTGCCACCCAGGGGCAGAAATGCAAGAGCAGAAAGGTGTTTGCTGGGAAACAAATTTCAAATTGATTCAAGACTATCTGATTCTACTCTGTGAAGGGCTTTTACTGTCACCCTTCCTGCATGTTTTACTCTTCCCTATGTTTGCTGCAATAAGCCCCATCCAACCTGGCCTGGGACATTTCCAGGGATGGGGATTTGCTCCTGGCAAGTTTATCAAACTGTCCTGCAGAAAAGGATGTTAAGGGTCAGTGAAACCAGGCAAGAAGATGAATTTCTAGGCCATGGAAATTACAACATAAGGGGGGATAGGAAGTAAATAGTTGTTCATTGGGGTTAGAAAGTCAGTTTTAAGTTGGGGGTTTTTTTGTGCAGCTTTTATTTAACATGATCTGTTGCTTTACAACAAGAGATTTTGGTTTCTGCTTGCCCATTCTGATAGAAGCTCCATTTCATAATCCCTGGATTTAACCTGTCTAAATTTTGAAGACTGAGTTCTTGGAGGAAACAAAATATTCTGAAACCGATGAATGTATATTTATAATTCTTAGTCCTGTGTCATCAGCATTTCCAGTACAAAGTTCCTTCATTTTTCATTTCCAGCCTCCCACACCCCACTGAGCTCCTTCCTTTCCTGTATTTCTCTCGCTATCACACGAACACTTGTTGCATTTGTTTGATTTTTATGAAGATTTAAAAGGGAAGCTGCCCTGGAGCATTTAATGAAAGCAATAGCCATAAAAGTCAGCCAGTTATGGAGGAAAGCTTTTAAAACAGGTTTTCAGAGGGTTTTTTATTTCAAACTAATGGCTGGTGGTTTCGTGTCTCATCTTTTCTGTTTTAAAAGTAAAAATTATCAGGCACAAACAGCTCTGTTTCTTTTTCTGCCTCAGCCAACCTGTGCAGATGCTTTGTGCTCCTGGAAAATCACTGTTTATTTGGAGCTGGCTTTGACATTAAATGGTGTCACGAAGTATCTGATATGAATTCACCAGAAACTGGTTTTAAAAACACACAACCTTTTCTCTGTTCACCAAAGAACCTTCCCCTAAACTTGCCTTAAGGGATAGAATATTTTTAGTTATCATCAGTATTTTACTTGTGTGGTTTGGGTTTTTTAACCTGTTGGAATCTTATTTGCAGAGTACTAATACATCTATTTTATCAGTTCAGGAGAAGAAATAGGTCTCTATTAGAAAAAAATAATTGTGGCTTTAAAATGTGCCTGATTATCAGGGCAGGACTAATGAGAGCCTCACTAATTTGAGGTATCCAAGCCTGATTTTTTTCACTTGTTATTTTGCAAGTAATGCAGTCTATTCCCATATCCACATTCAACTCAGCCCAGGATAAAAGTCCAGCCAGATTTTTCCATCATCTGCAATAAAAGCTTTTCAGAACTAATCAGCTCTTCAGAGACTCCCACTGTCTCAGTGAATCCCAGCCTGGGTCCTCGTTGTCAAATTAGCCTGGATGCTGTGAGAATCCAGGTGGAAGTGCTCAGCACCTGCATGGCGTTGCTCTGCAGGTAAGGCAAGGGGGAATGTTCCGAGAGCACGAGAGCAGGTCTGGGGCAAGAAGGAGGGGCGAGTGTTGTCAGTGGGGGTTGGCTCTTCGTTTCAAACAAACAAACAACGATTTAGGTGAAAGATAAGAAGGTGAGGAACGCCTGGGATATAGTTTTCTGTGTGGATTTCCTGAATTATTTAGGAACTTACTGCATATGGAGGTGTGGAAGCGTCACAAGTGGCTATGATGTGCTTTCAGAAAGTCAGAAGGGGTTAAGAGCCAGGTTTTACTCTTCAATTACTGCTAAATTAATCCAACAGTTAATCCTCATTTATTGGAGTTGTAGATGAAAAGTTCTTTTGGTTTTATTGAAAACAACTCCCCCCATCAGATTTCCCCATAGTAAATTGTTTGCAACTGTGTGTCTTCCACGTCTGAACGCGTGGCTGAGGGAACAAATGAGTATCTGGGGATGAAGATGTGTGATTTCCTTTATTTAATTGGTGCCTAAAACCTCGAGCCATCACTACAATGCAACTGTTGATAATAGGATCGGTTTGTTTGAGGAAAACACCCCTGGATTGCTGGTTGTTATTGTTAACAGTTAAAACAGAAATAATCTGTGCTGGATTCAAATGTTTCCCAGTAGGTATTTTGTTATGGCTTTATTTTGACCTGTGGGTTTCAAAGTGGTCAGAAACTCTTGGCCTGAAGGCATAAGAGACCTCTGATAGTTATTCCTGCAGGTCCTTGGTGAAATGTCAATTAAAACATAGAAACCAGTGCTTTTCACTAAAGGCCAGAGCAAGATTTGCAGGGCTGTCTTTGAGTAAATGTCAGTTTAAATTCCTACCAGTTACTTACACTTTCTCCTTCCTTTCCCAGTTTTAATACACTTTTTATTTGCAGCGACTGAGAATATAAATTATGTTTCAGAAGATACTTTTCCATTTGTTATAAGAAGTGGAATTTGAAGTGCAATTCTGCTCTTTGAAATCTGGTCAATTTTGCTCGACCTGTTTTCATGAAATGTGGTAAATCAACATACTATCCTTTCAATCCAGACCATCTGCAGTCCTGTGATTTATTTTTTTTTTTTTCCACTGTGAACTCCTTGTCTTCTTTCCTGGAAAGAGCTCCTTTGACCCTGTTTGAGTTTAATTTCCCCAGCACAGCTCTTTTGTGTTGAGGTCAGAAATGGTGAGAGGTGCCAGCAAGTAACTTTACAGGGCCTTTGTGTGCCTGGGAAGCCACGAAAATGCTGCATTTTTGCTGATGCTGGAATGGTGCTTCCGGATCTAGAAATGCATCCTGTAGGAAGCCTTGTCCCAGGGTTGGATAAATCCCTTGGAGACAGGGAGAATTCCCTTCCTGGGGATGGTGTGATGCCTCGCTGAATGGTGTGCTGATGAGAGATGCCAGACGGCTCTGACTGGGTTCTCAGAGCTCTTAACCCTCCAAATATTTGGGCAGGGGAGCACCAGGAGCTGTCTGGTGGCTGCTCAGTTTGTTTGCTGTGTTTATCAGAGGTGATTCCCAGGACTGACATAACGAGGGGTGTTTGCTTTTCCTGTGTAGGCCTTTTGTGTGTGTGGTTTATCACTGTAAAAGCTGGAATATTTCTGCCCTGGGCTCCATAGCCTGATTGTTTTTATATGAAATGTTAATAGAAACAGATGCAGAACAGTAAATGTAATGAGCAAACAGCTTCCAGAGCTCCAGAACACCCAATTTAATGGTTTATCCATTCTCTTGCCACCTGGTGAGGTTTTTCTTCAATGGAGCCCTTTTGTCAAATTGAGAATAATTGTCCTTATTGTCTTACAGGCACCCACTAAATAGAAGATGCTGATAGATATTTAATTAGAGATTTCACAGAATTTTAATTGGAGGTAAAAGCATTTTCAGGCAGTCCAGAACTTCATCTTTTAGAAGCTCTCACTGTTGGCTCCAGAGCAGAGGGGCTCCAGCCTTCCTCTCCTGGAGAGTGGGAGTGGTGATTCCTGTCTTCCTCTTGAGTTGCTCGCAGAAATACCCAGGAAAACACCCAGAAATTGTTGTGTTTCCCTTCTCTCCTTTTTTCCCTGCCTTTATTGGATTGCAGTTTCTCTGCAGCCTGTGTGTGCCTGTTGGGAGTTATCTGGACAGTGCACCTGTGCCTCATCCGTGGCCCCTTTCCCAGGAGCTGCCTCCTCATCAGACCTAAATATTGGGGTCCTGTCTGTCCCTGACAGGCTGGGCCACAAATCAGTGTTGTTTCCCCAGAGCAAATGGAAACTTATGGAATAACAAGCCGTGGAAGAAATAATTGAAGTTGGATGAGCTTTTTTTAAACTTTTGTGTCTTGAACTCTCGGGGAAACTTTGCTTTGAGAGAGTGAACATGGTTCCTGCCAAGTACAATCCTTGCTCTGTGGTTTATTTGGGAATATGATCTGCTTTATTCAGGCTTTGCTGCGGACATAATAATGTATCTAAATTAATTTAGAGCAGAGGCAAAAGATGATTAATATTTCAGATAATTAAAACTTGCTTCTGAAGAGATTTCCCTGGGAAATCTCTCTGGAGATTGTTCTAATTACATCGGTGCCAAAACACCGTAAATAAAAAATAAATCCCTGTTTTGTTATTTTTCAGCAGCGGCAGGGGCGAAGTGCGCTTGACAGTCAGAGCAGGAACAATAACCTGATGAGAGTTTTGTTTATTTAATACCAAATTACCCAAGGTGTGCAGGTTTAATGATGATGAGAGCTCTTAGTCTTCCAAGCCAATGCGAGGGCCATTACTCCGAGACCAGATAGACTGGATTTCAGCAGGTAATTTGCTCTTAATTACAACGCTGAAGAAAATGACTGAAGCAGAGAATGCCAGCAGGTAAGTTGCTAATGGCCTCTGCTATGCTGTGGTCTTGGGAATTTCTCCTGTTTCCAGGGATTTGCACTCCTAGCACTCATGGGCCTCTGAAGTTCTCGGAACTGTTAACGTGAACTTGCCCGTGTTGCTTTGCTGGACACCAGGAGGTGTCAGGCAGCCCCAGGTCTGGATGATTCAAGGAGCAGTTCAGGGAATAACCCTCTTTGTGGATACCAACTGTGACAGGTTAATGGGGTTTGAAGGTTGTCAGGGAGAGTTCCTAACTGCAAATACGTGTTTTAAAGCAATCTGCTGGTGCAGATTAAACAAGGACGAGCTCTGATACAAAGCACGTGCCGTGGGGTGAGCACAAACACGAGCTCGAGTCCTAAAAGCAGCATTTGGAGTATCATTCTCCCCCAGGGTGGGCTCAGCCCCTTGACTGACCCCAGCAGTTTTGGTGGAGTCTTCTCCCACTTTCCCCAGGTTACTTTTATGCTCTTTTCTTTATGTTTGGGTGGGGTTTGAGTGGCTCTAGTCATAAATACCTTTTATTTCCGATTGGTGTGTTTAATGGGAGGGGGGTGGTCGTGGCTTGGTCCCTGAGGGGGGGGTTGACATGGCTGTTGGCTGCAGCAGCAGAACACCTTGATTCCCTTGGCACACAGGTGCTGTGTGGTCTCATACCACAATATTCCCCCGTGCTGCTGGAATTCCAGTGGAGGAGGCCACAAAGTTTGTTCCTCACTCCGTCTGTTCCTCTGAGCAGATGTTTATCGTTGGGCTGGGGAGCAAGTTGACCTCAGTCCACCCAGGGAGTTGCAGCTGTTTTTTACCCTGGAATCCTGAACCTCCTCTAGATTTAACCCTATCCCTCATTCCACACTGCCTCATAAACCCTGTCTGGGGTGGAGTTCCCTGGAGGGCTCCAAGAGGCAACAGTCAAAGGACTTTAGTTAGATCAGCAAAATATTGATGGGATTTCATGAGGTTAAAGCACTTTGGAGCCACTTCTGTTGCTGTTTACAAAAGGAAATGTCCTGGTTCCTTGTAGTTAGTAGCTAATATGGAATTTGTTTTGGATAACAGCAAAGTTGCTTTGTAGCACATTACTGAATACAGATGAAAATCACTAATTCTCCTCTGATGAAACGGTGGGCTCTGATGTTTTGGCTGTTCAAATGCATTGTAAAGGTCAAAACCCAACCTGAGATCCAGATTCTGAGGCATTAAGAACATGAAAACATGGCAGTGACGGGATGTGAGTTTCTAAGTGCTTCTGTGAATCTCCTCCCAAATATATTCAGCAAATAACTTAGTTTGAGCCTTGTAAAACGTCCCGGGTGTCTGCATAACCAGGACACACAGACTTGGGGCTGCTGAAAAATGGTTATTCAGGTGTCAGTGTGCAAAGAGGATCAGGGGAAGGCCTGATGTCCTGGGGGGGGTCTCTTCTAAACCAGGATGAAGGCAGGAAGGGGGGAACCGGGAGGGTCGGGCTCTGCTCCCAGGGAACAGGGACAGGAGGAGAGGGAACGGCCTCAGGCTGTGCCAGGGGAGGCTCAGGTGGGACATCAGCAGGAATTTCTTGCTGGAAAGGGTGGTCAGGCACTGGCAGGGGCTGCCCAGGGAGGTTTGGAGTGCCCAGCCCTGGGAGTGCTCAAAAGACCTGGAGATGTGGCACCTGGGGCTGGTGGGCTTGGCAGGGCTGGGCTAGTGGCTGGACTCAGTGACCTTAAAGGTTTTTCCAAGCTAATGACTCTGAGGTGCCTGGAGGATGACTGCTGGAATGGGGACCCTTGGAATATAATGGATACCTTAAGAAACTACGTTCTTCTCAGTAAATAGGGGCTTTCTTTAGGCAGGTAGTGTTAAAAGAGTTAAATCAGGTAAATAACCTTTTATCAGAAGATGATGTGTTACTGATCTGAAAAGTTCATCCATTGTACCCTCCGGCACTGCTGCTTCTGATTCCCACCTGGATTTGGTATTCTGTGACACACTCATGGGCTGCCTCTGCTTGTTCCTTGTTACTGAAACGGGGTCTGAAGGGTGAGGGGGGTTCATCGCAGGGCCGCTTAAAATTCATTTGCAAAACTGCAATTTCTGTGATTACTGATAAGTCTCGCGAACTTCAGATGAGTTTTGCAACAAGTTAAATTATTTTTGAAAGGTATTTTAAGCAACCTTAAGCTGTGCCCATCTTCTGCTTAACAATTTCAGTAGTTATAAAAGAGACACTGTGTTTAAGGGGGTGGAAGGTTTGGGTCTTTTCTCTACAAACCTCCGGTTATTTTTCTTGCTGGAAAATTTAAGGTCTTTTGGGGCGGGGGGGGGAGAGACAGAGGATCGCTTGGTGAGTTATGAGGAATACAAACAGGAGTTTTGTTAGTGATGGTCTTAAAGACGTTGCATTTTACCCCTGGAGTGATGTTGTGAGCTGTATGAAAACACAGGAGTGCTGCAGTTGCCTTGTCTTTGCCTTCCAGGGCACACCAGCGAGCCGGGTCCGGTACAAAGTGGATGTTGTGCAATTCCCTTACAGTGCCAGCATTTTTGACGTGGAGGAAAACTCAGGACGTGTGGTAACCCGAGTAAACCTCAATGAGGAGCCCAGCACAGTGTTCAAGGTACAAACCTGTGTCGTTGTGGTGTCTGGAAATTATTCCCTGCTTTTCCTTCCCCCTTTGTGTTTCTCCTCTGTTTCTTTATATCGCACAGAAGGATCACGGAATCTTCACAGACCCTCCAAGGTCATCAAGTCCAACCTTCAGTTGGATGAAGATGTGGAATTTCAATTTTGTTTGTTCCTTGCTTCTGTTAATCTTTTTTTCTCCTGCCATTCTGACTTCAGGAGTGTCTTGAATGGATGTGGTTGCACTCATTAGGAGGGCAGGGAAACAGGGAGGCAGCTGAAGGAACCCTCGTTTTTCCCCAGTTCGTTTTCATCAGGGCTGTGTGAACAGAAATTTTGAGAGAACTTTGAAAGGATAGCAAGGTGTCCTTTAAAGAAAGCTACTGCACAGCTGATAGTTTGGGAGTTCCTGTTCACAAGGGCTTTAATGCGAAAATATTGACTTTAAGGAGCCTTAAATTCCACAGCATTCTTACCCAGCCCTTTCTCTGGGGCTGGGTGACAGACAGCTGTCACCTGTTTCCCCCGTGTTTTGTTCTTACACAAGTCATGATTTGCAGTGAGAGAAAATCTCATCTGATGTGTTAGGCCCTGAAAATACAAGTGTTGCTGCAAGTCAGCCTGAGAAGTGTCCTTGCCTCTGCTCAGTGCGTGGTGTTCTCTGCTGTTAACAGCTGGTGGTCATTGCCTATGATGATGGGGACCCTGTGAAGTTCAACACCACGACGGTGGAAATTGCTGTGCTGCAGCCCTCGGTCATCCCACGCTTCACCCAGGATGAGTACAGGTAAAGCATTTCTCCATTCACATTTCCACCGCCGTTCTTTTAGGTCCTCTTGAACGCTGGGCTGTGAAAATGTTGTGGTCTTACCAGGTTGTCCCCAGCAGGAAAGATCTGGGCTGTAGGTGAGGAAAGGTTTGCTTGAAACAGTGCTCTCAGAGGCTGCTGAAAATGTCAGTCCTTTGGGTAGACGTGCCAGTCACTTGGATGAACAACAAATGCTGTGCCTTGGAGTTGTGGCTGGGGTCACCAGGGCTCATGGTTCATTTTCCTCCAGCCTCTTGGAGCGTGTTTTGATCGTCTGCACCATTTGTGTGTCACACTCGACCTCTCCAACGCTGGAAGTGCAGATGACAATTGTTCTTATTGCAGTGATAAAGTTTACCCTCTGACAGTTTAATATCTTCAACTTCAGTGTCTTAAAATGGAGTGGAAATGACAACAAAAAAATGGTGGACGGGCTGATTAGTTTATTAAATTCTGTTACAGAGAGTGTGTTTATTAATTTGACATCTGTACGATAATTGGAAGTGATAAAATTGGCATCCGTAGAATAACAGGGAGTGAGGGATGGGGTCCGTGCAACCAGCCTCAAGGTGTCAAGGAGCTGCACTGTGTGCTCGTGATGCCAGTGTTGTGACAGTCAGCACCGGAATACGTTGGTATTTTCAAACCCAAGTACTGCAGCAAATGAGAACAGAAACGGAGTGTAAATGGTCTTCACGAGGCCCTAATGGGGGGCTTGCCCAGCTGTTTGAAGGAGTTCAGACAAAAATTCGTGATGTGCATTCTATTTATCCTCAGGATTAGAGCATTAGTGTTTTGAAGCCGTAACTTTAAGACATGAAAAATAGCAAAATACTGCCAGACCTCTCCTGATTTCGCATTTAATCCCGAAACAAACACAGAATCCGAAGGAACAGTGCAAAATGACAAAGGTTGCATTTAATTATAGTTCTTTGCTGTGTTTTTTTTCGAGAGAGGTTATTCCTGCTGCTCCCTGTAGTTTATTAGGGATCTTCAGAGGTATGAAGTGCAGTTTAGGTAATGCAGCAAATACAAATGCATCCACTGTGTGATTTCAAACATGTCAGGGCATGGAGGTTGCTGCTGGAGCAAACTTGCTGTTGGAGCGAGTCCAGAGGAGGGCACAGAAGTCGCTGAGGGGACTGGAGCACCTCCCCTGTGGAGACAGGCTGGGAGAGCTGGGAATGCTCAGCCTGGAGAGGAGAAGGTTGTGTGGAGACCTCACAGCACCTTCCAGGGTCTGCAGGGGCTACAGGGAAACAGCAGAGTGCAGTTACTTGTTTCCTTCAATGTCAGAAATGACATGAAAACAACCCCAGAACGTTCTGGTTCAGCTCTGAGACCCTCTCAAACATTCTGGAGAGGGACTAGTGTTGATTCCCGAGGGTCTCAGGATCTGTCACACTCTGCAGGCTGCGCTTTGTGTTTGGTTTCTTGACAGGTGATTCAGGCTGGAACTGGCAGCTTTCACAGCACCTTCTTTTTCAGTTGACATAGGGTATCTTTGGGGTAAATGACAGCAAAATGATAAACTGCTGGATGTCGATGCTCGAATTTCTGAAGGATTGAGAATTAGTGGCTTTAGAGTGGATTAGAATTGATCTTTGCCTGTTTAATTACCATAATCTGGATGACTCCAGCGTTGCTCTCGAGCTGTTTTACAAACTTCCTTTCTGTGTATTTAGGAGAAGGTCACAGTTGAACAGTTTGACAGAGCAAAGCTGCAGCACGTATTACAAAATCAGAAATAAGTACAAAATACAGGAGAGAGGGACCAGATGGCCTGAGCAAAAAGGGAGATAAAAGTGCCACTCTGCCTTGAGCTGTTGGTCTGGCAGCTCTGAGCTCTGCCAGAAGTGCAGCAGCACACGGGGGGCTCTGCTTGCAGCCCTCTTCACACCAGGGGAGGCTTTGATTGATTATTATCTCCATCTTCAAGTGACTTCCACAGGAGGCAGCACTCAAGTAGGTGCAGTCAGAGATTTGCATTTATTCACTCCGCGTTATTGCATAACTTGGGGCAAATTAATGAGCCTCTTTTGCCCCCACCTCCTCTGTTTGGATTGTAAATGATACTGGAGACTTCTGGCTGCTGCTGTGCCGTACATATCAAACAGCAAAGGGCAGCTGAGGCTCTGAGAGCCGGAAAATACAGCGGGGAGCAGTTGCTTTATGACAAGGGGAGGATAAAATGCAGCTCCTTCCTGATGACTGCGATAGATGGACCGGAGAGGGATGGGCTGAACCAGCGGCTCCTCCGGTGGGGACTGGAAGGTGAAGGCCAGGCAGGCTTCGGGACATCCCTCCTCTCCCAGCACTCACACCCTCTTAGAAGCAGAGGAAGGAGTTGAACTGCGTTAGCAGTGTGGACCCTTGTCTGTCCTTGCCTTGGATGTTAAAGATGACTTTGGAGAGCTGACAGCAGCAGCGCCTGGTAAATAAAGTGTTTTCCAAGCCAAGCATTGTTCCGCAAAAAAGCAAAGTGTGAAGAAAAGAGGCAAAAATCCAAAAGAATCAAAGTGCTGTAATGTGTGGACATTTAATTGGAGAAGGCTGGTCCACCCTGAGCCCAGCTGACCTTTCAGCTGCCAGGGAAGGACGTTGCTGATGCTGCTCCTCTCCCCACACCTCCCGCAGGGTGGTTGGTGCTCGGTCGGATTCCGCTGGTTTTCCAAAGCACTGATGGCACGGGGAGGAACCAGCACCCCAAAGGGATGCATGGGGTGCTTGTCAGCAGTGGGCACGGACACTTCCACCCTCCCCAGCTGCTGTGACAGCCTGGAGAGCAAGGACACAGCAGGGTGATGAGGGCAGGGATGCCAGAACAAGGCACGGGAGACTTCGTGCGTCGGTGCCCAAACAGGCTGTGACAAGTCCCACCATTTATTCAGGATTTTGATGCTGCTGATCTCATTCTGTTTTGTACTAGTGCAACAGCCACATCTCTGCAAAGGCAGTCATAGAATCCCAGCAAGGTTTGGGTTGGAAGGGACCTTAAAGCCTTAGAAGCTCGTTCCACTCCCTGCCACGGTTTCCCCTTCCGCTATTCCAGGTTGCTCCAAGCCCTGTCCAGCCTGGCCTGGGATACTTCCGAGGATGAGACAGCCAAAACCTCTCTGGGTAATATCATAAAAAGGTCAATAACCCAGTAAACCAAAGAAGTCACTTGCCTGGGAAAATCAAACCCCTGATTTTGTGTGGCCCTTTCTCAGGCTGTTATTCCTCCTGTCCCGGTGGCTCCACCCAGATCACCTCTGGACTGAACTTCAGAGCAAGGAATTGATCCAGAAGTTTCCATTTCTTCCCGACAACTAATGGCAACACTTTCATTTCTTAATTAACAGCTAATAATTAGTAGCACTACAAAGGAGTGAAGACCAGATGTGAAGCAAACCTCAGAAGAATATAGATTTATTTTTTTTAGCAAGCCTGTCCTCTCTATGAGCACGTTCTCACTTTTAAAAAGTAAAAGTTCAAAGGGATTTGGGATCTTTCTGCTGTTTTGGTAATTAGTGAATAGCACATCCTCTGCAACTGGAAGGTCATTGCTAATAGGAATGTGCTGCTGGAGCAGGGAATGAAATGTTAACCAAGAGCAGCGTCATTGCTTCCTAATTATTGCCTGTGGGCACATTAAACAGGTGTTCAGCCATTGCAGAGCAGGGAAAAAAAGGAAAATACTGGAAACTTACAGCTTCTGTTAGTGTTGCATTATAGGTCCCCAACCTGCTGGAAAAGATGTGTCCAGTTGTACAGTAATGTGGAGTTTTATGGGGGAGTATGTGAGGCTGGGAATTCGAGGCTATTGCTCGCTGTAAATGTAGTGTGGAATTTTATTTCCCTACCAGTAACAACGCTCTGCTGTGAGAATGTGTTCTGCCTGAACAGTGAGATTTTGGGACATGTGGGCTCCTCTCTCCCTCAGTGCAAGAGACAGTGTGATGTTTTCCACCTAATTAAATCCTTCAGTATTGCGGGCGGGCGCCATCCCAGCAAATTGTCACGTGTCCTAGGATTTCACAAAGCAAACTTGGGGAGCTGCAGCAGGAATCAAATGGAAGTGTTTTACTCCAAGAGACTTCTCCCGGTTCTCTGGTTTGTTGCTGTCCAGTCAGTTCTTGTATCCTCACTGGGGAATGGGGAGTGGGGAATCCTGCACAGTGGCAGCGAGGGGATGGGGAGCAGTCCATGGAATCTGTCTCATTTGGTGCCTCCTTCGGGAAGGTGAGTTTGGCACAGAACAACAAGCACAGTGCTCTGAACCCCCTCAAATATCTTCTGTTTGATGATGGTGGATTTGCGCCGCCCGTTTTGGGTGATCCTTTTCCCGGGATACCCAAGTGTGCCCAGTGCTTCTCCCACCTTTCCCACAGAACGGAATTTACATTTTGTAAGTGGAAGGCCACTGGCAACCTTTTTTGATGGAGCATTTCTGAGGTGTGGGAGTAAAAATAGTCAGTGTTTTCCTCAAACTGAAGCTTCCAACGTGCATTTTTAATTTGCCTCTCACATCAAGTGGCAGCTTGGCTTCAGGAGAAGATGTGTGGTTTTGCTTTTGGAATCCCTGGTTTATGGTGGTCTTTTTTTTCTCCTGGCACTTACTTGGTTTGTAATAGTAAACTAAATAACATGTGGTTGTGTAAGAAAATTATTTCTTCAGCAAATGCTGGAGCGTGAGTTGCCACTGAAGAATTAGAGAACAAGATAATGAATGTGTAGTAGAAGTACCATCCTTTTTTCCTCTAGTTTTCCTTGGTTTAGTGGTGCTACATCACCACTGATCCAAACCTTCGGCTTCTTTTTACCAAACCAGGAGGAAAGTCTGATTTTGTGATCAATTTTCCCGTGAAATACTGTGGTGAGGGGGTGCCTGGTGACAGCAGAGCACAGCAGGCAGGGCTGGGCAGGGAACCTGCCTCGCTGTTCCTGCCTGAGGACGAGGGTCAGGGCTCTCCACATCGTAGAAATGAGTCGCTCTGGGGCGTGGAAATGGGATAGAAATAATCCATCTTAATAGAATTAAACCCTCTCGCTGTACTAGGAGGGCAGGGTTGGAATTTACCCCGTCAGTCTGACCAGTTCCAGGATGGGAATGTGTCTTATGTTGTGCTTGGTGGGAGGTTTTTTCCCCCCTTCTTTTTTTTGCCTCTGCAGTGACTCTGACAGAAATATTCCTGTTTTCACATCCTTTAGTGCAGGAAGATTGGTTATGACAGGGGTTCACTGGAGCAGTGTCCAGGCTCCCCCATCATCTGTTCCAGAGGTAAATACCATGGAAAAGGTCAGGGTGTCTCCAACCACTCCGAGAACTGAGACAGAAAAGGAGGATTTTAAGTCCAGTAAGGAATATGGGATCCTTTTCAGGAAAAACTTTGAAGCCAAATGCTTGAAAAGTACATTTAATTGAGAAGAAAATATTCTTTTCCAGAAAAAAAAAAATAAAATCACTGTCTCTGGCAAACTGCTGAGACAGTTACAGTTGCATCTCCAGGAACCCAAAAATTTGATAAGTTGAGTAAAAAATACCCTCAGTGTTAATCAAGTTGAGGGGAGAATCTGAACAGTGTCATTAAACAACAATAAAACTTACGTTCTGAGCTGTTCTTACGGACCTCCCCCAGTTAAAATATAAATATATATAAAAATGCAATTACAATATGCTGTAAAAAACATACATATAAACTCTAAAGTCCACCAAACAGAGTTGACTGCAGTGTCTAATACGGAGTCCATACACATCACGCTATTAAACTTCACTGCTAAACCAATTTTCCAAATTATTATTGGGTTTGCTGCTTTTAAATTTGATTTTTTTATTAAATCTCCCGTTCATGCTGTGGGAGATAGGCAAGTTTCATGGTGAATTTGCAGCCTGTTGGGTCCCAGGCAAATTGAAAAATGGCTGCGAGTCTGGCGTGTTCAGCAAAGGGAAAGAGAAGAGAGGAAAAGCTGAAAGTGGGTGTTTGTTGCTCTTTGCCCCATTTCACCCCGAGCTTTACGGGGTGCAAGTGGATTGTCACGTCGTGGAAAGGGCTCTTCTCACATCCAGGGGCTGTGTGAATGTGGAGCCCCGTGCAGGGAAGTCTTTTGGGGAGGAATATTAGAAATCCCATCTCCCAGAGGGATATCAAAATACGTCAGAGCAAGTCCAGGGAAGGGAACGGAGCTGGGGAAGGGGCACGAAATTACTGCATAAAAACACCCCCTGCCTGTGCCCTAAACCAGCTTCAGGTAGCGTGTCCTCCACTTAAAAAGCAACAAAAGCACCATTTTACACCTTAGTCATTCAAAACGGAAAATAATGAACTTATTCCCCAGGAAAGCTTATCAGAGCTTGTGGTACAGGATAAAAACCGGGATATTGCCACTGGAACGGTCTTGGGTTTTGGCCGCTTCGCTCCTCTCCAGTTCGTGCTCTGAAGAGAGGAGCTGTGTTTTATCCAGCTGCTGCGTTGTTCCCATTGATCCCAGTCCCTGGAGATAAATCAGGGGAATGAAATCACGGCCATTACCGTGGGGGCTCCTGCCCCTCCCTCCAGAGCCTCTCGGAGCAAACACAAGACCTCTCCCTAATCGTTACTGATTTGTCAATCCGCCGAGTTCAGCCGTGGCAGAGGGGGAGCTACGAGGCCATTGCCACTAAAATTACACTGAAAGTGTGCTTGGAATGAAATTTGGGTGGTTTTGTTTTGTTTTGTTTTTTTTACCAATCATGCACTTTCAGAAGGAAAACAAACCAGCATAGTATATAATGCAACATTTTCCTTGCTGACCTCACCTAAAGAAGCCCAGCTTGAAATGCTTCCAGGTTTGACAGCCTTTTCCCCCTGTCTCTGAGATTACCCTTTGCACTGCTGAAATGCACATTAATAAGCATTTCATGGCAGTGGTTTTATAGCTTAATAAATCAAGGGCAGTGAGGAATCTTATTTCTCCCACTGATGGCAGAGGCAAGAAGGGTGGGAGCCAGAGGGATCTGCTCCGGGCAGGTGTGTTTGGGTAAAAGTGATTTTACCATCATCTCCTCCTGTGAAAAAGAAGGGGGAGGTCAGTGTTTTGGTACAGCCAATATTACATGATCCATGTTCAGCGTCTCAGGCTCTTTCTAGGATGTTCAAGGCAATATTCATCCCAAAGGGGGTGTTTGTAAGGCGGAGTTCAAGGGCAGATTGCCCGTTTCTTGAGGGGTAAAGGCAAAGATTTGGGTTCAGTAGTTAGGATTGTGACCTGGGGTTCACGAAATCCCAGAATAATAAAAACCCATCTGCATTTATGGCTGAGTGTAAAACAACAACAACAAAAAAAATCCTTTCAAATTGTTTTTTAAGAGTTTTAGGCATGAATTCAACCTTTGCTTGCCGTGATGAAAGTCTGAATGTTTGACTGGAGAGAGGAGCTCGAGTGCCTCACTCCTCTTGGTTCAAACTGTTTAGATTGGTTTAAAGACTCTTTGTTCTTCCTGAAGTAGTTACAGTTTCCCTGAGGAGACAGCATCTCAAAATGTTGCTCCTCACATTTTCTGAGGAGGTGGGATTTGAGAAATAGAAGAGGAGAAGTGAAGTAATTCTTTGGTGTGTTTCAGGAAGGCACGCATTATTTAGGCACGCTGGAACAGTGCTGAGTGTGAGATGCTCCCTGTTCAGTGTCTGCAGGGTATGGAGACTGTGAGATACCCAAGTGTTAGTGGTGTAATCATTTTTTTTTTCTTCTTTCTTGACATAAATCATTCTCAGTGATCCAAAGCCAATGTACTCAATGCTTAGAAGTTGTGTCTGTGCAGAATCAGAGAATCATGGAGTGGTTTGGGTTGGAAGAGGCTTTAAAGCTCAGCCCATCCCACCCCCTGCCACGGGCAGGGACACCTTCCACCAGCCCAGGCTGCTCCAAGCCCCGTCCAACCTGGCCTGGGACACTTCCAGGGATCCAGAGGCAGCCACAGCTTCTCTGGGCAACCTGTTTTTCCCTCCTAGTTTTTCAGGCTGTGCTGGTTCTTTTGTTTCAGTTTCTGCTCATTATTGCCTTCTTTTCCGTTTCTCGTATCAAAGAAGCGTTAGATGTTTGTATTGCCCCCTCAGCTGCACCTTTTCACTGGTTTTTGCATTTGCCTTTTTAACGTGGTTTCCTTAAATAACAGATCCTCTCCCTTTGGCAGCCTGATGGATGGAAGAAACTACCAACCTGCTGTTCAGGCAACGGGAACGTAACCCCAATCCTTTTGTTCCCCTCTGCAGACCCCCCCCAGTGAGTGAAAGTGCCCCCAGGGGAACCGTGGTCGCCGTTGTCACCGCGGCCGCCCTGAACCAGACGGTCGTGTACTCCATCGTTTCGGGGAATGAAGAGGGTGAGTACAACATCCACAGGAATATTTCGGTCTCAGGGGTCATGCCCAGCCTGGGGTGGGCACCAGAAGCCTGCGAGGAAGTGCTGAGCAGTAAAGCTGCTGCTGAGGGGTATCACACAAGGGTTGAAGTTAGGAAAGACCTCTGAGGTCGAGTCCAACCCGGAGGTGAAATCCCACCTCATCTGGCCAAGCAGGAGGGAATTCCAGTACCTCAAGGGAGCCTACAAGAAAGGTGGAGAGTGACTTTTTGTAAGAGCCTGTAGTGCCAGGACAAGGGGGAATGTCCTCAAATTGACAGAGAACAGTTTTAGATTAAATATAGGGAAGGAATTGTTTGTTCTCTGTGAGGGTGGGCAGGCCCTGGCACAGTTTGTCCAGAGCAACTGTCCCTGGATCCCTGGAAGTGTCCAAGGCCAGGTTGGACGGGGCTTGGAGCAACCTGGGCTGGTGGAAGGTGTCCCTGCCCATGGGTGGGACTGAATTGAGCTTCAAGGTCGCAAGCCCTGCAAACCAAACCATTCTGTGATTCCACAATTCTGTGACCGCCACTATCAAGCCTTTTAGAGGTGAGCTACAGATCAAATTAATTTGCAGAATTGCAGTGGAAATTTCTCGTGTTTTGCTGGCTTTCAGATGTGTTTGCCATCAATAACAGAACGGGTGTGATCTCCATCAAGAAGGCTCTGGATTACGAAAGTGTGACGAGTTACGAGCTGCGGGTCCAGGCAGATTCCTTGCAAGTGGTGAGATCCAACCTGCGGGTCCCTTCCAAGAGTAAGTGGAAAAACCCTACCTTTTAAATCTCCTTTTCATGCAGATGGGTGTTTTATTTGATGAGGGTGAGGCAGTGACCTTGTTGTGCTGCTGGAGATGTGAGGGTGATGATGGATCTCCAAGCCTGACCTCCCGGTCAGTTTTGAGGTAAATCCTCACAAACCATCTCCGTGTACGTCTCGGTGACACAGCCAAAAGTCATGTTGATGTACAAACAGAGAGCTGATGGCACGGATTGTACATTTTCAGTGTCATTGGTTGGTTATGTGATGGAGTGGCACAGTTGCTTTTTTACAAACACGTTGCACAGCCCAAATTGGGCTGGTGACACCTCACCAAGGGTTGGGATGCTACCAAGAGGATGGGGAACAGACCCACAGCAGGGGAAGCAGGGAGGAAAAAGCTCTTTCCTCGCCCCTAAGTGTCTGTGTGGAGTTTATTGGAACCCTGGCTGAGAGCAAAGGGCTGGGACAGACACCAGAAGGTTCTTTGTAGCATCTCCAGGCAGGAAGGAGTTGATTCCCAGCAGGTTTGCTTTGGCTCTGTCTCAGGGTGTGGGTTTTCTATTTTGAAGAAGAATATTTTGAAACATCTATTGATTATTTTTATCATGCTCCCTGTAAGGAAAATGTCCAGGAAGTCTGGCTTTCAAAGCCCTGGCTCGCTTTGCCAGTCCTGTACCACTTCCTATTTAACTCACAGTTGGGCCAGAGTTCAAAAAAAAGACCCAAACCTTGTAACAAAAGTATTTTAGTAGGTGTTTTTACATCTACTGTTCTTGCCCAATTTTTTTCCTGTATTTTTTGGTCTCCATGTGTCAGGGGTTTTTTTTGCTGTTAAGGAGCACCATGGCTGTGTTTTGGAGCTGAGGAGTCCCTTGAGGCCTGGCTTTGGGTACCTGCTGCTGTGTGTGCGTAATTCATTCACAAAAGGGAGTCACACTGGTGTTTGGAATCCAGGGACTGAAAATGGAGTTCAAATTTACTTCAGTTTTAGGAGAATAAGCATTATTTAGTTAGCTGTCAATCCAGGGAGATACCATAACCAAAATGTCAATCCCAGACTGTTCCTAAACATCAGTGAGATCTGGGCACTTACAAAGTGGGTGCATAATTAAACCTTCTCATCATTTTTGGGAACCCTTAGTAGTAGAAGGAGCCATTTGAGTCCAGGTGCATCTTTGAAAGCGTTGCTGGCTGGCTGATGCTGTAGGGGTGGTGCTGCCACGGCCTTGGATTTGATCTCTGCTCCCAGGGAGGGCTGCATGGCCAGCCCAGGGCACAGGAACTCCCATCAGTCTGTCACCTGCCTGTCACCTTCTCACCAGAGATAATTCATCCTGCCTGTGCCCAGGCACGGAGAGCTCTGGGAAAGCTGGAGCTCAGAGCGCAGGGGGATCTCTGTTTCTCCTGTGCTGCAGGGAGGAGTGAGCTGTGCCAGCTCTTTGTGCTTTGGCTACTCTCTCTGGGTGGCAAAGTGCCACCCTGCCGTGGTCAGAGGTGACAGAGCTGTTCCATGACACACACTGCAGGTTGTGACCCCCAGAGTTCAAAGCCTGAGGGTTTTTTACAAGTAAAAGCCATCCAGATTTTGAAAGTTCTTAAAGATGGGTGGG
>JAYRBT010000178.1:4723356-4734050 GCA_036023395.1 Myiotriccus ornatus
CTCCCAGAGATGCTCCAGCCCTTGGGCATCTCCGCAGCCGGCGCTGGAGCCGCTGCAGGAGCTCCCTGTGCCTGCTGGGCTGAGGGGACAGAGCTGGGCCAGCCTGCAGATGTGCCTGCCCAGGGCTGGCCAGAGGGGCAGGATGCCCTCCCTGCCCTGCTGCCACTGCCCCCCTGGTGCCCCCAGGATCCCACTGCCCTCCCTGTCCCCAGGACACACGGCCGGGCAGGGACAGATCGACGGGATTTTAAATACTGGTTGGTTTTTTTTTTTTCAGATTTCAGTTATTTATATGGAGTCCTCATTAGTTTCCCATCAGTTGGACCATCAGATAGGCAGAATATGACTTTGGCCATTTGAGAAATAGTCTGGGTTTAAATGTTTTCTTCCCCTGAAGATGCAGCTCCTAAGCCTCAGTGAAGGAGCCGTGTTGTGTAACTAACTCAGCCCAGCGTGGCACCTGTGCAACATTTAAATTACCCTGGCACTGAAAGGAGCTGGGAGAACCAACTCTGCAATGAGGCAATTTATCACTTGCAAATGTGGTTTTAATGAACTGGATATCATCATTTCCAGCAATCTTTCTGGATCATACAATGCTGAAAGAGAGAAGCAGATGTTGGTGGAGATTACTGCGCAGTGGAATCTGTTTGGCACTGGCTCCGTAGTTTTTGCTGGATGTTTTTCCCTTGCAGAAGGATGGAGATGTTTATTGTTCAGTGGGGTGGATCAGGAACTGTTTAACAAAAGCAAATTGACAGTGGTGGTTTGCGTGGAACCTCTCAGGGAAAATAATAGCTGTGGAGTTCCCCTGGGCCAGGCCGGGTCTGGGAGGAGGACAGGCTTAGGGATGCATCCAGTTAACACAATAAATTAGTTGGGTGCTGAGGTTGCTTAGCCTGGGCTGTTGTGGGACCGTTTATGAGTTTACAGACAGCAGAACTGAATCACCTGTTAAGTAGCTGCAGGAGAGTTGGTAATAATTAAAATCTATAAAGCAAGCTGCCGTTTGCAGCAGACCTGCTGGTGCTGATCCTTCATTACCTCTTTTAGGAGTATCTGCTGGGACCAAAATCTGTGTAACTAAGGTATGACACCATTACTTGTGCTTTTCTGGTTATTTTTAAAGAATTAGTTGCAGGTCTTTTTTCCTCTTTTACCCAAATTGCTTGCTTTGTAAGGAAATCCGTGGCACCCTTTTACTCACGGGCAAATTCAGGTAGCCCTGATGGTGAGGTGCAGGTGTCCAGAGAATGGGAATTATCCTCATAAAGGCACACATTTCAGCTCCAAGTTAAATCAAGATCTGTTCACAAAAAAATGGCAAATGGAGAAATAATAATTCACAAAAAGGAAAGGGATTATCCAATTTTAGGATATCTAAGGTACTTGCTTTTCAAGTATTATCCATACACTGACTTTTATCTCTCTGGGCTGCAGATACCTGAATGCCAATTGGCATTACAAAATTAGGACCAACTGTTCTATTTACCCTTTTCCTCCCCTCTTTTAGGCAACACAGCCAAGGTGTTTATTGAGGTGAAGGATGAAAACGACCACGTGCCTGTCTTCACCAAAAAAATGTACATTGGAGGGGTGTCTGAAGATGCCAGAATGTTTTCTTCCGTGCTTAAAGTTAAGGTAAGACTGAAGTTTTTTAACTGGCATTCACTTGCAGTGGGAAAATATTTGCTCACTGCTTTGATTTTTCACAGGAGATTTTGGAAATATGTGTCTTTTAAAGCTGCTGGAGCTTCTCAGGCACTGGCACCAATTTTGGTTGTATTTCTTCTTAGAAACAAGAATACTGAGCACAGAATGGGCCACTTTGCTGCTGAAATCAGTGTCTGAGCATGAATAAGAGTGTGATGGTTTCCCATCGGTGTGGGTTTGATTGACATGCCTTGTCCTGCTGTTCCAGCAATTACTGGCACAAGGATGATTTTGAGTTAAAAAAACAGGGTTTTTTTTCTACTGAGTTTTAGGTGCTTTTTTCCCGTGAGGGTTTGCAGCTTTCATTTTAGATCCACATTAATATTTAGAAGATTTTTTTTTTTTATAGTCAACACTAGTTTTTACCTTCATTCTTTTCTGACTACTTGGCAGCAGCATGTTTAGGCTTTAAAAGGGAAGGAACACTTTCTGCTTCAGGTCAGCAAAGCAATTTCAGGTCTGCACTGGGACATAACTGAGGAAAATTAACTGTGAGGTTTTTAAAAACAGAAAAAAAAATTGCAAAGAAAATATATAGAATCTAATTAGAACCAGACATAAAAATAGCTAAGAGTAAAAGCAATAAGTCTTCAATAAAATGCTTTTCTTTCATAAAAACTGCCTCTGTGACACAGTCTTCTGTGCTTGAGGCAGCTTGAGCTGCCAGGGCAGCTTCTTTCCTCTGGCTTTATTCTGTTCCCTCAGCAGATCTCCTGCATCTCTGTTCACTTTAAGCATTAGTGGGATAGCTTTGAAGTTGCTGATTCCAGCTTATGCATGAAAGGGCACAGAAATATGACCTGCTCAGCTTTCTGTTTGACCTCTTGATGGGTTTTGGAGCGCCAGGAATGAAATAGAGAAGATCAGAGGTTATTAAAGAGTTGTCCATCGGTTTTTTTCTTGGCAATCCTTCCCAAAACAAGCCCAGAAATGGCAGAGGAGTGGGAAACTGTTTAGCTTCTGCTTCATCAAATGTGAAGGCTCAGTTCAGGCTTCATAAACAGAGCCAGAAAAAGGGTCATGTAGCAGGACCTGTGGTTTTTAAAGACTTATTTCTGCAGGGTTATAAAGAGGCTGTGAAGTGCCCCACAGCACCACTGGGTGTCGGGAAGGACACACCCGGAGAAAGATCCGCGGGATTTCCGTGGGTCACATTTCTTTCCCTCCGTCTCCTGCACTGAAATTTTAATGCACCTCAGATTTCTCTGCCGTGTGAAGTGGGTGGTGACCTGTGACTGGGTGTGTGCCTGGTTCATGGGATCCCTTAGGCTGGAAAAGACCTTTGAGGTGCTCAAGTCCAAGCATCCACCAGCACCACCACCACCTTCACGACTAACTCGTGTCCCCGGGGGCCACGTCCACGTGGCTTTCTGAACAGCTCCAGGGGGGTGAGTGCACCACACAGCCCTGTCTGTGAAGACACCTTTCCTAACACCCGACCTAAACCTCCCCTGGTGCAGCTTGGGGCCGTCTCCTCTCGTGCTGTCGCTCACAGATGGGCACAGATACTCACACGGGTCAGCCCCAGGGATGAGGAAGGGGAGAAAAAGAGCAGCCAGGCAGGTGGGGGAAACGTGGGGGTGATGAAGAGGGGAATCTGCTCGTCCCCTTCCAAAACATTTGGCTCAGAAAAGGCCATCAGAGGACAAGGTCATCAAAGGAGGACCGAAACAAAAAAGACAGTTTTATTTCTCGCAGCTATTTCTGACAGAATCCTGCCTGACTTCGCTGGCAGGCGGAGTGGAACGAGGCAGAAGCCAGAAGTTGTTATAAGTGGATGGCATCAAACTGTGTGTTTAGTTAAAGTAAAATTAGAAGCAATTAAGAAGTGCTCTTGTTGCAGAGAATCAGGCTGTAATTTATTGTTCTAGCACTGAGCATTTTCAGCACTCAGTGCTACTTAGCTTGTTTTCTGGCCTTTAGAAAGGAAAAGTAATTACTGTTAGTTAAGTACAATCCCCATTCCAGTTTGTTTTAAGAATAGTTAATCAAATGAATGTCTTTTCTTGAACAGCTCAGGTGAGTAGAATTAAAAGAGTAGTTTTCCAGGTTGAAGTTTAGAAGAACATTAATGAAGTACATGTAGAGCTTTCTACACTGTAGAAATCATCCAGATTTTGATACTGCTGGGGAAGTCAGGTTCTTAGCAGGAGTTTCAGATGCACTTCCTTTCATCTTCTGCATTCATTCATTCATTCATTCACATCATCTGAGTAATTTTGAAAAGAAACTGATATTCTCCTCCTATTCTCATTATTCCTGTCACTGACAACAGCTTAAATGATCCTCAAATATGGGGTATAAGGATCAGGGAATCCCAGAATGGTTTGGGTTGGAAGGGACCTTAGCAGCTGAAAGCTCTGTAAAACACAACTCTTAGAGCAACATTTACAAAGGAATCCCATTTTATTGATCCCATTTGTGGTGTACGGATGTGGACTCAGTTAGATGTGATTTACAGGGTGTGTGTGCTTTATTTGCCATGCCTGTAATTTAATGTTATTAATAAGCGTAATCCCAGTGGCAGGGACTTGGCAGCAGTGTAAGCTGAGGTAACTCTTCCCTTTTTATATCAGATAGGGTAAAATGAACAGGATAAACAGGAAAAGATGAACTGAGAGAAGTTAGTGAGGACAGGTTACACACAGACTGAATTTAGAGACCAGTACAGTATTTGGTAAACACTTCTCTCATCATCAAAACAGTCCCACGTGTGACCAAGGCCAACACTACGAAGCTCTGTGAGGTCAGTGGGTTTGCTGCCAGCACCATCCACTCTCTTAAATATTTTAATTTGAATATAAAAGCCTTTTAGAATAGGCTAATGTATTGTCTTGCCCTAGATTCTTAGTAAGGTTGCTCAAAGGAGATGGAAAGGAAGCTGGAGCTCAGCAGAATGCCACAATTCATTATCCAAAAGTCATTTTCAATTACAATTCATTTGGGTAGTGATAAACCATATGAATTATTCTGTATGGGGGTGATTGGATTGAGAGCAGTGTCCTCTGAAGGCTGAGAAGTGCTAATGCTCTGAGGAGAAAAAAGAAAAGGAATATATTAATGCAAATGACACTTTTTAACCAAGGATCCACTCCCTGCTTCCTCAAGTCCCCTTCTCTGCAAGTCCCTTTCCTCCCCCAAAATTTTCAACACACACACGAGCCCATTGCCACGATTAAAGGCCTTTTCATGCTTTTCTCCATGAAAATGTGAATTAAAAACAGACGTAACACTCAGAGCTACTGATCTATGAATTTTGTGCATTAAGATTTGCTTTGCGTTTCATTATAGTAGAATTATTGTGCTTTGCCACTGGGATTTTCCTGGAACTCCCGTTTTCCCCCCCTCAGAAATCCAACCAGGCCTCCTTTAGCCACATACACAGTGTTTTCAATATCTGCTCAAGGAAAACAACCAGAACCAGCACAATCTTTAGGGAAATTACCAGCAGGAATTGACTTTTCACTGTAATGGTGTGTCATTAGCCCTTCTTTCTTTTTAAAGGTTTTTAAAGCATTAACCTCTGGTTTTATTCATTAAAGCGCATTTAAATGAGGAAATATCAGAGATCCTAATTCTAGAGAAGGAAGGGAGAGGCGGTTTTCTCTGCTCCTTGGTTTATGAAGGTGCTTCAGTGCTGCGAATGCGTGCAAAGAAGGAATCTTTCCCCCAAAAAAAGAGCCAGTGAACCCAAGTCCGTGGAAGTGGTGGCCTGTATTTCCTGGGAATAGCTTGCTTCTTACAACCTGGGGGATGACATTTTCATTTCAGACCTGCTGAAAATAATATCCCAGGAATGTCAGGCACACACAGGTGATTGCTTTGAAAAGAACTGTTTCTGCTTAATGTGTTGGCTTGCTAAACTTCTCACTGTAAAGTCCATCGGTTTATTGGTTATTAGGGGAAAAAACCTTCATGGAAAGGGTTGTGAGGCGTTGGAAGGGACTGCCCAGGGAGGTGGTGGAGTCCCCACCTCTGGAAGTGTTCAGAAAACACGTGGATGTGGCACTCGAGAAGATGGTTTTGTGGGGGATGCTGTGGGGGTGGGTTAATGGTTGGTCTTGGTGAATTTGAAGGTCTTTTCCAGCTTGTATTAATCCATTTATTACACTGGAAAAAACTCCTATACTCAGGCAAACTGTGAGTGGTTGCAGAGGCACCACTAAACAGATCTCTGTTGCTTCCAGGGTTTGGCTCATTCATTTTCATCTCTTATTTTCAGCTTGACTCAGCTCCAATGAGTCCTATATATTTCCATACCAAGGCTTACTGGCTTGTTGGTCTTCTTCTTCCAAGAGAGATCTATGAAATGATGAAAAAATAACTCTTGATAACTTTTCAATCAGCCACAGGATCATGGAGTGGTTTTAGGTTGGAAGGGACCTAAAACATCATCTTGTTTCACCCGCAGCTTCTCTGGGCAACCTGTGCCAGGGCCTCCCCACCCTCCCAGGGAACGGTTTCTTCCGTACATCCAACCTAAATTTCCCTTCTTCCAGTTGGAACCCGTTCCCGCAGCGACGCGTGAGAGCTGGAGGTGATGCCAGCCCAACTCCCTCATTGTGGGCACACCTGCACTCAGTCACAGGAGGGTGGGATTTGGCCTGGTAATTCCCAGCATCATCCATATTTATCAGCCCTCAGTCACAGCGGAGTTTCGGAGACATCTGCATTTCTTGCACACGACAAAAGGCAGATTTGCTGCTCTACTATTAAGATTAAGAGTAGCTCTTTCTCTCCTTTGACAGTCCTAATGCAACTCTTGAGATGTTGTAGATCTCTCCCTAATGAAGTGTCAAAAATATTTACCTTCAGGACAAATTACAAGAGCAGCAAACATCCTTCCTGTGTGTTAGGGAAGTTTGGCACGCTCCTGTCAGCAGCTCACAAGGTCTCCCTGGTGGGTCTGCCGAGCTGAGCCTGGCGCCGAGTGTCGTTGGGTCTGAGCGATGAAGGGGATGGGGGGGAATGGAAACAACACAGTTAAAATACTTGACATTGGAATCTGAGCCTTTTTCCAGGCTGTTCTGCACCTGTTTTGCTCATCTCTGTGTGGATGGCTTCCAGGAGGGAAATGGCCTGGGCTGCAGCGATGCTGAGGCTGTTGGTTGCTCCGATGCTGAGGCTGTTGGTTGCTCCGATGCTGAGGCCGTTGGTTGCTCCGATGCTGAGGCCGTTGGTTGCTCCGATGCTGAGGCTGTTGGTTGCTCCGATGCTGAGGCTGTTGGTTGCTCCGATGCTGAGGCTGTTGGTTGCTTCTAAAACGCCTCTGTCACTGGAGTTTGGTGCATCAAACTCAGCTGCAGGACTAAGATCTCGTTGGCTCTGAGCGGTGACTCCCGAGTGCTGATGTTTGTTCAGAAAGGCTGACTCCAGGTAATGTCTGTGCCTGGGGCGTGGATACCTTCATTTGGATCCAAATGTTCTTAGTCCCCCCCATCGACAGAGGTGAAATGCTGAAGGTGGAATTCATTTCTGGTGTTATTGGAACAAGCTGCTATTTAGAGCCATGTCTTTCTGCTGAGAGAGTGTTTGCTAATACTGCAAATATGACAGGCTTCTGACCCAGCTGAACCAACCTAATAAATCCATTTTAGCACAGAAATTGGCTTCTTATTGGAAGGGTGTAATTCTCATCCCACAGGGCACCTCCGGAGAGCCTTTGGCACTTGGGGTACTTGAAGGGAAGGATTGGATTGTCATCATGTATTCATGATTTTTAGGGGTCCCTGGGAGAGGCTGGGGCTGCCCCAGGCTGGGCACGGCCCCTTCCAGTGGCCCCTTCCAGTGGGCCCATGGTCAGGCACAGCTGAGGTGCTGGTTTAATTTTTGTCTCGCTTTCTCACCATCCAAATATCAGCCTGATGTTTAGGTCCAGCCACTGCTTTGTGTTCAGTTGGATATCTGGGAAAACTCCTTGGCTGAAAGAGGGGTTAAACATTGGAGGGGCTGCCCAGGGAGCTGCAGAGCATCGTGGAAGTGTTCAGAGAACGACTGGCCGTGGCACTCGGTGCTCTGGGCGGGCTGACAAGGTGGGCAAAGGTTGGACTGGGTGATGCTGGAGGTCTTCTCCAATTCCATGATTCTGTAACACAGCATGCTTTCACATCCAGTTCTTCCCTCAGCCTGTAATTGTCGAAGGAAAGCCAAAACTGTGCCTAGTCCTGATATCCACCTGTCAAGCTCCTGCCTGCTGGCTCGGGGGTGGTTTGGGGCTGTATTTCCCTGTGCCAGTTGGAAAGCAGGAGTGCTCTGGAAAAGCTCACTGATGTCTTCACTTTTTTTGACTGACAGGATGGGGTACATTTCAGAAAGCTTTTAACCTCCCCCATCTTTCCTAAAAACACTAATAAAGGGGTTTGAGATCACCCAAGAGGCAGTAATCCTGATTTTGAAAGCAAGCTCCGGAGCTAGAGAACAAAAGCAATTTAACACATTTTATATTTATGCTTCTGGTAGCCGAGCTGGATAAAGCTTTATCAATTTAGAGGCAAGCAAAATATTCCCAGAGGGGGTGAGGACCATTTCAAGCAGTCCTGCCTCAGTGATGAGTGACAGCCGGTGTCATTGTGGGAGCTCATTTTTGGGCAGCTCTGCAGCTCTGTGATGTGCTGTTTGAAAAGTGTTTGCTGTCTCCAGCTAAACCAGGCTGGATATTATCATTTAAGTGCTGCATAGTTCTGTCTGTTCCATCTGGGCCGATAGGAGTTGGAGTAGCACGGAGAGCACATCCAGCTTTGAGTACCTGGATCCGGAGCATCTCCTCGCTGGTATTCCCTGGAAATCACCCAAAAATGAAGACAGAATAGGAGTTAGTAAAAATTTCCACCTTAAAGATGTTGTTCTCTGCTGGTGAGGAAACAATTAATGATGATCAATGGCCACCTACTGAAGGCTTAATGACCTTGCACAGATTAAGCCCTTTCAGCAGCAGTGGCGTGTCATGGTAAACAGCTCCAATCTCTGCTCTGGGGGGAGCAGGGACAGCCCCCAGGGAACGGCTGGAGCTGTGTCAGGGCAGGGTCAGGCTGGATCTCAGGGAAAGGTTCTCCCCCCAGAGGGTGGTGGGCACTGAACAGGCTCCCCAGGGCAGTGTCACAGCCCCAAGGCTGCCAGAGCTCCAGGAGGGTTTGGACAACGCTCTGAGGGACAGGGTGGGATTGTTGGGGTGTCTGTGCAGGGCCATGGGTTGGACTGGGTGATCCTTGGGGGTCCCTTCCAGCTCAGGATGTTCTGTGATTGCATGAACTCTTCACGCTGCCACAAACCCTGACTAGGCTGTGATTGTGTTTTGTTCTTAAATCAGGCAAGGCAGGGATTTTACACAGATTTTACATGGATTTTACACCAAGACCTGCCCCTTTTGGAAGTCAGGGCCAATTTTTCTCCAGCGTTACCTCAAGCCACAGGTTCAGAAGCCGTGCCAAGGCTTTGATAAAAGCCTGCTGGTGGCTGCTGAAGTGTCCCACGTGCTGAGGTGGTGCCCGAGCCTGATGCGTTCACGATGCACAGGCAGTAATGAACTTCCATCTCGCTGACCCTTCCCACATGGAGCACAGGAAAGCGTTGGAAGGGTCCTCAGAAACACAACACAGCTCCTGACTGCCGAACAGGAGCGTAAGGAATAGGTCTGGAGAGGCCAGGATGGGGCTACCCAGGGCTGGCAGGCACGGGGAAGGTGGAACAGCTCCCAGGGTTGCCTGGTGGATGCCAGGTCTGCATCCTCAATCAGCGACAGGACAGTGCCAGGGAATCAGGGAATGCCACTCATTCCTTTCTTTAAAAAAAAAAAAAAGAAATCTTTATTTGCTGCAAAACTGCCTGTGCAGAATGTTTCTGAGAAGAGGGAGAATATTCTCATTGTATAAGGCTGTGAATGAGTTGCTGGGATTTTTTTTTTCTTTGATATTGAATTTTCAACAAGAATTTGGCAGTGGAGGTTTCTCAGAATTGAACTGTTCTTACATGTTGTTGCAGACTTGAACAGTCAATTTATGTCTTCTTTTTTTTTTAATTTTTTAATTTTTTTTTTCTTTTGGAGCAGTTTAGTGCCAACAGAGGAGAAAGAAATTGCTGGAAAAGCAAAACTGTGAGCAGTGAAGTTAAATGAACCATTTAAAGCAGCAGCAGTATCTGCACTCTGGGATCTAATGTTTTAAATGTCAGTGGAAGGAATTTGCTGGACCAATATGTAACTTCATTTAAAGGACAAGGTTAATGACTCCTTGCCTGCATATTTACCTTGTTTGCCTCTGCTTGTTTTCTTTTCCCCATTAGGCTGATGATAAAGACACTGGGAATTACAGTGCCATGCAGTACAGACTCATCATTCCCCCCATCAAGGATGGCAAAGAAGGTTTTGTGATTGAAGCTTACACGGGGCTGATCAAAACTGCCATGCTCTTCAAAAACATGAGGAGATCCTATTTCAAGTTCCAGGTCATTGCCACCGACGACTATGGAAAAGGACTGAGCAGCAAAGCAGAAGTGCTTGTAAGTATGAGCCAGGCATGGTTATGGGATAGTTCCTGAGGAAATTTAACCACCACATAAAGTTTAATTCCAGGCAGACCTATAGAAGGGCCGTGAACTGTTTGTGCTTCATTTTTCAAGTCACTGAAATAAAGCTTTTGCCTTTTTAAAGTGAAAGATTTTAGGACATGCTGGAGAGAGGCCAGAGCAGGCACCAAGGTGATCAGAGGATGGAGCAGCTCTGCTGGGGCATTTGAAAGGCTGGGAGAGCTGGGGTTGTTCAGCCTGGAGAGGAGAAGCTTTGGGGTGACCCAGTTGTGGCCTCCCAGGGCCTGAAGGGGCCAAGAAAGATGGAAAGATGGAGAGAGAATACTGACAAGGGATGGAGTGCCAGGACAAGGGGGAATGGCTTCACACTCACAGAGGGCAGGGTTAGATGGGATATTGGGAAGGAATCCTTCCCTGTGAGGGTGGGCAGGCCCTGGCACAGGTTGCCCAGAGAAGCTGTG
>JAYRBT010000178.1:4754657-4769329 GCA_036023395.1 Myiotriccus ornatus
TTCCTATCTGGGGGAGCTCTGGGATTCCACCAAGACAGAACAACAGAGCTGAACAAGCCAGGAAAACGTTATCACTTTGGTGGGGCAAACACTCAGGGATGTTTATAAACTGCAGAAAAAAACATGGAAAACTTTCCAGTTTGGCTTTCTGTCAGGGTGGGGAGCGTTTCTGATGAGTCTTTCTCCTTCCCTCCGTGGCTCCCAAAGGAGACAGGCTGAGTGTGCCAAGACTGCCAGGATCCAGATGGCTTTGCCAGCAGGGAAACCGGCCAGTGCCGCTGCCAACAACCTCTACGAAGAGCTTGGAGACAGCACCATGTGAGTATTCCTTGAGAGCCATCAATAAATCCTGCCTGGGCTAGTGGAAGGTGTCCCTGCCCGTGGCAGGGGGTGGAACTGGGTGAGCTTTAAGGTCCCTCCCAACCCAAACCGTCGGGGGGGTCCTGGGATTCTCTGATCTCGCTTCGTGCACTCTGTGTCCAAAAGGCTTTTCCTTGTTCCTGCTTGGGGTTCTCCAAGATCCAGAAAGGACACAGAATAGCCCTGTGAGGAGGGAAAAAGCCATTTAATCTTCTTGCAGGGCCTGAGAGGACCTTTAGCAGGTGTTAAGTGGGCAGAAAGCAGGTTTAAGCACATGTTTTCCTAGGAGCAAGAGCCTGGAGCGGGTCACTGCTGCCAGGGTGAGCCTCCATTGGACTCCTTGGCAAATCCAGCCCTCCCTGTTTTCCAAAGCTGTTGACTAAACACATCCAATAAAACACATTACTTACAAATTCATTAATTAGCTGCACACATCTGAAACGACAGAGCACTGAAAATTGCTGCCCCCAAGTCCCCATTTCCCACAGTAAGAAATACTCTGTTGGGTAAAGTGTGTTGCTTTTTGGTTTTTTCCTTTTTCGCTCTAAACTTAAAACTGTTTAAATATTGAAATTAAAGGAACTCTCAGAGAAGAGGAACCAGTGGCAGGTCTATGAATGCATCTTTTATCTATTACATGCTATAAAATAATAATATTGCAAGGCTGCCTACCTTTTCATGCTTCTGGAAACCTGAAGCTGAGGGACTCCAACAACAGTTTAACTCTCAGTGTGAAAATATTCCAGGGGGGGGGTAAATAGCCAATTATTATTTGTCCCGTACTGGGAGGGGTTTGCTGATGAGCTTTGCCACACTTCCTCACCTCTGTTGATACAGAAAGTCCAGGGGATGCTGAATGATGTTTGGAGGCAGGCAGAGAATCGAGGATTGCTCCGCTTTCCATCGTTACTCATTTTGCTCAGTTGGAATTTTCCAGCTGCTGAGATGGAGTTTGTCAAAGGCTACAGGGGCGTGACAGAGCTGTAACTCTTGGCCAGACAGTCTGTGCTCGGGGAATCATTCCAGGGCTTGAGCTTTTCTGGGTGAATAGAGGAATAAAAATTCCTGGGGCAGGAATAGCTTCTCCTAATTGCTGAATTCCCTCCCGAGCCTTTTGCCTTTGACAAGTGCTACCCTTGGGCAGGAAGGGAGGGAAAATGGATGTTCAGCTGTGGAATACAGTGATTTTGGCATGTGTTTGTGAACCACATCTGTACTTCTGCACTGAGGGGCCTGCGGGGTAAACCTCCCCCCCCCCCGTTTTTGTTTTAATTTTGAATTAAACTAAATTTCTCTTGAAATTCAAGATGTATTGCCAAATACCCGATGCTAAACCCAGAAAAAGCCTTGTTTTGCTGGGGTTTTATCTGCAAAGGGGTTTTTTGTGTTTTAGTGCTGTAAAGTAGAAGTTCACAAATATGCAGTATTGACTCTGAGGCTGAGATTTATGTTAATTTTGACAAAAAATTGATTTTATTGCACCAAAAAAAAGGGGCTGTAGTTGGAATATTTTCTCTCAGATGTCTTTGCATGCAGCTAAGGTATATCCATCATGCTGAGGAACTGACTAAACACCAACCAGTAAAAATCCTTGAAAGGTAACTGAAAACCCACAGGATTTTAAAGAAAAGAACACGCTTCAATAAATATAATTACAGTTTTATTTTTCCCTGTCAAATATTTGATTCCAGGGTGCACATATAACTTAGGAAATTATTATTTGGGAAATACCTTTGATTAACATTTTGCATGAATTTTAGTCCAACATTCCCTGTCCTTAACTGTCCTAAGGCAGTCACCTTTCATTTGCAGTGCTGCCTCGTGTCTTGTTTTCTTTCCTTGGTGTTTATAGCAAATGAAATGGAACTAAGCTCTTTAGTTTTAAATCTGCCTTGTCTCATAATTTTCATTTTTCTCTGTCTTTGGATACATAGGCATCAGTAAGTAAGCTTATTTCATTGTCCTAATATTTGTAGCTGGTAGACACACTAGTTAATTTTCCTTTCAGTGATTCCCATTCAACCTTGCGAGCTGAAACTCATATTTTATTTGTCCATTGATCAGGAAAGACATTTACTGCGAAAGCTTCAATATTTCTATGCTGCTTTTATCCCTCTTCTTGGAAGTAGAGAGAGCAAGTGTGATTGCTGAACTTGAATGGTATTATTTCTAAAGCCAAAGGAAAGTTACCTTAAAAAAAAACAAAACCAGGCAAACCCAAAACACTGAGTGAAGGCCCAGAGGTTTGCTTTGAGTTCATGGACTTATGGCTGGATGCAGGCAAAGCCTTTTTTGTCTGTTATTTACAATTCCATGCAAGGCTGGGACGTGTCTTTCAGTTTACAGGGATGTGCTTCAACCTGAGCTGCATAAAAATAACCCAGGAACAGAAGGAGATGCAGGGTCACCTCAGCCCTGAGAGGCGTCCTGTGGAGCCAGGAAGGAGCTGAGAAGCTTTTGAAATAATCCATTCCAGTAGCAAAAAGGTTGTGTCACCTGCATGAGCCTTCTACTGGAGGGCTCCTTCAAGTTCACAATCACTCCTTTCTCTCGCCTCTCAATAGATGGACAGTGCTGGAACCCCCTCAAACTTGGCTGCTTTGGGGTAATGGATTACTTTATGGGCTCTGGGGAACAGCCCAGCAAGGACAGGGAGCTGCTGCAGAGAGGCCAGAGGAGGATCCAAGAGGAGCAGAGGATGGAGCAGCTCTGCTGGGAGGAGAGGCTGGGAGAGCTGGGATTGTTCAGATGGAGAGGAGAAGCTTTGGGGTGACCCAATTGTGGCCTTGCAGGGCCTGAAGGGGACAAGAGGAAAGGTGGAGAGAGACTATTGACAAGGGCCTGGAGTGACAGGACAAGGGGGAATGGCTTCAAACTGAGGGAGGGTAGGTTTGAACTGGATATTGGGAAGGAATCCTTCCCTGGGAGGGTGGGCAGGCCCTGGCACAGGCTGTCCAGAGAAGCTGTGGCTGCCCCTGGATCCCTGGAAGTGTCCCAGGCCAGGTTGGATGGGGTTTGGAGCACCCTGGGCTGGTGGAAGGTGTCCCTGCCCGTGGCAAGGGGTGGGTTGAGATGACCTTTCAGGTCCCTTCCAACCCAAACCATTCTGGGATTCAGTGATTAGCGTGAAGTTAATTATTTTTCGTACTGTTCTGTTCTGCCCAGAGAAAAGCCTTAGGCACACTGAATTTTGGCAAAGTGCAGTGCTTGGGGAGAATTTATTCACTGATACAGCCCTTCATGGAGCTTCTCTGAGTGTGATTTGGAAAAGGGAGTGTGATCCTTGTACTCTGTGCAGGGATTCCTGTCCTTCTTTGGTCCCTGGGACTACTAGGGAGGTGGAGGTTCTCTGTCTGAGTGATCCCCCACTGAAAAAATGAACCAAAATTTAAGAACCAAATATGTTTCATTACAAAACACAGGATTTCAGGGGACTTTTACATATCAAATAACTTAGAGGAAACTTCATACCTCTTGATTGACCCCTATCCAGTGTGTCCTTATTTAAACTTCTCTTCCAGTTTTGCTAGGGAGTATTTAACCCCCAGAGGTTAATTTTCCATTAATTTAGGTTTAGTTCTATTTTCTGAAACATGAAACACCACCACCAAAAATTATGGAAGAACGTGACCAGGAGGCCTAGAACTTCATCTTCCAACATTCACATCATCTTTTTGGAGTAGGTGTCCTCTTGAAGCCTGGTTGAAGAAGGGGTTTGGTTTTAGCTCTGACTGACACAGATTGAGGGGAAGATAAATTTGGTTTCAGCCTGAGGTGAACAGTGTTTAAAATAGGGGTCCCGGGGTCCTTTTCTAGCAGACAGTTTGGAGATACCGATTTTAAAATGCTGTTTATTTTAAAATCTGCTCAGAAGTTTGTGGTATTGAAAATATTGGAGAAAACTAGTTAATGAGGCACTGGGAGGTGAGAGATGAAGTCCAGAAAGCGGGGAGGCCTCCTGCTCTTGGTGTAGAAATTCGATGTAACCCACCTGCGGGGGCTTTTCTTTGGGTGTAACGTGGTGAAGAGACGGAATTCATTCACCTGTGGATGCTTCTGTGATGTTTTGTGTCTCTGGGGAGATGGGGGTCTAACACTGACTGATAATTTTGAAACCTAAGAGGGTTTTTTTTTTTTTTTTTTAAACAAGAGGTCAGCTTATTTTTGGACTTAGCGAATAGCTGAGCAACTTTAAATTAAAACAAGCAGTGAACTTGTTTTAATTTCTCTTCCTTCCCCCTTAAAGAAGATGCAAAAGTAAATGTCTTGCCCAGTAGCCCAGTGAATGTGCTCTCTCTGTTGGGTAGCAGTAGTTTGCTAGAAGTGATTGAATGGCTCTGATTCATATCACAAGTTCTTTTTTTTTTTTTTAATCTCTCTCATAAGTATCTGTGTCCATGCATGTTTCCTCACATGTGATTATCTTCTTTTCTTTCAAGTCTTTTTCTTCTCTACCATTTCCAACAAAGCAGGGGAAAAAAGTCAAAGTCAGTCTTAGAAGAAGGAGACCGTCAGAGAGTTATAAGCAGCTTTGCTTCCCGTGCTATTGAGGCTCACAAGCAGTCCAGTATCAATGGATCACTGAACAATAACCTCCCCAAATCCTCAAGTAACATTACCTTTTTATCTGATGAGAACCCACTAACCACACAGAACCCGCTGTACGTGGAGGGCCTCCCCCAGAGCCCCGGGGCTGCCGGGTTTCCACGGAAAAGGAACGATGCTCTTGATACCCTTTCTCCTTCAAGACTGGTCCTGAGAGAGGCCTCCCTGGGGGGCAGTCACCGGGCGTGGACGGTGCCCACCCACCTGACCAGGAGGCACACCCCCGGTTCTCTGAGCAGGCCGGTTATCATGGACCCCGTCCAGTGGCAGCAGGAGAGACTCAAAGCCGGGAAGGAGGGAGCTGCCCGTCAGCAGAGCGGGGTTGATGTTAGCAGTCCACTCTTCCAAAGGCTGAGTGGCCCCAAGCTGACTGTGAAGGAGAAGGCCAGGCAGTTTGAGCAGCAGGCGCTGCAGGAGATGAAGCAGGTGAAGTCTCCTGACGTGAAGTCCAGGCGATCGCCGACACACAGCAGCGCTGTCCAGGAGGGAGAGAACGCCCCAGAGCCGTCTCCTAAAAGTGTGGTTGCTCCTCCTTGCCTTCACTCTTCTCCTCTGTCCTCTCCAACGCCTTGTGCTGAAGTAGCTGAAGCGGAGGCCTCCGTGGTGCCCTCTGTAATCATCACTCACCACGACTCTCCTGAAGAACATTCTCCTCCTCCAACTCACAAACCAACTCCTCCGTCTTCTAGGATAAAGAAACCAGTTTGCCAAAGTTTTCTAGCTCCTCAGACCAAAGAAGTCATAGCAAGCATTCCAGATCCGCCTAAAACACCCCCACCCCCCCCTCCACAGCTGCCACCTCCACTGCCACCGCCACCTCCATCCCCTCCTCTGTTGCCACCGCATCCTCCTCCTCCTCCGCCCGCAGTTTCTCTTCCTTCTTCTTTTCCTTCCTCTGCATCCCCTCTTAGCCCCCGGCTGCTGTCCCCTGCCAAGCCTCCCAGCTCCCCTGCCAAGCAGCCGGCTGCCCCGCCGCCGGCCGCGGTGCCAGAGCCTCCCCCTCGCCGGGAGCTCAAAGGGATCCTTAAGAACATTCAGAACTTAGCTGCCATCGAGAAGTCGGTGGCCAACATGTACAGCCAAATCGACAAGAACCACCTGCTGCCCAAGCACGTGTCCAGGCTCAAAGCGGCCGCGCCGCCGGAGCCGCCGCCGGCGGGGCCCGCGGCCGAGCACGGCCAGCAGAACGGCAGCCTGAGCTGCGTCGTGGAGGAGCTGGAGCAGCGCTTCCCCTCCCAGTCCACGGCGCTGTGACGCTGCCGGCCGCGCGTTTCCCGCACGGCGACCTTCGGAGTGGGGAGACTCTAAGGCAGCACTGCCTCAGACTCTGCAGAAATCCCGGGTTTCCCCCTTTTCTCCGCCGCGCATCGCGACCTTTCCACCGCCCCAACGGAGAGACGGCGCCTTTCCCTGTTCGCTCGGATGTTTTGTAATGTGTCTCGTAAACCTGCAAGTTGTCTTCTCAGAACTGCGTCTTCGCTGTTCCACCGTGTTGGTTTCTTTGTTTACCGAAAATTCTTGGGGAAAACTGTCCCATTTTTCCCCGAGGATTGGTCCCGGCCGGCAGCCGGCTCGGCATTGCTTTCCACTGAGCAGCTCTCACTGGAGGTAATATCCGTAAGATTTTTCTGGAATCTCTTGCTTTGCCCACAAAACGTGCCACCTGGAAGGAACCTCCTGCCACGCGCTGGGTGTCAGAGCAGGCTCAGCAACGGTGAGCCGGGGTGTTGGACGGGGCCTGGAGCAACCTGGGCTAGTGGAAGGTGTCCCTGCCCACGGCAGGGCGTGGAGTGAGATGGTATTTAAGATCCCTTCCAACCATTCTGTAATTCCGTGCTGCATCTTGGTATTCCACGAGCGATGACACTCAGCTCACACGCTCTGTGGTGGCTCCAGTGAGAGGAAGGGGTTTGTCTCGATTTCTCAGCAAACCTGGCTGTCTCCCCTCCCTGTTCCCCCTGTTCTGCCTTCCACTGCATTTTTTTTTTTTTTTTACATTATAACCGCACATTGAAAGTCTTTATTTTGTAAATTCCTTTCATGTACAACAAATTTGCTGGTTTATTTTTTATTTTGCATGTGCGTGTTGTTGATGTCTCCCTTGCACGTTCACTCTGGTTTGTCATGAGCTTTACAGCTGAAACACCTCACCTTAAACTGTAATAAAGTCACTCTGATTAGTGTCACCAAGTACTTGTAAAAATCCATGGAATATGGATTTACTTACTGGCTTTTTTGCTCACAGTCATCTAAATCAGATCTTTGCATTAAAGATGTCAATTATAATTATATAGGTAAATAAATTAGCTTGTTCCTCAGAAAAAAAAGAAAAAAGGTAAGTAAAAGCAGTTTAGGCATTTGAATGTTTGGTCCAACTTGCAAGTTTTCTTTTAGTCCTTTGCCAAAATCTAAAATATTTGTGTTTAACATGACAACTTTCAAAAAACCCATTGGGAAAGGCAGGTATGACATAAAGAAGCAAACCTAAAACCCCAGTTCAGTACCAAATGTCGTAATTCTGAGCAAAAAGGTGATGAATTCTTTCTCAGACTGCTTAGAGCTATTCAGCATTTCCATGGTGCTCGGCTTTTTCTCTTGTCTCTTGTCTGTTTGTTTTAAATCTGCAGTTAGGAGATGTGTGGAGGCTTCAGGCTCAAACTACTGAAGGTAGTTTCTCTTTCTTTGTCCCAGAGCCAAACTCCATGAATTACATCCCACAAGTTCTGCTGATCCATTAGAATTTTCCTTTCCTTAACCCTCCTGCTGGGCAGGCTGTAGTTTCAAGGTATGTGCAGTAGCTGGATGTGTGAGGGGAAGGATTGTCCTCACCACCTCATTTTTGCTGGGAGAGAGTCCCTCTCCTTTATGGGATGTGCCCATGAAGAAAACCCGCCCGTGACTCTGAATTCTCCAAGGGTGGCACCCCTGCAACACCAGCATCAAAGAGCCAGAAGGGGAAGGTTTACACGCTTAGTTCTGTGTGTTGGCTGTGGGACAGTGGGAGGTGTGCAGAGATGAGCGTGAGGAATTACTGGGCTACACACCTTCGGGGTGTATCAGCCCCAAAATGTTTGAATTTAAGTACCCAAATCCCCCTTTAGAGCTCGTAGACCCCTGACAGATGCTGTTGAGCAGACCATTTACATCACTGGTGAAATACTAGACAAATGGGACCTCGTTTAGTGGTGTGCAGCAGAAGTGCAGGTGTTTAGTCATGCACAGCATAAACCCCAAAAGGTTTTACATGGCTACAATTATTTGGGGTGTTCCCTAAGCAGAAAGAGTGGACATCACACAGGAGCTCCATTTTGAACATGTGTTTCCCTGTACGAGAAGAGTCTGGGAGGGGGTCATGGCAATCAGCTCTTCACCGATGAGGAACACCTACGTTCTCATTCTGGAAAGTTAAGTTGCAAAGTTTACAAAAACTAGTTTTATTTTCATGTATTTGTTCTCCTGTTGTAGTTTCTTTGTTTGCTTGTTTGTTTGATTTTTGTTTTGTTTTGTTTTAATAGCCTTTGTTAAAAAAATTCTTCTATTAGACCAGGAAAGAAGCTGTACCAGGGAAGTTCTGTCCCACTGAGGTGTCTGGGTGCTGAAGGGGGAATGGTTTTCAACCGAAAGAGGAGAGTTTTAGATTAGATGTTGGGAAAGAATTGTTCTCTGGGAGGGTGGGCAGGCCCTGGCACTGGTTGCCCAGAGAAGCTGTGGCTGTCCCTGGATCCCTGGGAGTGTCCAAGGCCAGGTTGGATGGGGCTGGGAGCAACCTGGGCTGGTGGAAGGTGTCCCTGCCCATGGCAGGGGGTGGAATGGGATGATCTTTGGGGTCCCTTCCAACCCAAAACCATCCCATGATTCCACAATACTGCACTTCTGCAGCGCTATGAAGTATTAGAACCAATATAGTGGTTGGTAACAAGTTGAGAATATATAAGGATTTATAATTATATGTATAATTTACCCCTCTTTAGCTTGTCTGATTTGGTCAATTAGGGTCCAACAGACCCTCTTATCCTTTTATTATCAGCTGGATGGGGCCAAGTTCTGAGCAGGAGCAGAGGTGGCATCGGTGGGAAGCCCTTCCCTGCAGAGCTGGAATGGAGCCACAGTGTGGCTCTGTTCACCCCCTTCCAGGTTTGTTCTGCCTCAGCTCCAGCTCTGAACTGCAGGAAACCTCCCTTGGAAGAGCCAGGGCAAACTGATGAGTAGGTGTCTCCTCTGAGTAATACCAGTAGTGTTTGGGGGTTGTGATTCTGCCGCTGGGAAATGGGAAATGCCTGCTGGGATCCCAGGAATGGGGGGAAAGTTTCTTTTAGGCAAAACACGGTTTTTTAACCTGTTTTCAGCAGTGAAAGGTTGGCACATTTACACGTGTGAATTCATTCTCGTTTCTCTCTCACATGAAGTGCCAGCCCTGTCCTATTATCCTGCATCCTCATGGCCTTGCTTCCCGTGTCCCACTGAACGTTTCCCTCTGACTGACTGCAGTGAAGTCTGGCTGATGATGTTTATCCAGAAGCAATTCCTCCCTCTGTGGAGAGCTTTTTAATTCCTTCCTGGAAACAGATGGTGTTGTTTTGAACTTTGCCTTTTTGTCACAGCAGATCCTTGTGCTGTGTTGAGTGAATGGGTATTTTATGTCTCGTGGGCCCTTTTTTTTTTTCCTCCTAATCGTGGCCACCCTAAACTCTCAGAGAAGTCTCAGCGTCTCAAACCCCAGCGTGGTGCTGTTTTTAAGAAAGCTGATTCCAAATTTAATTAGGATTACTTATATTATGCTCTTAATCTGCAATATAATGACTATCTGAGAGCAATTAAGAGTAATAAGCTTCTTCTCAGACCTTCTTTATCTGAAGATTGTTGTGGGCAATATGGAAACTAAATATAGTGCTCCTCGAGTGGGCTTTGAAAAGCCACAGATCCTCTTCTGCTGATAAATCTTCATTTCAGCTCTTCATTAGCTTTATATTATATAGGCGACAATGTTAATTTAATGCTGATAATCAGTTCCATTTGCTGAATATTAATAGGAGACTTTGGAGATGGTGACATGAAAGAATTAGAAGGACTTCTACTCTGTTCTCTATTAGTTACTCAGTGTAATTAGAGACTTCCCCTAGACTGCTGTCTGTGTACTATGCTAAGCCTTACATAAATCTGAGCATTTACCCTCTTCTTCTTAAAAAATGTAATAAAAATAATCCAGACTTATTCCTAAGAATGTTGCCAAGGCCTAAAAGACCAAAACAATTTTAATTTTCCAAGACAAAAATGTGAAAACAGACAACTTGATAGACAGACATAAGTGCATTTGTCATGCCCGGGAATGGCTCCAAGAAAACGAATTAAAACAAGAAACAACTTCCCAATAAGGTCAGAAGCACAAAGCCTGTGGCAAAACTGGAAAAAAAAAAAAAAGAAAAAGCAGAAAAAAAATTTAAAAATCATTTAACTCCCCCCTGCTGAGCAAATGTTAGGAAGTGAGTAATTTTAGTAATAGTGTTGGTACAAGGAATAGAATAGCTCCATATATTCCATATATTCTAATAGAATAGAAGCTCCAGGGCAATTCCCAGCGAGTCCTGAGTGGATACAGGAAGGCCAGGGGTAGAAGAGAAGTTGTTTCACTGCCTGAGCAGGTGTGGGAGGTAACAGAGTCTCCCTGGGGACGGTCTCTGTGGGTCTCTGGGACAGCAGGGAAGGACAGGAGCTCTCTCCCAACCCCCCCTTTCCCTTTGGCGAGTCCCACTAAATGCACTGGCTCTCTGGCTCTTGGAGGTCTCTCCTCATCCATTTGCAATCTGCAGCAAGAAAAGCACCCCAAGCCTTTCTCGTGCAGCGATCCCTGTGGCAGAGCCAAGCCAAAGAAAAACATACCTGGTATTACAGATACAGGTTTCTTTTCATGCTAGTTCTACCACTAATTGCATTATCTTTTTGCCTCTCCCCAGCAAGAATGGCCATGTGCATCTTTGTGTAGATTCACAGGATTCTACTAATTGGGTTTTTTTCTCTTTTTCTGACTTCTAGGCGAGGATATGCACAGCAAGAGGTGAGGCTGCCCCCGATTACCTTTAAAATATTCATGACACCAACGTGATTGTCCCATGCACTCTTGGAGCGTGGGCAGCAGGTCCAGGGAGGGGATTCTCCCTCTCTGCTCTGCTCTGGTGAGGCCCCACGCGGGTCACTGTGCACAGCTCTGGTGTCCCCAGCATCAGAAGGACGTGGAGCTGTGGGAGCGAGTCCAGAGGAGGCCACCAAGTTGCTGAGGGGACTGGAGCACCTCCCCTGTGGAGACAGGCTGGGAATGTTCTGCTGGGAGAGGAGAAGGTTGTGTGGAGACCTCACAGCACCTTCCAGGGTCTGAAGGGGCTCTGGGGAAGCTGAGAGGGGCTGTTCATTGGGATCTGGGGTCACAGGACAAGGAGGAATGGCTTCACACTCACAGAGGGGAAATTTAGGTTGGATATTGGGAAGGAATTGTTCCCTGGGAGGGTGGTGGGCCCTGGCACAGGTTGCCCAGAGAAGCTGTGGCTGCCCCTGGATCCCTGGAGGTGTCCGAGGCCAGGTTGGATGGGGCTTGGAGCACCCTGGGCTGGTGGAAGGTGTCCCTGACATGGCAGGGGTGGCACTGGATGGGCTTTCAGGTCCCTTCCAACCCAAACCATTCCACGATTCCACTGTTGTGAAACTCCTGGCAACTGAATGGTTTGGATGCCGGAAATATAAAGGGATTCCAAAACTGATGAGACATAAACTCCCTGGGGGCTGATATGCCACATGGCACAGGTGTGACCTCCAGGCTGGAAAACTGCTGCTTAACAAGGTGCCAGAAGCAGTTTCCCAGGGAATTCCCTCCACACTTGCTGTGTTTTCCAAAGTCACACCTAGTCCTCTGCTAAGAGTCAGGAACTGGACTACTCACACCTCCCCTGCAGCTCAGTGGACTCTGTTGCTCTTGCAGCAGCATTTTCTCCAGCAGTGAATACCAGGGAGAAGGGTTTCCTTTGGAACAATCTCATTTAATAATTGGAAAGGTCCCCAAAGAGGCATTTCTCTCATAAAGGTTGATATTTACTGATTCTCTTCCTCCCTTTGCAGAGCTGGTTTGTGTCTCTTAATTCAGATACAGAACTTAGTCCTCTTGGCCTCTGAGAGAAGTCCTTGAGTTAAATATTTCAGAGAATCACCCCATAAACTGGGGATTTGATTTTATATTAGGCAAAGGAAGTGGTGGACTTTAAAGGGATTTTAGTACATGAGGTGCTTGGCAGTGTTCTCACAGGGTATGGGAGGATCCAGTGAGTGCCATAAAAAACCTCTGAAGGACCCGTGATTTTAGCATTTATTTCCACTCTTAACCACCAATGACTTGCACTTTAGTTGTTAATGCCTAATTAACCTCTTTATCATTTTCTTTTGTAGCAACAGCAGTTGCTGAGACCTTCTCTTCTCAGACCAGAGGTAACACTATTTTCCATTTTTTTTAATTATTCTCTAAGTTTTTAAATGGCTTTTACATCACTTCCTGATAAAAACCTGTCTGTCTCAGGTAATTTTTCCCCCCTGGCTCTTAGATAAAAAGGGAAGTTCTGGCATTGTAACCCTATTTATGTTATTTTAATTAAAAATCCTAAATTTACTGCATCTTGGTATTTTCAAGGCCAGGTTGGACGGGGCTTGGAGCAACCTGGGCTAGTGGAAGGTGTCCCTGCCCATGGCAGGGGGTGGAGCTTTATGAGCTTTAATGTCCCTTCCAACCCAACCCAATGTGGGGTGCTGTGGTTTCCCCCGTGAGCGTCTCTCAGTGACTGCCGTGGGCTTCCTCACGCAGACTGAGAGCTCTCCCAGCTCCGGATTTACAGACAGAGGAACTTCCCCGCTCTCCAACTGCAGTCTGGTTTTTACCCGCTGTCAGTCAGCTGCTCACTGACTGCTGTCCCTGAGCTGAGCTCAGCAGTTGCCCTGCTGAGGGACTGGAAGCGCTGACGCACTGCTGGGAAGGGCAAAGGCAGCTCTGGATCACAAACCTTTCTGTTTCGGACCTTCCAGACCCACGGTTGTTTCCAGAATAAGCAACAGAGCAAATGTGGGATGCTGCTGTCGCTGGTGTTTTTGTGATATGAATAGGGATCATTTCTGCAGTAATTAGAAGTAATTACATCATAAGTAATAATAATAATATTGGTAATTGCGTTTGTGCCTTTTTCATCAGACATTGCTGTATGTGACTGAACTCACTCAGTGCTTCTCTTTTACAGGAGCTGAGCATGGAGTCTGGAATTGATCCAGGGCAGGAATACTATGGGCAAGATTACTACAGTTATGAGCATGGGTATATTTTGATTTTCCCTGTTTATTTCTGAAAATGCTGCTTTTCCAGGCTGGTGGTGTCTATTACTACAGCAGCTAATCAGGAGGCTTTCCTTCACCTCAGGATTACTTTAATCTTTGTGTCCACAAAAGCATGCACTGACAACAAAACTCTTTCCAGAAGTTAAGGGGGTGTTTGATAACTCCCTGCTTCTTTAGCAATCTCATTATTCCGCTTGCAGAGCGTGCACCCGTCTATCATGCTGCTTTTACATTCATAGTTGGGTTATTTTGTGTGTTTCTGCTGTCTTGGAGACTGATTCCCATCACCTCCTCCCCTTCTGAGTTCAGGGATTAATCCTCTCCGCTCTCTGTTCCCAGCCAGCATCTGGCCTTTTAAATTTCCCTCGAAAAAACGTCATCCTGCCTTGTTCTGATAAAACCCAGTGGGCTGCAAGCACCTCAGGGCTGCTGGCCTTGCAAGGGATTCTCCAGGGCACCCGTTACGAAAAAGATCCCCCAAGAAATCAGGTGGATGGATGGATGGAAGGAGGGTCGTTGCAGGGAAGGTGGCTGTGCAGGGCTCAGGGTTGGGCTGGGTGGTCCCTGCGGGTCCCTCCCAGCTGAGCTGGCTCCGTGACCGATGGCTGTGTGGTGAGACGCGGGTGTGCGGGCGCTGACGGGGCGGGGTGTCCTTGGCAGGTACGAGCTGCCGCAGTACGGGAGCCGCCGCCGGCTGCTGTCCCCGGCGGGCACGTACGACGAGTACGGGGAGGTGGTGGTGGAGAACGACGCTGGCTACTACTACAGCCCCCACGGACCCCCAGCTGACGAGGTGAGAGGCTCTGGTGTGCTGGGCCTGCCTCTGCAGCAGGATGGAGCACCACCAAGCCTTGTCCGACGTGTGTTGTTATTGATGAGACCTGTGTTCCCCACAGACCAGAGAAGCGTCTCTTCCCACCCTGAGCGTTGTCTGCCTTTCCGATGATCCCTAAAAGTTTGTGTCGGCACCTCTTTGCCTTTTTCTAGAAACAGAAAGGAATTGCCAAGTTTCCTTGAATGTCCACATCTGTTTTTTCCCCTCAGTGTAGATTTTCAGTTCAAAGACAAATCCACGTAGCCTTAGGTGATTCCATTTTATGTCATTAACCAAATATAAGGAGACCTTCTGGTGTCTGAAGGGGCTACAGGGAAGCTGGAGAGGGGCTGTTCATCAGGAACTGGAGTGACAGGACAAGGGGGAATGGCTTCACCCTCACAGAGGGGAAATTTAAGTGAGATACTTGGAAGAAATTCTTTACTCAGAGGGTGGGCAGGCCCTGGCACAGGTTGCCCAGAGAAGCTGTGGCTGCCCCTGGATCCCTGCAAGTGTCCCAGGCCAGGTTGGACGG
>JAYRBT010000178.1:4783645-4811553 GCA_036023395.1 Myiotriccus ornatus
AGTGACCCTCATGGTTGTTATATTCTACTACAGGCAGAGACTGGTGGGGGGCAGTGGTGAAGAAGCACACAAAAACTGATAATCAGGGAGACCTCAGGGTACCTGACTGCACCTGCTTAGACCACGATGGGTCCAGACCTGCCCATCAGAAGGTTTTACCACCACAGATCGGAAAGATTCTTTCCTTTGCAGTTATTTAGCAAAAGTTAAGAAAAAAATAAACTCCAACTAACCTCAACTCACTAAGAGATTTGAAGCATGATCACTTAACCCTTTAAGATTCATAAGCCTGTTTTGGAGGATGGAATGAAACTCAGCTTTCAGAAAACAATTTAAGAAACTGTGCGAGAATTCTACTTTCATTTCCTGATTTAGAAATTCAGCTGTCTGGTTGCTTCAACTCCACTTTGCTGTTTAATATATGGGGACATGACAAGAAAAAAAAAAAGTGAGAAGAATAAGTGAATAACTTCACTGAAATCACTTTCCAATACATTAAATCCTTACTCACATAGTTTCATTTGTGGAATCTACTTTACTAGCAACCAGTTACTCACACTAGCAACCTGTAGAGCTAACAATATCTCATTGTAAAATATAACTTTGCACGACTCAATTACAAAGCTGTTTGTACAGATTAATTCAAGTATAAATAACTTCTTCATATCTGCAATGCTTGTCTGCCCTTACAAGCTTTTGACACCAGTATCGTATCCAGTATCACCTCACAACTTTTTACTGCTCTTCACTGGCAATTCTACTATTTATTTTCGAGGAGGAGAGAGTCAGTCACCTTTACCTCAAGAGGAAGGAAAAGATGAAAAGCCTTAGTTTAAGAGTAACACCCGACCCAATTCCCAGCACTGGAAATAATCACACAGAAAAAGCAAATTGTACTTGTTTTAGAGGCAGCCTGTGCACGTAGAGTAACCAGCACATTGACTTTTAAAAGTTTTAGTTAAAAATACTTTCCTGTCCTTCAGCTGCAAGGCTCAGTTTAGCTGATACCACCGAGCAGAACCACACAACACGCTCAGGCTGCCACAAGAACACCTCAAACAGAGCAACACCAGACTCTATTTAAAAGAGTGGGATCCCAAAGTGGGCATTCCTTTGCACAGGTTCACTACTGGAAAGGTTTTTCTAACCTTGAATTGCAACAGACTGGCCCATACACCTGCCTGTCGATGGACAGCAGGCCTCACATCTCATTTCAGGTTATTTTATGACTAGTTTATTCCAGCCACCTTACATGATTTGTACTTAGTAGTTTGTTTCTCAGCCCTTTCCCACTACAAAAAACCCACTTCTGGCACTGTTTGCATGATCAGTCTGTCTGTAGACTCCTATAAACAGAGCAAGTGGTTAACAGAAGAAGTTAATCACAAGTTCATAAGAGGATGCCTAAAGCTGCTTGGGGAAGGAGAAACACCCATTCCTGGATTAATTAATCTTTTCACCTGAGGCTGCACACTGTACCCAGACATCCAGGTGGTTTTCAGACCCTAACAGATATCATCCCAGAATAAACAGAAAGGCATTAGCCTACACAGCTGGAAGACCAAAGCAAGCCTAGTACACATTTCAAAAAGAAATCTCAGGAACAGAGACAAATGAATAAAAAGTCATATGTTGTTCACACATATTCCAGTAGGAGGAAACTTGCTTTCTGGGCTGGAAACTGCCTTGGAGTAACAGCTGTATCCAACCACAATAAAACAGCTCCCAAAGGGAAGGCAAGGAGATGCCACAAAGGCAAATGCTACAGTTCCTCTTTCATCTTAAAATCAATATATAAGGAGCGCAGGTAAGACTCACGTACAGGTAACGCTTCTCTAAACTGCAGCATTCCCTTACACAGAACTGTTAATTTCTCCTTTTTATGTTTTCATTAAGGATTTAGTAACCCTATTAAAAACAAGAAGCTCCCCCATGCAGGACAGCATCCCCTGGAGTTGTGTCTGGGGTTGCTATTTGTCTCTGGTCTCCAACAAGGAAGGAGTAACTCGTTTTTCCCAGCAGAAATCTCTTTTCAGATGCTTATTCTCACAACATTTTTGTTGTTGCCTTACATAAAGACAGAAGGCAAGGCTAATAGCAGGGACAGAGGGACCTGCTGCCTCACTTCCCAGGCTCGATCCCCCTGCACATACCAGACAAGCATCAGTTTATCCCCATGCACAGTCTCTGCCGAGGACTTTGCACCCTGTTCCGTACCTGGACTTCTTGTCCTTGATCAGTCTTGATTTACCATCAGCTCTTATTCCCTCTTCCAGCACATAAACTTTTGCAGTTCCCCCACAGGAATAAACCCTCCACTTTCACTGAACTTTGTGTAAAAGATGTTTTTTGTTTACCCTGAACCTGACAGCTACTTCATGTTATATTCCCAGCTCTTGTATGAGGCAAAATGAGTAATGTCCTTCCACCTCATTAAATTCAGTGCATGCACAGGTTATTGTAAAGATGACTGCTCTTGTTTTACTGGGAAAATTAGCAATCTTCAAAGCTTCATTCTGTGATTGAGATTCCTCTGGTGTATTTGATGAGCTTAGCAAATTCCCTCTCCATACAGCTGTGTCCGAGAGGCACAGCCGGGATCTGAACACAACAGACTGCCCAGCATCCAACCACACAAGGACAGCAACTGCTCTGAGAGCCTACAGTGACACTGAGAGAAGAAAACAAGAGTCAACACGAGTCATATTTACACTCTTAACTCCATTCTGAAGTCAAACACTGTAACTATACGGCACAGGTTGAATTTTTACAACAGCACACCCTCGAGAAATAACCACAATCTCCAGAAATTCTTCCAATAACAGAAATTTGGGTTCAGAAATTTTATGTTCACCTATTCAATATTTTTTTATGAAGCAAGAATGGTTTGGCTTGGAAGGCACCTTAAACACCATCCCATTCCAACTCCCCTGCAATGGGCAGGGACATCTTCCACTAGACCAGGTTGCTCCAAGCCCTGGCCAGCCTGGGCTTGAACACTTCCAGGGATGGGAAGTGTCTGTATTATCTGCCTGCTGTCCCACCATTAGCCATGGTATTTTTTTATTACGTGTTATGAACCAGGAAACAGCCAGGGGATCACCTGGAAAAAGTGTTTTCTGCTTTATAGCATTTTCAGAAGAGAAATCTGAGTCCTTCAGCCAATTGTGCCACCACCTTTTTGTGTTTGCTTTCCTCAAGTGTGATAAAGAACACTTCATTAAAGCACCTGGCTGGCAGTGGTCTAGCAAAAGTTTAATAAAGGCAAGCAGCTAAACCAGAGCTTTTAGACCCAGGGTATGTTTTTGCAAATAGAAGTGTTTTAATAGCGTTTGAACCACTTTTGAAACTTTCACACCTGAATTTTAATGAGCAATCGCCACAAGAGTGCCCAGTTACAAGCCCAGATGCAACTTGTGTACACCAGCAAATAAGAACAAAAAAAGCATGATCTAGGCAAATGTCACAAAACATGTTATTTTTGAAAGTCAGTGACCTGAGATAGTTATTCACCACGGACAGCAAAGTAAGAGAAAATACAGTTTTGAAGGACAGCACACTTGGACGTGCTTATTCTGGAAAATATGGAATAAAGAAAGGGCATCGTGTGCCAAAAGCTGGCAGCAAAACCAAGCGTGTGAGGGCTGATACAGATACTTGTGAAGCACTACTGACACCTAGTGCTACACCACAGCTTGCCATCGTTAAACTGATGCACTGCAGAAACATCGATTCCCACCTAATAATAATAATATATAATGGCCAGACTTCCCACCTAATCCAAAAAGAAAACTCGAAGCCGCATTTGAGACAGCACTGAAATAAAATGTTAACAGCTTAAGACTTTTAAGAACAACAGGTTAGGACCTTTCTTTCCCCATCCTGACAAAGACCTGAAGCACCATTTCACAGTGACGCACTAAAAGGAGTTGCAGTACCCGCTAACATCTGGAAATCTTTGCTTCTGCAAGGTGTTGTCTGGCCTGATATATATGATATAAAAAGCATGGATTTTATGCTTTTTCAGCGTAAAAGCTCAGGGGGACAGCAGGCAGCAGATTGCTCATAGTCAAGAACCCTCGTTTTACCTGTGTTTGACCTTCCTCAGCCTACAGATGATGGCCGGGAAGGAGGTGACAAAGGGCAGGCAAGGTCTCCCTGATCAGCACCAAGAATTGAGCCCTCAACGCACCCAGTTCAACAGCATCACTCCCACTGGTGGCAGTGGGACAGCCTGGCTCCTGCCATCAAGGTTGACACCCCCCAAAACAACTGGATAGAGCCTTGAAAACCTGTTGTTTAGGAATGAAGCTGCCTCAGACTTGGTTCCCCCCACACCTCAGCAAGTCCTGTTCAGGATTTTTAAATTTTTTTTCCTTTGAACATGAATATCACTCTATTCACAGTGACTCACAGGAGATGTTATTACTCTTCTCACCGATTTTGCACTCCTACACATGATATATGTAGCGCAGACTGCTGCCTGTGAACTTTTTTGGGGGTTGTGTTGGGGTTTTGGTGTTGTGTGGGGTTTTTTTTAATTTAGTGTGACATGTGACACCTCAAGACACCTGCCAAATATCACTGGTTTGACTAGATTTGACCAAGAACATAAAGAGCCACTTCTTCCCAAAGCCAGCCCATGCCAAAGGACCCACAGGGGAAGCAGGAGGTGGCACCAGGAGTGCAGGTACTCAAAAAAAAAAAATCCACACCTGCTGGATGGAGTTTGTAGTTTACCAGCCCCTCTATTTCTCTATTCCAGAGGAAACTGATAGCCAGCACAGAAAACAGAGCTGGCCTCATAAAAAACACTAAAATCTGACCAGCAAAGGCACAGGTGAATGCTGTTTGCAAAGACCTCAGCAAAGGCATTTGCAGCTTAGAGGTGCAGGGGCAAAGTAAAGCAATTTCTTTTAGCTCAAAAACATACCCACCTTCAAATGCCCAACACGCCACCTCCTTAAATCTCAATTTTTGGCTGAGTGGAAAAAACAAACGAACAAAAAGCCAAACAGCCACAACAACAACAAAACCCACAAAAAAAACAAACAATTTTTATACAGAAACAAATATATTTTTCAGAGCACTGTATAGAGGGGTTTCTCTAATAGATATTTATAAAGTCAACAGATGAGCAGTAGTAAACCTGTCGTGGTCAGGTTTAATGCACTGTCTCCAGCATTTTATTGAGGCAGACCAGCTCTCTTTATTGTCAGCAGTATCTCAGCTGCTGCCTCCAAAGAAAATAGTTGTAGATCTCCAGGCAGGGCAGTGAAATTCAGGGAGGTTTTCAACAGTTATTGTCTATAATATTGCTGTCTATTCAGGAAGGGTTTCAGCAACCCACCCAGTAAACTCCCCTTATCCTCATCTGCCTCTGTATAAGACACAAAGCATCTCCAGTGCCATGGGAGCTCCACAAAATACTCTGACTATTGACAATCCAAAACTTCAGCCTTATTTAACCAAATCTCCACTTTAACCTAAATGCTATAAAAGGACTGACAAGTGTTGTCACTTCCTCCCCAGGTAACTGGAACACTGACTTTGGAATGTCTCACCTGGCACCTAAAGATATCCCACAGCTGAAACACCAAATACAAGGCTCCTCAAGGATGCAAAGCCCAGCTCATGCTGCCTGCGCTCGGGTGAAAAAGAAAAACAAAAAAAGAGAAATCACTGCCAACAGATGATCCCTGCACAGAATAAAAATTATGTCTGATAACTTTTAATTAAAATAATTGCAGGTTAAAAGCGAAAAGCCCCCCGGGGAGTAGCCATGCCCGCCATGAATGTTGCAGGTCATCATGCAGAAGCATTCTAGGGTTTATCACCCCGTGCTGGTGAGGTATGAACACCCTCACTAAGAATGGTGACACAGCAGTGCCAGAAAGTACAAGGGGACCTGTGATGAAATCTGCAGTTTCTATTACTAACCCATAACTCTGATGTTCTACACAGCAACAAACTCTCCTTTTTGTTAAACTTCTTTGATTTCTACGCACTTTTCTCGGAGGGAGAACTCCCAGTTCCTTTCAAATGCATTCCTCCTCTTCAGCCTGGTTCTCTCTCCCTGCCCTTTCAATAGAATAGACAATAGAATTGTCTCTCCTTCAGGGCCTGCAGCAGGAAGGTCTAACACAAGTTAAGGCTTCGCAGTTAAGATTCCTTTCAGGCATGAGCAAGAAAATGCTACGCTCGGCTCAAACTTAGAAACCGTCATTAGCGTTGACATTAAATGTGTCAGCTCCGAGATTTCGGAGACAGCTGCTGAAAACAGGTTGTTTCAGAAGTGCCTCCCAGGCTGTGTGAGCTGTCGAGCTTTAATTAGGCTGAAAAAAATCCCGTTGCACGAGTTTTGATCAGCTTTAAGGATAACTGCAATTTAATCGTGAGATACGTACGGGCCGTGGGTTTGGTGTCATTTGTTAAACACCACAAAGCAAAGCTGGTGTGAACTGCCCAGCTCTCCAGGGATAATTCCAAACAGTAACTATTGCTCTGATGCCTGGATTGCTCCTTTTTTCCATTTCACTGCTGCAAATATAGACAAACCTTCCAGAGGAGTTATTTATTACAAGGAGATGAGTTCTTTTCTGCCTGGAAAAAGGTATCTTCCCCAGAGACAGTTTTAGATGTTTTCTCCTCCTGAATTCCAGAGGAGCTGACATGACATTAGGTAAGTTCTTGCAGGCATGTTTGAAGGCCCCAAAGCAGGGGGGCTGGGGATGATAAAAGCCCTAAAAACACAGGGTGTGTCTTTCTTAGGTCCAGCGCAGCTTTTGCACCAAGATATTAAGTGTTCTCAACTTCTGGAAATAAATTCACCAAAATCCTTCCACTGCCTGCTATTTTGGGGGTACCTGCATGCATATAACCTTCACACTGCTGTCATTTCCCTCGCACAGACCACAAAACAGTTTAACTGATAAAAAGCCATTATGATATGCCTCTTACTTGATTTTTAAATTATAGGTTTGATACTCAAGGTTAGTAAAAATCAGACTTAAAAGAGAAGGAAGCAGGCAGCTTGAGGCCATGCTGTCTGTTCACAAGAACAGTTTTCCTTTATGAAGAAACTTGTACAACACAGTACCAATAATTACTAACTTCAGCCCATGGCAATAGCTGTGCTGTAATGGGTTATTCTGGACTTCAGTTACATGCTAAGGAGAGCAGTGTGCCACTGGAAGTGGGCTTTGATGACCAAAGCTGCCAGCCATCCCAGGCATCACGTGGCACAGGTGAAAAATACTGCTTTTTTTGGGGGGGGGGGGGATTTTCCAGATTGGGATTTAAAATGAAACAAAACCAAGAAATATACATACAGAAAACAAAAACCAGCTAAGAACTTGGAATAAAACTTGTAAAGAGGATAGGGAGTGCCTGAGCTCAGCATTTCGTGGCATAGGCAGAGGAGGAGGAGGGAGGTAGATGCTCCAGCAGCCTGAGCTGGAGATGAAACGCGCAGTGGGTGACCTGAGAAGTGTCTCAGGAGATGCACCATCCACAGGTGAGACCACAGTGAGATTTAAACAGAGCAAGACCTATCACAAGGGTGTATGATCCTCCATTCAAGCTGGAATTCGACTACATTCAATGAAGGACCACTGCTTTTATAAACTTCCACTGTAGCATAACACTGTTTTCTGCTAAGATTGAAGAGAAATCAAACACAAAGTCCCAAAGGTTTCTCACTGCTACTGAAAGTGATGTTTTTCAGGAATTAATCCCTCCTACCCACAAACATACAATGAACAGGTATCGGGGAAGGCCAAGGGCATATCCTAGACAAGACACCAGTATTTGGGTATTACAGTATTGGAGAACAAAAGGTTCATATTGCCCAAAGCCCAGCTTGTCAGCATTTACTCTGTAGCTATTCCTGGTTTGTTTCTGGCTTTTAAGTAGTAACTTCGCAGAAATTAGTACTTTTGTACCTATTTGACAGCTCCTATCTGCTGGCCCAATTTACATCCACTGAATCTGCTAACAAAATCAAGTTTTTACTGCTAGCCACACTGCAAAGCTTAGAAAGCTGTGGGAAAACGGGCTACACGCTCAGTTCCTCCTTATACTTCATCATCCAGAATGGTCTGCGCTGACACTAATCCCCACCAGCAACGGGGACATGCAGGGCAGCAGTGACATCCAGGGCAGCAGGCTGTCCTTCAGATACACCACTGGCAAGGAAACATCCCTGTCTGACCACCCAGGAGCTGCTCTGGCAGCCACTCTCACACCACCTGAGCTGGACCCGAGGCCCCTTTGCAGCTGCTCCCCCCACACTCACACAGTCAGACCAGGCTTCCTCACCGGCTCCACCCCAGGTTTCCCAGAGCCTCAGATGTCCATATCCTTAAAATAATTGAATAACGAGGCAACAACTAAATAACAAAATAACAGCTCAAGCTGGTTCCTCTGAGGAGGGACCCGGAACAAAGGAACCCATGGGCTTTTATCCCTTCACAGTTTAACCATGGGAAAAGTCTGGGGGTTGTCGGCTCCTGCTGTGTCTCTGTCTGGTCCCGTGGCCAGTGCCACGGGTCCCCAGGCCCTTTTTTGTTTATAGGGTCAGCAGTTCATGGCCTCTTGCCTCGGGCTACCGACCCCACAGTACTCAACCTGCAGCTCCACTGGCAAGTGATGGGAGCAGGCAATGAAGGAGCACAAATTCCTCCTTTGCTTTAAACCAAGGAAACGGGGATTTTTGTTTTTTTTAAGGATTCAATTATATAACACTATTCATTTCTTCATTCTAGAACTCAAACAAAACTAGATCCTTAGGAAACTGTGCTTTTTTTCATTTACACCCTCACCCCCAGTTTTCCATCATCAATTCTGGAGCGTGAGAAGGCAGGATACACAGAACCACAGGACAGCACTTAAGGCTACTGAACACATTTAGAAAGCTTCTGGCATACAAGCAAGACAATTAAAAACCAGAAAACCCCCCCAAAACCAACAAACACCACCCTATCCCTCCAAACCAACTTACAGTGAAGCAGCAAGGCAGTTCCTGCAGGCTTGCAGAATTCAGGACACGATGGTGGATGTAAAACGCCTCGTAACCAACAACATGCACACCCTCTAGTGGTTAAACTGCCTCTTCTGTTAAATGTTTTCCAGGGTGAGTTTAAAGAGTTATGGAAATTTTAGATGCAGATGGCCTGCCTAGAGAATTTAATTCATTTACTCAAAAATTTACATAAAGCACAAGTGCTGTGCTCCATAGCCCGAGGTAACTGCAGGCACAGTGCTTAAGTACCCCTGAATAGTATCTGAAAAGAACTATTAATTGGCATCAGGTGTTCCAGTGTAATTACAACCATGATGCCCATCAGCTGTTTAATTTCAGTTTCTTTCACAACTGCCAAGCAACACCTGAAAGGACAAGGAGAAAAATCAAGTTAGCCCCAACACCCTTCAGCTGTTTACACAGCTTTCAATCACACATTAAACAGAACCTTCGGGGTTTTGGCCCTTCTGGAGGAAAACTGCCATTTTCTAGGTGTTCACTGAGCCCTGACCTGTCCCAAAGTTACGATTATTTTTTTTCTGTGTCCCAGTTAAGAGGGATGGCATTGTCTTCTCCAATCCTCTCTCCATTCAGAGAAGTAACCTCCTAGCAGGAAAGAAGGGTTTTGTTCAAAAAACAAGTTATGTTTTGGGGGCATCATGGTGTACAGATTTGGTTTGGGGTTTTTTTTATTTTATAGAGATGACTCTTGTACACAAACACACATTCCCAACAAAAAATGGCAATGGATGCTGTCACAAACATATGGTGGTAAAGCAAACCTGGGAAATCCAACAGAAACACCCATTTCATAGAGAGTGCACAAAAAAGAGGAGAGAGAGAATGAGAGAGGGAGAATGAGAGAGAGAAAAACAGAAAGTGCAGGTATATTCAAGAAAACCTTTTCTCAACAATCTTCCTGTATTAAAAAGAAACCAATTAAACTTGCAAGTCACTTGCAGAAAATTTTAATCATTTGCCAAATATACAGCTATTAGAATGACCCCAAATATCACTTCTTGAGTTACAAAAGTTGGTAGATAGCATAGTACAATGTTCTATAAAATAAACACAGGTAACATTAACAATACCTCCTACGGTCCAAGAATGGCAGAAAACAACAAATGAAATTACAAACACATACAGAGAAGACTTAGACACTTGAATCAAAGAAACTGAGAACAGACTAGACCAGGTACATTCATCCATCAAGCGTCATTAATGTAGAATTTTAAGAGTTTAAAAACAATTAACAGAGCATCAGGTGCAGTTTCACATGCTTTCATCTACTTTCCAGTACAGTTCCCAGAGGATTAAAGTGCCTTTGTGCACTCTAGTTTCATCTAGAATCAATGCAACACACCTTGTGTTTGGAAGTTACTTCATAGGTCACTTTTTTTGAAAAAAATAAAGTAACTATTTGAACCAAGGTACACAATTCAAACTAAGGCGGTTTTGAAATACCTTTGTTCTGAATGTCACGAAACAAATTCCAAACCCACAGGGCCCACCTCCACTAAATGAGACCAGAGTAAAAGATACTTGCTGAAACCTGTTTTCTGCTGTACAACCCTCAGCTTTGTTAATTTTCCCCTTTCAAACACATTTGCCCTTTGGGTGGTAATTTTCTTCTGCAGCATCCATTCCACATTGCTCTGGACGTGAACACAGGCAGGGTTTGGCCTGTGGCCGTGGAGATGAACGCACGTCCCAGATCACATCCTACCGTAACCCCACCGATACGCACAGCACCTGCAAGACACCTGCTCAGTCCTCCCGAGGAACTCTCCCCATTCCCCCTTCCAAAGCTCAACACTAACTGCAGCCAGGGAAGGAAAACTCCAGTGCAGTTCAGCTGTCACTCACCTTGCCCCTCCCAAAAGTCCTCTTGAAAGCCCAGGTGGAGAAGGTTCACAGAGCGTACAATCCAGTCTTCCATCGAAGCGTCCCCACTGGCGTCCACTCCCGCCTCCCACTCCCATCTCCCACTGGCACCCACTCCTGTTCGTTCAGAGCAGTGTGCATTCACGCAGTACCTGAGGCATTTTGATATACCAGCACTTTAAGAGCAGTTACAGGGCTTGAGCTTTTTGAGGAAATAAGAATCTCCATTAAAACATCCCACCACGACCCTACAGGAGGAAGAAGGGCAAGGGCAAAGAAGGCACTCACAGGAGGAAAGCTCACTTGAGGAGGAAAAAAAACCCCAAAGAAATGAGGAGGATGAACAGCTGATCAGAACTTTAAGCAGCAGATGTAGATGCCAAGTTGCTGCTCTTCCGCTGTCTTCCTACATCTGACAGCGCTTCACAGCATGGAGTGAGCAGGTAATTCCAACGATTTTAGGGTCAGGCTGTCAACACCCCTGCACACCTGACATGGCCAGCGCAGGGGATGCCTTCCCTTCACATGTTACATCTGAAAAGGCCCATTTTAAACTTTGCACAGTTGAGTCAGATCAGGAGCTCTGTGCAGGTGAGGAAGTTTTACAGGGTCCCTAGATGTGTAACATATTAACATTACTTAAAATATCATGTGCACCGAAGTATTTCAAGAACATATGCACTCTGTTAACCAAATTACTGGAAATTAGTGATTTCCTAATCTACTGAGTACTTTAAAAGTTCTCCATGAAATTGTGAGGTTATGGAAAAGAACACTGGCTATGCAATACAGTAGGAAAAAAGAACAGTGTAAGTTTCATATGAATCACAACTACAAGCAAAGTCTCCAGTTTAGTTCATAAAGCAAATTGACTAAAATATTTTAAACATTTCATAGCGATATAATAAATTCCAATGTAGTTTATGCAACAAATTTCACCATATCCAAAAATACCATATATGTAAATGCTTTTCTTATAAAACTTTATACAAAGCTCTCCTTAGGTAAGCCTAGACACACTTCTCCTAGGTCACCTAGGTAGAAAGGGCTTCGAAAGCATATATTCCTCTAGTCCAAGTGTGACAATGCTGCATGAGCCTTCCCTTTTGACAGTCAGCTTTGCTAAACCCAAGTCTTATTGCTTAAAATCAAATGACAGGTTTTCCTCAGCAGCCCCAGCACCCAGCTACACCACACTAGTCTGGGGCAGGGACCTACCACACCCCCCCCATTTTATGGGACAGAAACACCCACAAGCCTTGTTAACCATTCCCAGGAAGATTTCCACGTAACAGCTGCCTGTCCTGTACGATCCACCCAGAGAACAGAAGGGGCGTTGCTGGCAGGGAGGGAGATTGATGGCAGTGCACCTCCCTCTTCATCTTCTGATTAATTCCATATCCTGCTGAGTGATTGCTGCGAATACATCTCCAACTGTAACTGAAAACGATACGAGACACCAGAGACACCAAGTCTGAAATGTGCAAGAACAATTGAAATGTGCAAGAACAATGTAAATATAAGGGCTTTGCAGGCTTAGACTCACAGCTGGTACTACGCTCAAACACCTCTACAGCAAGCTTTATTTACAGAACTTCCAACAAAAAATACTATTCTCTCTCAAGCTACATTTTAAATTAACAGAAATACATTCGTAATAACTACTGGTACAAAAACCGTGATAAAATTATTTTTTTTATTCAAAATATTCTGACAGGTTGACAATATTCCAGGTGCATTACAAACACTGCCATAGCCAACAAAACAATCAATACTTAAAGAGCATTCAAACACTGAGGAAGTTTATCCTAAAGCAGAAACAGGACAGTGCGTGGTACCAAGAGCATACAGATAATTTTCTAATAACTGACTTCTTTGAGGCAAATGTATGATTTTCTCTGGCACAAAATGGATTAAAATCCAGAAGAGATGAATTACAGAGGACAAAAATGATGATGTTGCCCATATTTTCTATAAAACCTTGTAAATTCATCATACAAGGCCACTTAAGCCTGGACTACTCTAGTGTTATGGGATAGAACAACGAAATCATAACAGAGAAACCAGCATCAAAGCAAACAAAACCACAAACTCTTTCTAGAATATGGCTTAAATTAATTCATAGAGACTGGGGAATATATTAACTATATGGTGCAAGAGAAATACCAGGTAGGAAAAAAAAAAAAAAATTCCCTTTCTTTCTGGTACTTTCCCCTCAGCCTTCACTGTAATTCACATGAAATTGTCAACAAAATTATACTGCCCCCCGCCTTCCTCTGCAAGCCCCTTTTCCCACACTTCAAAAACGTTGTTACTAACAGTTGGTTTCATTCCTGAACGCTCCGGCCAACACGAGCTCTGCAGGTAAAACAACGTAGTTCTACCCCACAGCCACACCCTGTTTCTTCCAGTCGACCCAAGTTCTCAAATAAAACTTCAGCTTTATTTAAAAACAGCCTACTTGCCTGAAAAAGCACGCATTCCTTTCTCACACAGAAAACAGGTGTCAAATGAAGCACCTGCCAAGACTTGTGCACAGCCGAGTGCAGAACGCTGTGCAGAGAGGGCAGCGAGGCCACAGGCTCACGGTTAAGTCCGCGTGGAAAAGACACGGCGTTTCCAGCGACCATTCCGAAACGTTTCGGTCCCGGGGCTTGCTTTTTAAGCATTAAAATCTTGCTCTGCAGATGGGCAAGGCTGGGCCGTCCCCACTTTCCGAACAGTATACGCGTGGCGGCACAGCCACGTACGCAGCGCCCGGGAAGAGACACGCCGAAAACGCCTCGGGTGCACCGTCCTCCTGATCTCGAGTATCCCATAAAACAGCTTGATTTTTTTTTTTCCCCCACGAAAAGGAAAGGAACGGGACAGCTCTCAAATTGCACAGCTCGCCTGTGTGTCATTAAAAGAAACCAGTGGCTGCTGCAGCCCGGGGTGGGAGAGCCGCAGCTCCACCCGCGCGAGCGGTGGCACAGCCGGTGGCTGCGGGGCCGAACCATCTCCACAGGTGAGTGAGTTCTTCTCCTGTACTGCTCACGGCTCCAAGCGGTGCTCCCCGGCAGCAGAGGCAGGAAATGCTTGTTGGAAGAAGGCAAGAGGCTTACTCAAAACGCTCCGCTGCTCTGTTCCATTCGTTTGCCTCTCAAAGCGATGTTTTTGGAGAAGGGACGTGAGAACAGTGGGAGGCATTTCCCTTAATCACAGCATCAGACACTCCATTAACTGATTGACTTAATCTCCTAAAACAAATTACTTCCTGGAATATTTTGCATCTGCATACTTTTGCTCTTTCTTAGGAACTAACAGTTTCTCTAGAAGTTGTGCAGTTTAAGCCTGTTTAAGGTATTTTACTCCAGCATTTTCTTAGCACCTCAACACAAATTATGTGGTTGATCATCCGTGGTGAACATTGGCTACAAACACCCACAAAGGGGGAAGGGCCCCCATCAGAGCTGAAAGAACAGCAGTATCTGCCCATGACACTTTTTGATGCTTCAGGCAAGACTGCTGACTCAGCACGGGATTTCTCTCCAAGCAGGGTTACTCCAGTTATTCAAATACAAGTAAACACAAAGGCAGTGCTGAGGACATCCATCCTGCACCTTACAGCTTTCAGTCTTATTTTCTAAACACTTGTTAATGGAGATGAGGCTCAGTGTCAAGGCTAAGTGGGCAAATGTCATCTATGCTAAAGTCATTATAGGAACTAAGATAACCCTTGCTTCTGGTTGTCCTCGGATTTGAGACAACCACATACACTTCATTCCATTCATTTACCTATCCTGCTCTATATCTCAAGTATCTCCATCCTTTCACACTCCCTAATTAGCTATCAATTATTTTCCTGAGTGAAATTACAAAAAGTTAAACCCTTCTACCAAAAGTACAAAGACAAATAAAATATAGAACAATACAAACCCAGTATACAGCATTACAAGTGCAGAAATTCTTCATGTTGTTGCTCTTTACCATTGGCCCCAATAAAAAACATAGCAAAGAATTTAGTTATCCAAAATATTTTGAAGTACTGTGATTAGATTTTTCAGACCGTAAATGTAGCCCTCATCCTTTGCGTTGCTAGGAAACACGTGAGCGAAATCGATCATTCGGACTTCAACATTTGCACCCTCCTTGGTCTCTGCTGGCATGTGATAGAAAACTTTTTCCAGTTGGGGTAGAACGTTTCCATTCAGGTGCTCCTGGGCAATGCACGTGCTGCTTTTCCACACGCCGCCTTGCTCCAAGTTTTCAACTTTCAGCGAGAGCTGACTGTGGTGCCTCTTCGAGCACGACTTTTTGTGAAGTGCGTAAAATTTGGACAGGCCTTTACTTACAGAGGCTTCAATTTTTCCATTCTCTGTAGAATTGATGACATGAATATTATTATTACACTCCAGTACATCTCCACCCGACAGCACGCCTTTGGGCACTCCTCTCTTCTCCACCAAGGTGACGTCATTCAACCGCACGGTTGTCGCCTGACACGAACCTTCGTAGACAAAAAGCAACGAGCTGGCATAAAAGTTGAGCTGCGTCTGGCCCTCAAACCACTCCAAAATCTTTTCAATCTTCTGAATGCTGGCAGCTACCACATCTTTCCTCAGGCAGTACCCACTGTGGAAAAACTTTGAGATGCCTGCAAGAAATAAGACACATTTTGGGATTATTTTCACCTCTGAAAGGAAAAAAACAAACAATTTTCATTTCTTTTGGGATGAGGATAGTTCCTATTTGAAGGAACATACAACATTCAGGTAGTTTCCTTTCAGGCAATTATTAACTAAACCTGAAGTGGACCAAGGAATTCTGAATACCTTCAGTCACCTCACCTGCTTGGGCTTGGATTGTAAGTAAAACTAAATGTTATCAGGCAGACAGTAAAAGAACATGGTTCCTGCTCCCCAGGTTCATTTAGTAAGTGTCCAGACAGTTTGGGGCAAGTGTTAAACCCATTAAATTTTCCACAGATAAACAGTCTCAAGCAGCTTGAGTGTGTTGGTGTGTGCGCCCTTCTGTCCTTTTCTGGGGGACAGATGAACAGGTGTCAACTAGTAAGTAGTTTGCACTAGTTATCACCAAACAGTTGTATGATGGCAGCACTTCTATTTACGGTTAATGCAGAGCAACATGTGGATTGACTTCCACTGAGAAGGTCCCTTGAACTGAAAAATGCACTGATAGTAGCTTTCTAATATAAAAGACACTTAGATATTCACAGAAGACAACTAGACATAAAAAAAAAATATACAAACATTTAATACTTTGAAAATATTTCTATTTCATTATAGTTTCAAAGCTGCAAAGAAGTTGAATTCTACAACTATCACCTCATTAGTAGTAAAAGAGATATGAGGAGAAAATTCCTAAGGTCTGCACACTGTTACAAGCCAACTGTGCTCTTGATTTCAGACTGACAGGTAGCTCAAATTATACAGGGAACAGCTAAAGGCCCACCTGGCATGAGGACGAAAAAGGACTTTTAAAATGGGAACACACAAGACTACTTTTTCCATATAGTTCTATAAGTAAGTAAATAAATGAAAAATATCCAAGAGCGCCGAACTGTGACCCCTGAATTCCCTTACCGTCCTTTACTGTTTCCTTGGTCAAGTTCCTTCCATAGTGTTGGTTTTGTGTCTCGTAGCTGTCTGAAGAGACGTGGTACACCTGAAAGAGAGAAGGAGGGGGGATCTCCAGACATATTTGGAAACACCAGTATTTCTGCAGAGCAGGAGACACCTCACAGACAGGCCACAAAACCCTGGGCACCATCTAGCCCTTGCAGTTTTTAAGTTTCTTGCAGTGGCCAGCACTGCCCTCCAGAGCTCTCCAAACCCCTCCCTTCAGCCCTGGGGCTCCAAGCTACAGCAATGTACCCACTACAGGGAACTTGTTTTATATGGCCCCTGCCTTGCAAATCAAAGATGAGACCTGAATCTATCACACTCCTACTCGTGTTACTGTGAATGTTAAATCAGTAAGACATAACAAGCAGAAGTTTCAATGCAATTATTTCGAGTTCTTAGAACTATAAAACTATCAGCACAAGAGCAAAACAGAATTACCACCGAGGCCCAGCTTGTAAGACCCACCCCAAATTGTAACTGTCAGCACAAATGAGGTTGCACTGAGTAAATGACAGCAGCTGAGCAAAAGCTGGGTCCCAGCCTCGACAGCAGTACATGAGCTCTCATCTGAAAGGGAGGTAACTCACACAGGTACAGTTTTGTCCATATCAGGAATTGTACAAGCTTAAGAACCTAATTCGAAAATGTTTTACATGTAGACACGTTTTCTCTCTAACTGAAATAATTTCCATAGCAGAAACATGCCAGGCAGAAAGGCCCAAGTATAATCTGTTTATGAGAGTGTAGACAATTCTCATTTGCAGAAATAATGGTGTTGCCAAGCAAGCAGTTTTCTCTGGCAGGGACTTCGTGCCTGGCACTTGTTCAGACCACCCAACTCCACGGCACCCATCCCAGACACATCACTCCCTTCACCCCCCATAAAGAGAGAGGATCCCATGGAAAGCAAGTATAAGGGCACACTGGTGAGGTGCCTGCTCCTGATCCCTCCTCTGGGGGCTTGTTCTTGCTGTGGCCAACAAATGAAGTCCAGGACAGTGAAACAGCAGCACATGGAAAGGAGCAGTACACGAGCAATAAAGAAAACAGAACTCCCTGTTTTCATTGCAGCCCTTCACCTCAAAACCTCTCTCCCCCACCCAAACCACAACAAATCCATTTGTACACAGGTCCCCACCTCCTGCTTTGCAAAGTAGCTGGGAAGAACAGTCTCAAATAGTTCTTATTTTGACAAAAGGACAGGAGTAATTAAATTGAAAGTCCCCAAAGAACTTAAACCATAGTTTGTGGAAACTGATTTAAGTCACCAACCATTAAGCGAAGGGTCAGTAAATAATTCTGGTTATTCTAAAGAAATAAGAGCTGTAAGCCTGAATGTTTAAACTCACTCGGTAGCAGAGACACTTCCCCCTGCTGTGACCCCTCTTTTCAGTGTTATGATATTTGGAGAAACTGAGGCCTCGATGTGTATGAACATCAGAAAACCATAGCAGAGATGAATTATTCTAAAACTGCATTTGACCAATGTGATTTTGGGTTCACAAAAACATTACCTTTTCTCCACTTAGGTTTTTTGGTTTTTTCCCCTAAAGCTCATGAAAGAAGTACAGCATACTACACAGGAACCCAAAGATTACTTCTGTTAACACTTGAGGTACCAAAGTAACTTTCAGAAACATATGAGAAGTTTCAAAAACCTTTTAAAGAGCTACAAGTCAAAGGCAGCTAAATAAAAAATGAAGAAAAAACATATTGCTTAGAAAGAGAATAAAGACGCCTGATGACAACATCTAAGTTCTCACTGTATCTTAATTTGAGATTAAAACGAGTAAAATGAGATTAAACACTCTCATGTAGTCAGCCTAGAGGCAGATTCCTACAGACATCAGCACTGCAGCAGTTCGTGACCGTATCATCTTGTTTACCAGGATCGGAACCTTATCTCTTCCCGTAGGAGCTACAGTTTTTGCAACACGGGCACCAGCTCAAAAATGCTGATTAGGATCTGCAAGCTCACTTTGTTTTCCAAAGAAATGCTGAAGCAGTACCTCAGCCCCTGGGCTTCTGAGCTGGGTTTCCCACGAAGTCAGCCCACCTCTCCTCAAAATTTGCACAAAACCGTTCCCCCAAATGTCTTTCTATACAGTTTACAAACAACCAGGCAGATGTGCCTGTTTGGCACTAACAGTGCATTTTTAACTATACAAAATGGTCAGTGATAAACTACCAAGTCCCACACCCACACCACAAGTATTTATTTGTGTCTGTATTTAACTGCCTTGTGCACTCAGAACACTCTCAGTCACCAACAGGCTTGGCTGCAGACAGTGGTGTTACAGGACAACAGACGTGGATCATCACGAAAGTGTTCTCCATGTTAGCTAAAGAGCTCTCTCTTAACACTGCCTCGAGCCTTTGCTCAACTGCAGGGAAGAGTCTAGAAGAAACATTCCTGGAAAACCTCACTCAAATACAAATACATTAAGCCCCATTCTGAAAGCAAGGGAACAGAAACCCATCTCAAACAGAAATAACCTCTCATCAGTTCTTGCTCCACCATCACCTACTCCCCAAACACAACGACAGCTGTGCTGGAGGAGCAGGAGGCTGGTATCAACTTCCTATTAGACAGACCTCTTGCTTCACTGTGCTTTTGTTCACGCTGTCAGTGCCACTAACCTGCTACTAACTCTTCCCAAAATGATATCTGCCTTTGAACCAAGCTTTTTCTGTATCCCTGTTGTTGCCGCTGTCTGTACCAGCCCATTTCTGTCAGAACAATGATAAGTCAGATCCTTACCAAGAGCTAAGAAATGATTAGACAGGAAAATCTCATTTCTCATCCATATGCCACAGCTTGTTATGTGTTTGCTCTGTATTCACAGGGAGGTTCACTGCAGAGTGCAAGACAAGGAAAACTCTATGAGCTGCAAAAACCTGCCTCCTGCTTCATCAGTCATTTTTATACACTCTTAGTATGGAAGATCAGAGCTGATCTGGCTGACAGTGTGGAGGCTCCTCTGGGTGCCTACAAGCAGCTCCCACTCAGTCAGGTTCCTGCACAATCAGCTCTGGAATCCAGCACGTTAACAGGTTCAGGCTTTCAACTGGCAGCAGCAGTGACTCTGTATGGGCAGCACATCAAAAAATCCAGACCACTGACTGTTGAGGGAAATTATCTTTGGATGTTCTTAACCTGCACTTGGCTTCTGTTTCCCTATGAGGTGTCCGGTCATTGCTGCCTGCGTGCCCACACAGCCTTTTGTACCCTCTTCTCAGTTACAGCTGGTTCATCTGATGCTCCTGGACTGATGAAAACCTTGAGTTAAAATAAAAAGTTACTCTAGTGTGGTCTTTATAAAAGCGCAACCCTTGCAAGGTCTCAGTAGAGATACACGCCTTGGAAACCTTGTGACTTCAGCTTTTGGATATTAAACTGGGGAAAACAGGTATCAAATGTCATGTAATATTAATGATGGTAATTCAGTACCAACTTCCGTGGTGAGGCAGAAAAATCTACACACTGTTCAAATACTTACCTGTGGCAACTCCCTGACTTCCAGAAAGCACAAATTAAATACATGTTAAGACTACTATTTCCTGTTTGGGGGACTGCTAGCACAAGCAAAAATCTCCATTCTCTAACTTGCAGAGCTGTTTCACATCTGCAAAAAGTATCTACTAAATCCACACAACTGAAACTCAGGAAAACAACCCCGACCTCTTTTGTGCAGGCCTGGCACAGCACAACAGAGGGTACCTGCAGAGTGAAAATACATTCTCTAATTTGAGATCTCTGCAATGTTCTCACACTATCACTGCTGCTGAGAGCAGGCCCAGTTATCCAAAACTATTTATTTAAACAACACCTCCCATAATTCTGACTCTTGCTTTTTTTAAACTTACGTTGTCGTTGCTAGATAATGAAACATAATGTACATAATGAAAGTACACACATCCCATCCCTGATTGTTGCTAGATAATGAAACATAACGTACGTAATGTACATAGTGAAAGTACACACATCCCATCCCTGATTGCTGCTGCCTTGAAAATTCAGCACAGAAAGCAAGCATCCCTGCTGCCCTGTTTCCAAGACTGTACTCTGCCCAGTCTGACATATCTTTCACCATTTCAGTGGCAATCAGTACCAAGAGGAAAAAACATATCCTTATAAAAAATACAAGATACCAAGTCCTTGTGTTAAACCACAGAACAAAATCAGAGTGCTTCAAAGTCTACATGTACCCCCAAATGCTCTGAGAGTCAATACAATGTTTTAGTGAAGTCCTTACATAAATAAGTTGTAGAATGAAATTATGTTGAAATTTCTTCGGTGAAAGAGCAGACTAATAATCTCCTAAATAAAAGAAATAATGATGCTGCAGTTAAATCGTGAACCACCTTAAAAAGAGCTTAATACAGAATTTTGGACTCCCAGAACTTCCATGAAGCATCTCAATAAAATACACTTCTTTTATGCCTCCTTTTCATATAATAAAAAAATATCTGCTCTGGGGTTTGGAGGAGTTTTTTCAGAGCTTTTGGCTAGTTTCTTTGGTTTGCTATGGGGTTTTTGTGTTTTGTTGGTTGGGGAGGTGGTTTGTTTGTTTGGGTTTTAGTTTTTGTTTTGCTTTGTCTTCCTGTTTTCTTAAACATCAAAGCTCAAATTAGACTTAAAAAATGTAAAAAACCCAGTTCTGGTAATTTTTTACTGCGGAAGAATCTGAACACTAGACTTGGTATTTAGTATCTTCATTACTCCTCCCTTCCTAAATCTTATTATTAACAGATCAGAGCTTATGAAACTTACCACAATACTAGAAAGAGTTCATGAAGAACTCATAAAACAGACTCAGCTATAGTCAGTTTGAAAATACCCCGCAAAAACACGTGCTGTAGATTAGGAAATTCACTTCTAAACCCAGCTTTGATTATTAGACTTTACTGCCTGCATGTTCACAGGTACACTCAATAGAGGTCAATGATGGATTACACTGCTTCAAAAAAGCATTTTGGAAATACTGTGGAATAGATTGCAATCAAGATCTTCTGGAAAAAAAGGAAACCTGCAGAAACTGGGAACTGTGGATTCCAAATGGACTGTGAATCTGAAATGAGAGCACAGCCCACACGTTCTGCTTGTGCTCAACAGCATGCAGAATGATCTGTACTCAACACTGCCCGTGCTGTCAAGAGATTTCTTATCTATATGTGTGTCTACTACTGAAACCGTATTACAATTTGTGTTTTTGCTATTGCAACAGAACCTGAGATTTCCGGCTTATATTTAAACTCTCACCACTTCAATAACAAAACATGTCCAAGCTCGCAGAATCTCCAAGTGGTTTGGTTTCGAAGGGACCTTAGAAGACAATCCAGTTCCACTCCCCTTCCACAGGACCAGGCTGCCCTGTCCAACCCGGCCTTGGACGTTTTCAGGGATGGGGCATCTGTTAAAGAAAGGAACCTCTCCACTATATATGGAATTGGGGGTTTAGCCAATGTTATTTCAGTAACTTTATTTTCTAAATGCATTTCATTGCATTTGTTCTGTCTGTTCAGTGTGTAAGATAAATACAGTTTAGCATGTCAAATGCCAGAACTGTGTACATAAATTAATGCTGTGCCAGACAGGAGACTCACTTTTTAAGGGCAAACCATCCACATTTGATATATGAACAGATGACTGCTTATTTACCAGTGCATCAAAAAAAGCTGTATCAATAGCTTTTGAGATAAAAATACACTCTAAGTAAGTTTTGGGATAAAAGCCCCACCTGTAACACTTTTTTTGTTTGTATCTCTTTATGACAACTTATACCACAGCTGCTTTAGAAAAAACATTCTGTTTCTCCCAGCCCTCTCTTTCTTGCCCTTCTAAAATAGAAACTTATGAGGCAAGCCCACCTCCATGTTAGAAATAACACTGAATGGATTAATTCCTGAATCATGTTACACCATGTTTTGTGCAACAAACACGAGCAAACTTCATCCACCATGTGAGCTGTTCTGGGCAGTACTATATGTTTTATAGTCCGGCTGGAATCCTGCAAAAATAAAGCAAGCAGACAGGCCATAATCAAGAGGCAGAGAAACTGCCTTGTGAATTCAGACTTCGCCAAGTGTTGCGTGAGAGGAGGAGGAACCTCTTCAATTCTCTTCGGAAAACAACTTCCAACATGCAATTTGGTGCCAGAGGCACAGAACCAAATCTCGTCTAATTAAACACCGGATGGAAAACTGCACTGCTGGGGGGAATCATCACTACACATCCAGCCTGAATTAGGGGACCGAAAAGATTCCTGCAGGACAAAGATACAAATAACTGACATGTTAGAAACAACAGTCACGAGCACAGCGCGGAAGCAATCAATCGTTCCTTGTGCACTGCCACAAAACAAAGGACACCAAGCACATTGTTTCGCACACCAGATAAGAAAGGTTATGCAATGACACAAATCAAATCCAAAGCTATAATCTCTAACCTTCCTTTTCCGTCCTAACTGTTTGGCTGTTTTCTGAGTCGACTCCCACGTTCCTGCTCATGGGCTTTACGTAATTACTACACATGACCACTATAATTTATAGCTGTAGCAGCTTATCTCAAGGCAGAGTTCAGGCTGGGAGCTTAGGCAATTCCACACAAAACATCCCAGAGATGTTAGAATTAGCTCAAACAGTGGTGCAACCTGGGTGCTGTTGAACAGCAAGGAGGAAGCTTAGCAAAGTCTTCAGCCGTTTACGCATCTCGGCGCAGAGTTTGAGGACCCCCCGGCTTCGTGTACGCGAGAAGGAAGACAAAAATCTCACATCAAAACAAGCTCTCACGTTTCTGTACCATTCATAGTAGAAAAAAATACTTTTGGATTGCATCAGGAACTCAGTACTGACATCAGAGCATGCGTGTTACTAAGCCACGAATGTTCTGTACAGCTTTTCTGTACAATGAACTTTTAAAGCAGCCAGTACACAGACACTGAACCTTAGTATTTCTAAGAGTAATTAAGAGTTAGTGCAGACATCTGCAGGGCCTCATCCATGCCCAACTAACCTTCCCTGACAGCTGTTCCTTGAGCGTGTAAGCATCAAAAGAGGTTTCCTTCTGATGGAAAGCTTTTTAAAATGCAGAACACAAGCAGCTGTTTACAGCTACATGCATCACCTCTGAGAGCTTACTTACTCTTCCCTAAACAGAAAAATTATGTAAAAAATAATTTTATTTATAAAAGAACATCAAGATGAAAAATGTGGAGAGGGTACAGATCATTATTAAATTATTAGAATGACTAGTTCAGTACGTAAATCTCTGATATAAGCCTAAAAGAAAAAAAAAAAGCACCCTTGATAATTTTAAATACCTGCTGTGGTGGTAAAGAATTAATTGCAGCTATACTCAGTTTTAAATACCCAGCCCCTCTCTTGTATACATATACAGTGCCCAGGTTGCAAATAGCTTCCTGTAAGGGACACAGCCAAGTTAAACACTTGGTAGGAACCAGAGCAGTGTTTTGGAGCAGATTTCACACAACAGTTAATGCCAGGACTACCAACACATCAGATAATGCTTTATTTGCATAAAACACAGGAGGACTGTCCTTTGCTAGGAAAACCAGTCACTGTACCTGGTGTGGAACAAGATGCCTGAGCACAAGCTTAAATTGAAGACAAAACAAATTCTTACCCTCATGCCGAGCACCAAAAATCCAATCTCTTCCATCAGCGGATACTTGCTGACCTGCTGCTGTATCTTCTCCACTGAAGCATATGGATCATAACTTTTCTGCCCTATTTTTACATCCATTATGCAAGGCTTATTAAACTTACGGGTCACATCTTCCAGTTTTAGATACGTATCTGTCAAAAAACCAAAACTTTCGTCAAAACCAAAACTTTTGCTAGGGTGAAAGCAAAATAATAAGCACAGCTTTAGCCAAGCTCCTTTGGAGGAAGGTAAACAGTTTAAGGCTTAACATCACATAAGTTTTTTAAGAGCCAGATTTATCTCCAAACACTGACACCCACAAATTCTGTTGGTATGAAATTCTAAACGCTTTATTGTTCATGGCATGCACAAAGGCAACACACAGCCTCAACACAGGTCTAATTCTTCATCCCCGCTTCTTCAAATCCCCCTGTCACCAGGAACAAACCTAAAGTCTGGTTTTCTTTCCAGTGCAGCCTATTCCATACATGTATTTCTCTGACTTAATGCAGTACAAATACATAAACATTGTATTATTCCCCTTTCCTGCAGAATGATCTAAAATGAAATTTCCAGAGCAAAACCAGTTCAGATTTAAAAAGGGCAAAGGCACGAAGTGTTTTGTTTGAAAGCTGTACAGACAGGTAACAAAACCAGTCAAGAGCCATGACAAAGTGAACAAGCAACGTTTCATTTCCCCTAACAAGAAACACTTTCTTAAGGAAAAGAAATTACAGGGACTTTTATGACTGTATTACTGTGAGAGCTTCAATTTTTATACCACTGTGATAACCATCATGAAATGTCCCAATTTACACCATCATGAAGTGTTCCAGTTTCCCGAAGTGTGTACTTATCAATCTGAAATAGGTTTAATTTAAGCCTGAGATGCCTGGTTTATGCATGAATGGAATTGGGGAACTTGTTAATGTAAAGTCATTCTCAGGAAATATAGACCAGCTCACCCACTAACTACAACTGCAGGAATACATCCAAGTTTAAATAACTTGCAGTTCATTTTGAGGAGCCTCAGGCAGCAAACATGCTTGGTATTTGCTCAGTGAAGAAGCAGGACAAATACTCTCCATATCAGGCAGCATATTCTGTATCAGGCAGGTGCCACTTTTACTACTGGAAGTTGTTATACAGAGGTCTAATTCTAACTTTGGGGAACCACTCCCAAAACCTGGGGAGTCCACAAAACCTGTTAGCTACCTGTTATTAAAAATTGTAAAAATCTGTCATCCTTCATAGCAATCCTTTTTGCATACTACAGAAATCACTGCAAATGACAGATTTGTGTCACCATTCTAAAACAATCCAGAAAACAACTAAACGTAGTTCGATGTTTTCAGTACTTAGCTCTCAAAAGCAGAGAGAAGAAACAGAGCCACAGGTTTGCCACGGGAGGTGAGGAAAGACAATAAACACAAAAATATCTCAAAAAAGGGCTGCAGTGCCTCACCACCAACCCCAAAATGCTTTGGATCATATTGTGAGCGCTCTGGACTCAACCTGTTACAAATACAAAACCATACAAATTGCAACTTGCAACAAATGATACAAATTGTTTAGATGCAATGTTTTCATCAACTCTAGAATATATCCATATAGAAAGTAGTGTAAAACATCTATTTCCATGAGCACCCATAGGTATCCCGCTGTCCACTACTCCACTGGTCTACTTCCCTCTTTTTAACCATACAGCACCAACATTCAGCACCTCCCAAATATTTAAAAGTCCTAAATATGTCACTGCTTAGTTCCCCATTAATTTCAGATTTGTTGAACTAGGCTATCTTACTGACCTCCTAAAAAACGTAACAATAGCTATTTTTAAAAAATGAAGCACTAAAATAACTTCATAGCTAACACTAACCCTGGGAAATACTAATTATTTGGCAAAGCCTGTGAATTATCCAGAAATCACTCATCTCTCGCACGTTTTTGGAATTATTTAAGTCTCTCTCGTTAGGTAACTGCTAGCTCAGAATTAGGACTGTTCCATTTGTTCAGCGCACGTCTCTGCTCACACGAAGCTGCCTGGCCTTGTGGGCAGAGCAATGCCACCCCGGATAAAGCATCACAACGAGTCATTTTTTCTCATTACAGCTTCAGGAAAACAGATCAAGTGTTTCCACACACTGGTGTTCTGGCAATATTTTGGTGATTATTTGCACTGTATTCAGTGGCCTAATGAAACAGCTCCCAGACCCACAATATCAGAACACACAACACTTTCACTTCCAGCAGTGACCCTGATGGTATCCCCCAAGCACTAACACCAAGGCAAACAAAGTGAGATTCAGGTAGGTATCACTGCTCTACCTTTTCAAGTCACTGAGAGTCTCTGAGGCTCTGACCCTAAGTGTCCTTCTCAAGCTCATCCGTGAGTCTGAACCTGAGCCCAGGTAACCAGGGTGCTCTCCCTCTCTTCTTGTTTTGTTAAACAAAAACCTGCAGATTCTTCAAACAATTAAGACTTTCTGAATTATTACATAGTGCCCTGATAACCCAGTGTACTTCTGGAAGTCATGCATTCACCATCTAAATCCAGATGAAATGAAAAAAACCCAGAGAAAGAAGAATTCATAACGATTTCTGTATCTTGCTTTGCTAGTAGTAGTCCTGACCATACATTACAAGGATTTAAATAAATCATTACTCACAGACTTGCCCTGCCCACTTCTATTCACCAGTAGTAGGCAGACGTGGCTTGACATATTATTCACATACTTTACTACAGTCCCAAAGGAGACAAACCAAAAGAGCACCAAAAATTCAGCAAGTATGTGTAGCATGAACCACTGCAGACTGTAAGTGCAGAAGAATCTCCCAGAAGATTCATTTTGAGGAGATAAGGGTTTATGTCGCTCAAGAAAGCTTTCCTGCCTGAGAAAGAGACATCTTCTCAGGAATAAGTCTTATGTGCTTTCTCCTCCTCCGTTCCAGAGAGGCTGACTCCCAGGTATGAGAGAAGATACGTCCTTGCAGATGTGCCTGAGGGCTCTTGCAGTGGTGGGGGGCAGATGAACGATAAATAAGCACGAATCAAAAACAGTGGGTGTTTTTTTCATGCCCGCTGCAGGTAGTGCCTGGTCAAGAGTTAGTTGCATGTTAGTGTTGTTGGCTTTCAGAGATAAATTCTCCTACATCCTTCCACGGCCTGGTCCTGGGGGTACCTGCGTGTAATCTTTGCCTACAAGCACAGACACGCCGGTGTATTCAGTCCACACCGCAGACAGAAGTGACAAAATCACTGCAGGCCTCTGATTGCTCTTCGTAACTTAGAAGACATCTCTCAAAACACAGAAATAAACGGAGAAAAGCCTCAACTGCCCACACCAACAAATGAAGAAAAGAAAGATTTGAAGCTGGGTTATGTTTATCCACCCTGTTCTCAAGGTTAGGCAACAAAACTAGGCAAGGGTATGAAGTGAGCAGCAGTAAAGTCACTTAAAAAAAAAAATAAAAATAAAAGCATGGGCAACAAGTAGGTAGCCAAACCCAGAAAACTCAGCAGCAGATGGCTCCTACATCTTTATAACAATTTTTCCACTTCTTTGTGAATAAACTCCAAAAGCCTGCAATGCCAGTGAAGTTAAAGTTCAAATCCAACCAATTTTAGATAAGCTTAAGGAGACAGCATCTCACCCACCTCCACCTCCATTTCCTTTGCTGTAGCACTGCAAAGGGTGCGTGATTTCAG
>JAYRBT010000178.1:4815458-4830094 GCA_036023395.1 Myiotriccus ornatus
TTCTCCACTACCAGTACAAAATTCTTCATCCAACAAATCGAGAACTGCAAAATAATTCTGCCAGCTCATCTCGGAGAGGTATCCCTTCTGTGTATCACTGGCTACATTCTTCTGATAGCACAAGCTGGAGACAGAAAATGTAACAACTGCTGGACTTTGAAGCAAGTAAACAGGATGCTGACATTTGGAGGGCTTACAACATGACCACTGCAAATTACAGTCACCAACTCACAGGAAGAATATGCCCCAGACATGTGGGAGCTCAGCTAGTCTAACAGACCCCATGAAGTCATAATTTCCAGTCACTCAGGACTTTTTAATTCCGAGGCAAATGTACCATCCCTAAGTTTTCAAATCCAAAGTACACTGTTTTGGTAAGCATGTTCCAAACAGATTCATCTGTTTTTTAATGCAAACAGGGGCGGCTTGGGACAATGGGAATGTTCTTTCCCTTATTTAAAGCAACATGACATTTGGGTTGTTTGGGTTTTTTTGTTTTCTAAAGACTAGCTAATGACATAAATGACAGAGGGAGGATAAATGTTTAAACTTCAGGAGGAAACTAGTTCTGGCAGTACAGACCTGTCTTAAATTGTTCTGATGAAAAGAATACCAGTTTGACAGAAAAGTAATCTATAGATAATCTTCTGAAGTATTCAAGAGTTAATTTAAAAGAATATTTTTTTTTTTTAAACTCACATTTATTGTAAAGCTATTTGAGTAGGAAACTTTAAATGCCAGAGTAGGCGTATCAGTCTGAACCATCACCTTCCTTTGTTGCCAGTTATCATAAACTGTCCCTAAAGGCAGCAGCACTAAAGCCTGTGGTCTCAGCATACACAACCAGCTGGCAGACAGTTCAGCATCCAGTGTGGGTTTTTTCGGGGTTTTTTGAGCAATTAATGCAGCTCAGTCATGCGCTTAAATTAGCAAACGCAAGATTTACAGATGACAGTGCAAGTTTAATTCCCTCTCCCATTGGGTGTGTATTATATCGCAGATTTTAATTACTCGAGCACACACTGCATTTCCCCCCGGACTCCTACATCACCCAGTTACACCAAGCAAGTGCAAGGGCCAAAAAACTGAGGTTGAAACAGCAGCCTGTGATTTTAGCAATTCGTATCTGCTTGGCTTTACAACTCAGACGGCCCTGGCTTCTTTTTGAAGTGGTACCATCATGGTCTGACTCACAGGTGGCCATAATATTTGTTTCCATAAGCATGACTGGCATTGAGCCAGCTTTGCTTATACTGAAAATGTCTGACACCAGAATAACTTCAAAAGTTAAGTATTTGTGACTGGTGTGATATTAAACGCTATTATATCAAACTTATTTTACTACCCAGTATACAGCCATACTAATGAGATTGCAATCATTCTCACTGAAGATAGCTACGGAAAGAAAGGAAGTTTAGAAGAAAGCAGGATCTATTCCCACAATCTGACCACATAAATGGGTTTTCAAATGAAGACGGCATACAATTGTGACAATCGTACCCTTCTTCCAGGAGTCAGGAAAAAAAAAACACATTATAGCAAGGGGGTTGGCTGTCTTACCTTCCAAAAAATGAAGGCTGTGAAAATAAGCTTCAAAAAACTCCCAAAGAGACATTTATTTGATCATGTTTATCAACCAGTCATTCTCTAACAATGCCAAAAACCCAGCAGGTCTCATTTCATCCACTTTCACATTTTACATAGTCAAATTTAGGCTGACTCTAGCAAGATTCGAAGCCCCAGGCACAGAACCATCTCTACAAGAGCCAAAGCAAACCCTGACCCATTTCTGAGGATGGCAGAGCTTCAAAACCTCAGCAGCCAAAAGAACCACCCAAAAGGCTGCATTCAGGCACAGCCACCACAGCAGTGCTGAACAAATACTACGGGGTGACCAGCAAGAGAAGAACTGCTCCCACAGCAGCCAGCATCCACCAGCAGGTCGCTCCAAATTGCTCAGAGGTAATTTGGGTAGAGAGGCAGATCCTCCAGGCCCTCTTTCTTTCCAATAAACATTTACTATAGAGGCAAGGAAGCGAAGGACTTTGAAAGGCATCTGGCCCTACCCCATCATAAGCAGAAAAGTGTTGTTTCCCCCTTCACAAGACAACAAACTCCCATCTCATCCTTCATTCCACACGATTCCCGAGCAACTAAATGTTAACAGCTAAGCAAGTTTAAACTGCTCACTTTATCCACATTTCCATGAGATATTACACTCAGCTTCACAGATATTTATCCACCACGAGATACTACACTCAGCTTCAGCTGCATAGGAGCTGGAGTCTTCAGTGAACCTGAGAGCGCTCTGAAGTCAAAGATAATACTTCTTTCAGGATGGTCAACAAAGTCTGATCCCTCGGGCAGCACTACCTGATTGTTCTCTTACAAACAAAAAAAGTTCTTAACGACGATACCCAAGAAAGTGTAGGTGACTGCACTTATGTTACCAGCACTAACACCTGTTAAACAGCCTCTTAAGTAGGTTATGAAAGTCTTAGGTGGATAGTCCAAAAGTACATGGCAAGTTGCAGATCAAGGTCTCCACAACCTAAGCAGAATTCCATTCAGATATGTCAGCATGAACATACAGCAAACTGGAGCAGAGTTCACATACAGCACTATCCACTAGAGGCCTAAATAAAGAGAACACAGCCTAAAAAATTGGTTAAGACACACTATCCCTGGTCATCTGATAAGGAACTTTCAATTTTAACATACTGAATACTTCTCCCATTCTTACTTATTTCTTATTTCTTTGACAACACTTATCCAGCAGAGCTGGAGAGACACTGACCTGAAGTTACCCACTGCAAAACTCAAGCTACCAGCACCAGGAGAGAGATCCAGCAAATTTCAAGGCAGAAAGTCAAGTACTTGGTCTTGCAGAAGTACAGTTCAACCAGTTTTTCTCATCTGTCTTCACAACTACTGTGCCAAAAGACACATTGTTACTGCAAGGCACGATGTTGTGCAACATGAATAGTGCTTGGGATTTTGAGGGAAGACATGGACCTGGTCAGAAACCACTACCTTGACACGTCCAAGCTCACAGATGCAAAAGCAAGCTGAATAAAGCCAGCAGCCAGAGAGTTTTCAGACAAATTTGCTGCCCTAAGAATACTTTTTTAAAGCAACTCTCAACTATTCAAGCTTAAATTATCACTGAAATTACTGGAAGTGGAATGGCAGAGCATTAGGACAAAAGGGGAATATGGCTGTTCCACTTTCTGAGAACATTCAGCCCTACCCTCTGTTTCTGGAAAGCGACCTGATCCCAGCTGAAGATTCCCAGATAGAAGTGAGAGAGAACAAAGGCTGGGGGAAATCCTGAAGCAGTTACACTAAGACAAGCAAAATTTAATTTTACATTTCAAAGAGACAGAAATGGGATCCAAGTGCTAACAGACATATGTTGGGCTGTTTTTCCTGCAAGAGGCAGCCCTCAGAAGGAATGTACTGCGGCACTACCCTGCTGGTGCAGACTAATGGTAAGTTCAGTCACTCAGAGGCAGCACCACCACAGTCCCACACACACTTCCATCCCCTCCCCAGCAGCAATGCCAGCACACAGCTGGTCCCACAGCCTGCTGAGCACCTTAAGGATTTTTGTTTTTTAAATCTGGAAACTAGAATTCTTTTCAGAGACTGAATTTATTTTGCTTTTCTTTCAAGGAGGCAACCTACACTTTCCTCAGTCCCATACTGGCAGCTCACCAACTGTATCTTACCTTTAAATGAACTTACAATGAACACATTTTTTTCTGTGTAACACTAACATGTATTTAGTAAGTGGATCCATATTCTGACACATTCATAAATGAAGTCTAAACAATATTTGATCCAGTCCAAAAAAGCACTTGCATGACCCTCCAGCAGAGCAGGAGCACTGTATTGTATCTTAATTCAATTTAACATATTGCATACTTTAAAAGCGCATTTTTGCTTCATTTTCAGCCAGGTCTACTCTCAGGAATGAACCTTCCTCAAAATCAGGTTGCTAAGAGAATTGAATTTTTTTCCTGCTCACTTGAGTGACATGGACTGTAGGCTACTCAGTCTCCACCCAGCAGTTCCACGACAGCAACAAATTGGAACAATGGCCTTTTACTGTCTCCATTTATGAGGGTTTCTTAGATGTATTAAAGCAAGTTGTAGTTTATTCTGTGATCCACAATCCTCACCATACCCTTCTAGGTTAACCTTCTACTGCACAACATGTCTCTTCCAAAATTGTTTTTGCTGCAGAGTGCAAGAATCAAAAAAATATGTCATGATTCTTAAGTCTTGCTGTCCTGGCACAGTCAGCTTTCAGTCATTTAATAGCAAAGAACAAAAAACATGTTTATGAGACAACAGTACGAACTCAGCAGATTCTTACAGCTATATCCCATGCTTCATCTCTCCTAGACAACTCCTCATATGAAAAAGATCTGAATACCAGCTGACAGTATTTCACAACTTGGTCAAAAAGCCATTTTCTTCTCATTAGTTAAAGAAATACTGTGTGCCCTTCCTTTTACTACAATGCTTCTGCCCAGGCTCGTGGTTTAGACTGTGAGGCAATTTCACATGCTCATTTGGGAACTTCAGTTTGCCTATTTCCCCAGCAAAACAGGATCACTTGCAGACAATTTCGCAGCAGGAGGAGTGATGCCAAGTGCAGGAATGGACTGTACCGGGCCGTGCTTGCTATGTTTGCCAACAGGTAATTTGTACACTTCAGTACCACCACCTCTGCTGACAGTGAGGCAGATCTGGATGTACCAGAATGAGGCAAGGCTGGAAGATGACCTTTTGGGAGGCTGAGCTACAGCTCTGAATGTGGTAGTAATAAAAGGCACGGGCAAGGCATTGCATCTCCAAAATAAGATGTTGAGAAAACCGTGCATCCTATTTTTTTGTCCATACAAGACTGAAAATCAGAACCTTAGCTGGAGACATGATCACATGATAAGGATATTTTAGTACACAATAGCAGCATGATGCCATCATCCACTCCTTTTTCAGCCAAGGATAATCATCTAAATCAGGACTATAAAACCAGTAACTGAGGTTACAAAATAAGGGTAATTCAACCTGACACAAGATGTATTTTGCCTCCCCAAACCCTTTCCTTTTCCGTCACTAGCAGAGCAGAACACAGGCTGCCTGATTGTGATTTGTGCTATATAGGCTGAAAGGGGGCTGAGCCTCAGGAGTCAGTTCCTGCAACTCTGTGCAAAAGCTTGTAGGCCAAAATCCATCTTTCAGGCTTGATTTTTTGCCACGGAGGGGGAGGGAACTCACCACAAGTCTTGTGTACTGCCTGAAGATGCTGGAATGCCACTTAAAACTAGGCACTGTGGAAAAGAACATTTCTTCTCTGTAACCACAGAAGCACAAGGAACTATGGCTTCAGGAACATTAACACAACCGGGTCCTCACTAACACATTATCCTCCAGTCACAAACTCAAAGGCTGACTGTTACAAAGGAGTCAGCAAGAGTTCCACAAACAGTATTCATTCTGCCTTATGTCAGGCTGAAAAATCACTTAGTGCATTCTTTAGGGGAAGCAAAACAGAAAGACAGGCCACGGCCCTATTGAAAGCTGCATTACAATGCATCCAAGAAAAGTTCAGAACAATTGCACAGGCAACCCCGAAACCATTTGTTCCTAGCTTTCAAGTGCCTAACTCTCACCTAACCAGTGCAAATCTCTTTTACATGCTGGTAGAGCTATTTGTGTCTCTTACATCCTGGCTTTGTTTTCAGGACATGTAACAAAAGTGAAAAACATTTTCTGTTATCTCCAGTGGTAAGAGTTTCCTTGCATTCACATTCGATGTCAGCAGGGCTCAAACCCTGAACTCAGAATACCACTACAGCAGTTAACAGATCCATTACTTACTGGCAAAGGGTGGAAGATCTGTTATCCAGAAGGGCCAGGTGATTAGCTCAATTATCTTTTCACAATGCTACACAGGGTCAACCAACTCCCTTGGTTTACAAGCATTACCCAGAGCTAGGAGGTTGCCAGAGCTGAGCTGGGACTAGGAGAACCCTGTCAACCTTTTTATTCCAATCCCCCCGAAATTACCCTTGCACCTGGGACAAGAGCATCTGAGAATTCAGGTAAGACCTGCATTACAACAGCTTTGGAAACCTTCTACTATTGCAACTATATATTACTTGGAGCCATGACGTGGCACCACCACTAGAGCCAGCTACGACAATTCCGACATGCAGCAAACAGGAGTGGGTTGGGGGGTGGCAGGGAAAGGAAGGAAAAGGTAAACGCTGGAAGCTGTCCATGCTGCAAGAGCTTCCTCGGGACGGTTTTTGGCAGGCAGCGTAAGGGGGAAAGGTGCACTACTCATACCCCAAGTATCACACAGTCACACAGCAGAGCAGAAGGGCAGTTCAAATAAAAGTTTACAGGAACTTTTATGGATCTGTGAAGCGTTAAATCTCAGTTTATTAGCTGTTGCATTAGCAACCCTGAAAACTTCAGCAGGCCGCGCTCAGATCAGCTACGCACAGTAAAAGGTTTACAGTCCCACGGACCGAAGTCAAGATCAGAAGTGAAAGAGCTGCTTCAAAACACTTCAGCCACTTTCTCTTGTTCAGCTGAACATAGGAAACACTCTATCTCTTAGTGGTTAACAGACAGTAGAAAACTAGTCACAAAGGTAACCTCAACCACTGTAAATTACCTCTTCATCAGTTTTCATAGAAAAACCACCCTCAGAGGGAAAAATACCTCCCAATATTGAATCTGACCCTGTCCTTGGTCAGTGTGAAGCCATTCCCCCTGTCCTGTCACTCCATGCCCTTATCCAAAGTCCCTCTCCAGCTGTCTTGGAACCTCTTTAAGCATTGGAAGAGGCTCTAAAGGCTCCAAAGCCTTCTCTTCTCCAGGCTGAACAATCCCAATCCTCTCAGCCTTTCCTCATAGCAGAGGTGCTCCTCTAATCATCTCGGTGGCCTTGGTCCAACAGGTCCTTCCTGCACTGGGGACTCCAGAGCTGGATGCAGCACTGCAGGCAGGGTCTCAACAGAGCGGGGCAGAGGGGCAAGCCCTCCTTGTGGCCCAATCCCTTTCCTTTTGTGCCACAAAAGCAGCTGCCCCTCTTTAAAAGCCTGACATTCCAGCTTCCTCCCCCTCTGCAGGGCACCAACAGGCCAGCAGCTTCTGCAATGCTGCATTTTTGACACCCCAAACTGAGGAGAGCCCTGTGCTGAAGAGGAGAGCCTCTTAGGCAGGGAGAGCTATGCCAGCAGAGTGCTCTCGGGCACAGCCCAGCATGGTTGAGACAGGAGCTCCACACCCAGCTAAGCAGGGGGTTTACCTAATTCACCTGTATTAAACTTTTCCAAGGATGCTGTTCTCACAGCTCCCAACTCATCTGCCACGTGAGATCACTGTAGGAGGCCTAATAGGCTTCCTCCCTCCCCCAACACTGCTGAACTAGATCAGACCATTTCAGCACAGATAAACGGGCCCTGGCATAACGCACACTGAAGCCAAGTCCCAAAACACACTGAGGAGCAGCCCACTTCCGTGGATTTCTTTGCATGCTTGTGTAGGCAGCCTACTATAAACACACAACTGCCTTTTACCAATTTACTCTCTAATTGAAAAGGGTCTCTGCTACATTTTCAAACAATACTATTTCCCTGTTCCCACATCTCTGTATACTGCTCCCCCCGAAACCCCTTTCAAAGGTGGAGTGTCTCCACCTGCATGTTCCCACAGAGCACTGACATTAGATAGAAACAACTGATCAGCACTGTAGATAGTCCTTAAAAAAACCCAATCCTTTCACTTCAATTTGTTTTGTTCTCTTGCTGCTCAGACCTATTGAAAACAAAGTATTCTGTAGCTGTTCAAGGTTAAAAAAATTCCAATTTTTTTTCCACCCAGATAAGGGTACTAGAGTACCTGGCAAAACACTCCGTGTTTATGCAGGCAATGTTTGTAAGGGGTTTGTGCCCTCAGGTACAGGAAGGGAGTTTGCAGGAACAAAATTAAAATTATATTGTTTTGATAATTACTCAGATTTACAGAACTCGACAGCAAGTGGACATTGCGGCTAGAAAGTCACACTCCAATGATAAGTTAAGCAATGCACAGTAAGTTATTAACAACGACTACAAACAGCTCATTGTTCTACTGCATTTTATCACAGAAGGTATTCACGATAATCTTGTCATGCCCAATTCTTCCCCTCCCTCATAACACAGAGTCATGGCAAGTCCCTTCCCATCAGTAGAGAACTGCTGTAGTAGAGGTAAAAGTTTGATTTACTCAGTGAATTAATCTCTTAGGAAAAAAGACCTGTATTTAGAGGTTGGGTTGGTTAGTTGGTTTGGTTTTTTTAACTGCTAAACTGAGAATATACTATGACAAAAGCAGAAAGGTAACCTGGCAGCAGACTGAGAGATTTTCCATTTTTCCACTTTGATAGAGACCTGTGAAAGTCTTCCAAACTTCCAGCTGCCACCCTCTTCTGAGCAGGGTTTCGGATCATTATTAGTATTTTGCACTAGTGTCTTGGTCAACAAATGGAAGCCCATTTTGTTTGGGCTCTACCAATAAGCACTCAGCCTCATGTTCAACAGAAAATAACCCATCAGTAACCACGGGGAAAACTTCTGCTGATTCACTGATGCAGACTTTTATCTCTGTCATGTTCACACATTCAGCTCCAAGCAAATCCAGCAGTTTCAGAAGAGAACACTTTCTTGGTCCAAATGGAAGATAGTTTCTACCTGGTATCACATTAAATATATCAGAGTTGTAGTCAAAGTTGTGTCTTAATGCCTCATTATCTTTTATGATGACACATTCCCTGCAGCCTTCAGCTCACAAGCACTCTGACTGCATGCTGAAATACCACTTCCTGGTTCCTGGAAGACACTTCTGCTTCAGATCTGTCATAGCTGCTCTCCAGCTGACTCATGCAGCTGAAACTGAGACATGCTCATCTTCTTGCTACCATAAACTACAGAGCTCCTCAGTTACTTCAGACAAGGTTTGCTTCACCATAAGTAAAGATACCCCACTTGTTTCTGACCCAGGCACCAGGGTACTAATCTTCACTTTGGTATGCAAAGGGAGCAGCAACCAATCTACCACTACAAACAAAACAATTCTAAGCACATGCGAAAAAACGGGCAGAAATGGAAAAAGAGAAAAAAAAAAATCACAATCAATCCACATATACTAATGGACAACTGTCTGGTTTGATCTGATCAACTGACCTGCTGTCTAGCCCTGACAAAGTGAGAGCTTGGGACTCAGTCTTGTTTCATTTCTGCACCGTTTCTCACCATCTCCTGTACCTGACCACCTTGTAAACAACTCCCTGCCTCAAGGAGTGGTAATATTCTCTTCCTCCCCTTTCTCTGGAGGCTCCTCAGGCTACTCCAAGCTGATAACGTCTCTTTGATTAGAGCCCACAACTGGGTTAAACTCAGACACCAAAGCAGGACAGCCTCACTGCTGTTCCCATTGCTTATCAGTTTAGTCACAAAAACTGGCAGAAGACTACCAAGACAAGGAAGTTTTGCCATCTTTTAAATAGGTCAGATCGGTTCGTCGATGTCCAAAAAGCACTGTCACAGTACAAGGTTAAATGTAGGAACGGGAAGGAAGGCATTTTCCTCTTGGCAGCAATGAGCTATTGGATCAGCTCTAGCTGTATATGAAACTGTACCTTACCCTAAACCTCCCAACCCACAGTAAACCTTGCCCTGTAACACCCATATGTAGTGATTAGCTGTCTATAGCCCACATCACACGGTTCTTGTCTGAGAGTAAACATGATTGCAGTTAATCATTGAGAAGTGACAAATCCCCAACAATTCTCCTGTGTTCACCTACATGACACACATGCATTTGCTCTCCTTCCCATCTCCCACAAAAAGGCATTCTAGTCCATGCACAGCTCATCATCCCTTTCTCTGTTACTTTTCAAGAGGTGCCCAACTCCTTTCCAAGATGGCTTATAACCAAAAAAAATCAGTGTTAGAAGTAGCTCAGCTTTAGAAGAACTGAAGTTAACTTTGCAAGTTACTAGCACTGAAATGTGACTTCTTCACAGTGCAGTAACAAGGGCACTAACACAGACCACTAACCAGACTCTGTCCAGGGTCTTGCTCAAAGCTTGTCACGCGAGTCTAAGCTTAAACAGGCAAAATGATAAAGTCTCTGCTGTGAAACGTTTATGTCCAAGCAAAGCCTGAGCTCACCCCTCTCACCTGCTGGCTTTAGACAGGGTTAGCACCTTACTGTCTGTGCCTCAGGATTTCAGAGAACAGCCTGGCGCCCAAAGAAGTCTGTTCAAGCTTTCTCCTTTTACTGAAGAGTTACCATTCAAGCTGGACGGCGTCTTTCTTAACCTCATCTCAATGACAGCCACTGAGAAACCTCAGAAATACATTTACATTTAGATTTAACTGGCTCCTACTACCTCGAGCTGCTGTTCTGTTCCATCATGGGAATTCTTAAGTAATGCCAGTATGCAAACACACAGTTTGCTTAAAGCACCTTGCTAAGTTTGTTCTCATGTGAGACATTTCCACAAAATATGCGCAATATTTTGATAACTTAATTTTAAGGGGAAGAAAACAAAAAACAAAACAAAACAAAAACACAAAACAAAAAACGAACAAAACACAAACAAAAAACAGCAACAAATAGAGGGTCTCAAGGGTTCTCTCTCACCCTGCATGAAGATTTCTATAGTAAGGCATGGAGAGGAATGACATATCAATCTGATACAGAAAAAAAACACGTGACAGACTATCACAGGTGGGTAGGACAGTACAGGCTCTAAAAACAGTTTACTTCCACAAGACAACAAGCAACAGCTTTCCTGGTCTGGTGTTGTTAAAGCTCCTGATAAAGCAAATTGAAGATGAGCAACAGGAAAAATACAACAACTAAAGTTAAAACAACTGGAGAGTTTTGCTTTTTATTTAGTTTTAAAGGAGCTGAGTTTTAATACCGTGAACAGTTATAATACAGTGATGAGAATAATACTGCTAACAGTAAGCCCGGCTAGACAGAAGTAGAAAACATCTAAATTTAAATGTGAGCAATTGAGACACTCAGCTATATGAGAAAGTTGGGATCAAACATACATCCCTTTAATTACAGATGGAAGACAAGGCTTTTCAGTAAAATCGTGGGTGCTGTGAAAACTCCGCTGTCCCACGAACAAATAAGCGAGCTTAAAGCCGGGAGTGAAGTAGGTCTGACATGCAAAGAGGAGAAAGCTCTAGAGAGCACACAGATAGCATGGCAGGGCTGTTGGTGGCATACCATTCTGATATTCAGGTTGCAACTTTCCCAACTGCAACGCTAAGGATGTACTCCCACAGGAAGCACCCCCAGCATTTCACCTGCAGCCAGCCAGCCACCCCCCTCCGCGCTGCAGGACCCTCACCTTATTGTAGAACTCCTGCTCCCTGGGACCACGAGGTGGTGGCTGCAACTGCTTCAGGACAGTCCCATCTGGATGCTGCAGTATGCCTGGAAGAGAAGCATTTCCTTCAGGGCTTAATTTTAAGAGGTATGGCCTTTTCTCCCCCCTGCCCCAGAAACAGTGAATTCGCCATCAAGGACAGCCTGTTTGAAAAGTTGTACTGCTTCCAGTGCACAGACAGCAGAGTCAAAATTGTCAGTTCCTACACATGACCCTTTGCAGAGGTTTGCTTGCATTCCTCTATTTCTAGCCACTGGATGATTTTCTGGGTCTAATTGTGCTCAAAGTCAACACAGTAATGGAATTTGACAATAGAAGTTCCACCCCCAAAGCCCACCACTAAGACTGCATAAACAATCCCTTTTTAAATAACTCATATTTTTCCAACAATGCCAGGAAGTTAAAAGAGTATCCCATTTAATGCATTTCTTACTATTAAAACAGAAATAAATGTCCTGTGGATGTACATCTGTACTAGTGGCATGGAAAGAGTATGTCTTTACTGCTAGAAGTAGTGCCCCTACAGCACTCCGTGCTATTTGTATCACCCATAATTACAGTACAGAATTCCACCTCAGCCAGGCAATACCTCCATCATGCCTGCACAAAAAAAACCCTGGAAAATATCCTCCTGAAACAGCTTTAATGACTTTCCAGTCACCAATATTTCTAAGTAACTACATGAGTATCCAAGGGTACTGAAGAGATGGACGAGGGCAAGAACGAAGAAAAGTAAATGCAATCCTCCGAAATATGCACCAAGTTTCAAGATCATCAGTTGCAAGGCAAAAAGGAAAGCCCACTTCTGGAAATTTTTTTTTCCTAGGATTTATTCACAGCTTTTCAGACAGTAATCTATTTTGTTTAGAAGGGAAGCAAAAATGTCATCCGTATCCAAAATAGGTTCCACTTTCAGCTTACTGCTTGAGAAAACACAGGAAAATGTGCCAGGAGCTTTGTGTCCCAAAGAGAGTTTGCAGTTGTAACAGCAATTGCTGTGCTTTCATCTTTTAAAAACCATTATCTATGAATGGGCTCTGTTGTGCAGCCTTGGAAACTACATAATATCTTCAGAGACCAAGATATTTACGTTAAAACAATCACCAGACGTAGAATAGTTGTTTCAATAGTTGGTTATACCTAAGAGTGGCTTTTAAAGTTTGCATAAAACAGCTCTCAAGTCATGTTTTCGTGCTCAAAGTTGGATTTTGTATACTTTCCAAAACTAGAAAAATGCTGCCACACGCTCATGTGCCGACTACCACAACATCTTCAAGACACAATAGCTTGTGTTCCCCCAGTGCATGTGCTGGAGACCACTCTGCAAAGTGCACCAAGTATTTGAACAGCATGTGTTCTGCATTCAAACTGCTAACAATCACAACGTTAAAATGGGTTTTATAACACACACTCCTCAAAATCTGCATTTTGGCTTTGATGATACGACAAGCGGACAACCTACAAGACAGAAAGACCAGACAAAGATTCCTGGAAATAGAATCCATACACTACTGCACCGATCCATATTACTTGAAGAGTTTAATATAAACTGATGTTTATAAAGTCATTCTCTGCATTTCTTAATAGGCTCAAGCACCTGCTCTGTCACTGTGACCGGGGCAGGCCCAGTAACCAAAGAGTCACGTTACAACATTCACCACGAAGATGTAAACTCCATAACCTTCCCTGTGATCTACAACAGCAACAAGCAGAGATACCATCACCTGCAAATCATGGTAACATATGGATGTTGGCCATGGGTTGGTTGGAGGCTTCCTGGGCTTCTTCAGCACAGACAGGGAGTAGTGTTGTACACGGATAAGCAACTTAACATTTCTAAAGAAGCAGCAGAACTATACAGAAAATAAAATCCTGAAATATCTCACTAACATTTCTCTTTGACTGTGCCTCCAAAGATTGCTACTGTTCTGAAACACAAAGCTGCTGCAAAAATAACCAGTGCAGTTGTATGCACTCTTCTAAACAAAACAATCTCATCTAATCCACGTGTTTCACTGAACTACAGACAAAACCTGCTTTGCACAAACACGTCAAACATTTACTTTAGAGAAGATCCTCTGTCCTCTAAGGCTATCTAGTAAGGACAGACCAGTATGTATGAGCCATCTTAACCTGCACATCAGGGAAACAACAGCCAGGGTACAGAACCACAGCTGGAGGTTCTATAAGGTGGCGTATCCCGTCAGGTCCTGTCTCTCTCTACTCACCTATAGGATTAAGCCACAACCCAAGGTGGTTACTTTACTTAATACACACCATTTACTTGGGGGGAGCACACAGCATTCAACAAAAGGCCAGTCACAGCGCCCAAAAGCCAAATGTCCACATGTGCATGCAGGGAGGCTGTGAGAGGCCTTTCTTTGCAAGGCAGTAGCAGTCACAGAGAACAAAGGGAAAATGGAGAGGTTATTCAGGAGGAAGAAACCCTATGGCAAAAAAAAATAAGGTATACTTTAAGTAAAAAAAAAAATAAAATGGTTAAAAATACTTTGGATACCTTCAAGTCCTCTGAGTGTTTGTGTGTGGGGATAGAAGGGAAAGTCAAGTTACAAAAATGAGAGAGCTCCAAGTACCAGAGCAGCTTTGGTCTCCAAGACAAAATTTCTAAGATGAGCCCATCAACCATCATGGTACCTCTGCAGGAAAATCTCGGTTTTGTCCGTGAGATATAGTGGAGTCAGCCTTACCTAACCCATTCGAGTTGCAGTCACAATATGGATGATCACCTGTGCCGTTCGATCCAACAGCCATAAAACTGAACAACAAAACACGAAGCTCCCCCTGAACTGAGCCTTTTTTGCCTGATCCCACCTCATGTTATGATATAAGAAAGACACAGAGCTTCAAGGATCCAACGCACTTCCATCAACATTTAAATGCACCAGCTGCAGCAGGGGCAAGGGACAAGAATTACTTTTCTCTGGAGGTTATCAGCAGTGAGACATGCCACGGGCACCGGCTGTAGATAACAGAAACTCACAGTGCCCTTAGTGCTGTAATTCCACTCACTGATGATTGAAAGGGTTCTGAAGTTCAGCCCTTGGCAGGGTCAAGGAGAAGAATGACTTTTCTGTCAGGATTATCAGCAGCAAGACACACCATGGATGGAGGCTGTGGATAAGACAAACTCACAGTACCA
>JAYRBT010000178.1:4831801-4849669 GCA_036023395.1 Myiotriccus ornatus
GCCCGGCCCGGCCCGCGGCGAGGGGGGCGCGGCTGCTGCGCTGGCGGCGGAGGCGGCCCCGGGGGGAGGCCGAGACGAGCGGCGCCGCTTCGGCGGAGCCAGCGGGACCCGGCGCACCCGCCGAGCCGGCCCCGACCCGCAGAACGGCCGGGCACCCCAACCCCGCGGGCACCCCAAACCCCGCGGGCACCCCAGCCCCGGGGGCACCCCAGCCCCGGGGGCACCCCAACCCCGCGGGCACCCAACCCCGCGGGCACCCCAGCCCCGCGGGCACCCCAACCCCGCGGGCACCCCAGCCCTGCGGGCACCCCTCGGGAGAGCGGCCGGAGCCGTTTCCCTCCGATGGTTCTCGGTAACCTGAAACACCCCCCACCACCACCAAAATCCTCTTCTTTTTTTTTTTTTTTTTTAGCAGTTCACCGTCACCCCGAGGTTTTATTTCTCTCCAGCAGATCGGACGGACTGCAAGTGAGACCCAGCCGAAGGATGTGAACGGGATAAATGTTTACAGCGAGGAGGGACCCTTAAAGCAGCCTGAACCAGAGCCTTACGCCTTACCAGTGTAAGTGCTGGTCTTGCATTAGAAGGTTAGCACACTTGGCCCAACACCAGATTAAAACTGGATAAGGGATTAATATCTAATCTGAATTTTACCTCCCCATGGGCAGAGGAAGCTGTGCATTCACTCTCAGGACCCCAAAGCCCACTGCCTGGCTAGGGAGGTTTTATTAGCATTTCTTTTCAATATGGCACATATCAGCCTTATTTATCAGCCTGTAATTACTGCCTTTTCTTTTTGCTGTTTCTTTATAAAATTAGCAGACTTCTGCGAATATTAGATCCGCACTTTTGCTGTGGTATCTCGCCAGTATTAAGTTGTGTTTAGCATCAGTATGACACAGGACAGGAAAACAAGACCAGAGATAGGAAAATGAATTTCAGCAGATATACATTGTTTCCCCAGGTTTTATAAAATGGGCTGATGCATATTCAGGAATTGGTGCTGACATCAGAGAAACGATGATGTGGTGAGCTCAGCTATTACCTACCACCTCTTCTCCATCCCACAGCTGGGAGATGTGGCACGTGGTCTGGAGAAGTGGATGGCAATTTGAGGGATTTAGTGGGGAAATTATCATAGGAGCAGGAAGGTCACAGGGGAAATTAAAATATAGAAGAGTGAAAGGAAGGAGCAAAATATATAAATCTATCAAAACATATTAGTTCATTGTTCACAGAACAGTTTGTTTTACACTCTTAATTAGGTAAGATGGGGCAGACGGGGGTAACAACTCAGCAAGATCCTTTGTGAATTAACAAGGCTGGTCAGAAAATGTTTTTCCCTCATGAATATCCCCTTCTCATCAGTCGTTACTGTCCAGCTCTAAAGATTTGGAGTCAGATGGCTGACAGAGTAAGCTCCTGTCTTCAGATCCCCAATGCCAAATTTTCCCAGGGGGTTGCTGGCACAGGACAGAAATACCACAGCTGGCCAACCCTTGCACAAGAATTACTGAGGACTATGGTGAAAAAAACCTACAAGTAGCATGCATTTGGAAGAGAGAAGGCTCCTGGTCTCGGTGGCAACAGCTGCTGCAAGGTTTGGATGCCAACCTGAGCCTTATGGAAAGATATTTCCCCCTGCAGAGATGCCAGATACTTCAGCTAATCTGGGTCTAAAAGAGAGATGGCATTTCAAACTTGCCCCTCTAAAACTGCCATCTACCTGAACTCAAAATCTTAATGGAAAAAAGAATGGAATTAAAAGGCAGTAAAACTGGAATTTAAAGACTATTCAAGCACCTAGTCCTAGATATCTGCTAGATATCCTTGCAGCTAACAGAAGTAGGCCTGGAGAGGATTTGAAGAAATAATAAATCGTGAGGAATTGGAATAAGCAAACACTAACTCTTTCCTTTCCCCTGATATTTGCTTTACTCAGATTCATGTATATAGAAATCAACTGACGTGAGACTATCCTCTGCTCACTCATTCCACCCTCACACTTCAGCACATGGAGTTCACTAATCTTATCTGGGAACTTCTAAATGAAACAGAGACAATACCAGAAAAGGCAAATAATTCCTTTCCCCACTGAGTGTGATACTGTAAGAGTTTGCACACTTGAAAGCTGAACCTACCAGCAGGATTCCCAAAGAAACTTCTCCTCTCCAGGCTGTGCAACTGCACTCCAAGGGAAAGCAAGAGAGGCTGCAAACAGCTCCTAGAGGGGGAATTTGATTGGGAATCTCCTCCCAATCAAATGCGTTTGTGCTGCCAGAGGATGTCTCACTGGCAGGTTGCACAGCTCCTCTGAGCTGACCGAGGATTACAAAAGAATCACTATCTGCTGAAATAAAGCCCTTTTTCAAACACAACAGCTAGTTAATAACTAACTGCAAGATGCACAGTAGTTTAGTACAGGAAATAAGCTCATACTTCAGTGGAAGTGGGGGAGGACATTAGGTAAACAAAATAGTGGGGCTGGGTCTTGGCCAAAATATTGGTACTCTAGAGGTATGCTGACAGCAAGCACTGCTGGATTTTTCACTGTCCCTTCGCACGGTTCACAGCCAATTCCTCCCCCCCTCACCAAAAATACTGCTTTTGTGCCGTGTTTTCTGTGCGAGGTCTGTGCGACAGATGTCGACCCTGCTGCCCCCACAAAGCCACTTCCTGCAGTGGGCGGCCACGTCTGTGTCACTTCTGGCCCATCAGATTGCACCAGAGCTAGCCTGGACCATACATGCAGCCCCGAGAACAAATGTCCATCAGCAAAAGCAGTAATTTGTTGGACAGGAGAGAGCATTTGCAGTGGGGCTCCTGCGGGCAGGAGGGCTGTCCCACTCATTCAGCACAAGGCAGGCACTGTCACAGCAGCGTGGAGGTTGTAGCTGCATTGCAGTTTTTTCTTTGCCCTTTCACAGCAGCAGTGTGGCTGTGCCCTCTTAAAATCGCTCAGGGCTTTTAATCCTTCGGTAAATTCACAGTTCTGTGCTGTTTTGTGCTTGCTAAGTAAAGGAAAAGCTGAACTTACCTCTGTCTTCTGCAGCTGTAAAACTCAATGTTGCTGTCTTGATTTCTTTCCTAGTTATGGCCTTGTCACTTAGGCATCAGGTCCCACAATGATTAATATTTTACTTGGCAAACTGATGCAAACTCTTTGACACTACTCTCCTCCCTGGCAACTGGTACATCTGGGGTTTTCCAGAGTGAAAACGAAAGGATGCTGTCAAAAGCCAACCTACCCTCTCTGGGAATAATATTGTACATTTTAAAAATTACTGTAAGGTTAACTCATGGCAGTTGTGTATTTTCTGGATCACCTTTTCAACAATCAGAACGGCAGCTGTAAATTTTGGGACATCTGTTTTGTATTAGAAAGATTAAAGGACTATAAAAGTGAGAAGCCCATTTCAGTATTTTTTTTCTTCCTCAGAATCCTTGGATTTCATTTTCTTGGTGGTGGTCACTAAAGAAACTAAGCAGAGTATTTGAAGGAAGGGTTCATTTTTGAACAGAGAGGAGGTTGAGGGATGTGAAGCAAATGGAAGGGCTTTCATGGTAGAGAGAAGGCAGCAGTGGGTGTTTGCTGAGACTGCTTTTATTCAACATCTTCGTTCAAAACCTGCAGAAGGGAGCGTGCACAAAGTCTCATGGTCTGTGGATATTCCTGACCTCCTTAGGGCAGTCAAATGCCACACCAATGACAATGAAGTCCTGCAGGATCTCACAAAACTAAACAAAAGGCACAATATTGGCATAGGAGCTTCAGTGTGGATAAACCTCTAAGTGGTAATGCACTTAGAGGAAAATAATCCAAACCAAAGCTCTTTGATGCTGATGCTGGAACTGGCTGTCAGGGCCCAGGAAAGAGATCCTGAAGTGGCTGTTAACAGTTGTCTGAGATTGTCAGCCCAGCGTGCATCTGCAGCCAAAACAAGCCAACAAAACACTGGGCAGCAGCTGGAAGATTGTTGAAGGAAAAAGACATCATTTTGTTGCTCTGTGTACCCTCAGCATGCCACATATTGAGTCCAGCTTCCATGCTTGGTCTCTCACTGTGAACAGGAATATACCATTAATTATCAGTGCAGAGGATGGAATTAAAACGTGATTCGTGGAGAGTCTGAATAGATGCAACATGTTGTAGCTGCCTCCAGCCTACAAAATGGCAGTGAGAGATGTGTGTCCTTTGACATCCTTGAGTAAGAAGCTGTGGCTCTTTCTGAAACAGAAACATTAGATCAAAGTCTTTGGCACCATCTCCTGATTTCACGGCTTACAGGTAGGTACAGACACTCCCTTTGTCCTTCTAAAGATTTTCCAAGTACAGGGTTGTATCAATATCAGGGGGTTGGCTCAGGGTTTACAAATGCACGATGACATTTTATGAGTCACATCCTAATGCTTTAGGATAACCCCAAGACTTGATTTAAGGTTATTAACAGGCCAAGAGGTTTATTTAAAATGCCTGTTTGTCTTTCCCTAGAGGGGACTTACATTGCAGCAAAATTAAACACCTATTTATTGATTAAACCCACTGGCATTAAAAGTCTCTTCTATTAAATGGTATTCTACTGCCAAAATTTATCTGCAAAGCAACAGAATCACAACCCTTAAAAAAAGTAATTCAACCCACACAGCTGTTGGACCCAAGAGTGAGACTGAATGAGCAAGATCACAGTGTTTGAAAAGAGCAACAAATTTAATTACTTCAGTGAAAGTCTGCGTGGCCATTGTTTTGGTACCCGAGTCTTGAGCCTGGGTGGTGAACACACAGTGTGTCTTGACCATGTCACATCCATGTGTGGTGAGATTTGCCAGTTGTAGAAACGAATTTGAGAAAAGTTACGCAGTCAGTTACCTTACCATTCATTTTGCTGCCTTTCTGTTGCCAGCTGACTTGACTGACTGGAACAAACACTGCAGTTACTGAGCAGACCCTTGCAGTACACTGAATTTTGAATGCTTCACGCATTAAAGCTGTAATTTCTGGGACACTCATAAAGCTCCTTTTTCTTTTGCACAGGCTTCTCCCAGAGAGCAGAAGGCACTTCTTTTTCTGTATAAATGTGCCACGCATTAATGCCACGGCAAAAGAGAACTCCAGTCCACGTAACAAAAAGGATGCAGAGCAGAGTGGATTAAGGGCAGCATAATATCAAATTGGACAGGAAAGACTGTTCAGTCTTCAGCTGGGAAAAACATAACAAGACACATGATCTGTATGTGCTTATGTGAGACCTTTGCAGCTTCTGTGTATCAAAGGAAGCCTGATAAATCTTTTTTTACCAGTCCAAACTGTACATGGGAAAGGTGGACTGCATCCTGCTTTGCTACAGTCACGTAAACCTACTCTGATTTTACTGACTTCTCAGACCATACTGTTAAATACTACTTCTATTTATTGTAATTGCACATCTAATTGAACAGTTTACAAAGGGGGGTGTGGAGGAACACTAAGACTGCTAACAGGACTCGTGGCACAAGTGTGTGTTGCTTTCTGTCCAGTGCTGTGGAATTTCACAAACAATTCAGGAAGAAAAACCACAGATGTCTGCTGGAGCACATAACCCCTTTGACTCTGAGGAGCAAGGGTTTTGGCTAATAGAACTGCCTAGTCCCAGACACTAATGAATAGCCACTTTGTACATCTTATACTTGGCTCTAGTAAGGTGTATAATGATATGCAATAAACCATTTTGTTGTTTGATTTATCCCTTTTTGCTACCACGTAGTGCTGTTACATGATAAATCTTCTAGTTTATGCTCTCCTCCCATTTGCCACATTTTTCCCCCCCATTTTTCTTCTTCTTCTTTCTTTATTTGTATGTTTTGTAGTGTTTATTCAGCTGATCTCTGCATTAGTCTCAGCATTAGGCAGCTTGGAAATCATCCCACCTAGAAACACAGCACACACTGCTGGCAGCGCAGCTACAGGAAACAAGCAGTGGAGAGCTTCAAACAACAGCCCCTGGTACCCATCCTAAATTAATCATGGCTCTAGAAAAATGATCATTCACCTGACAGTGAGAGAAGCTGCTCATCCATGCAGGAGAACTGGGGCAGAACAAGCCTGGGTGCACAAAGCAGTGAAAGGAACAGGTATCTAACCCTGCTGGGCTGAGCGTGTGTCATCAACAATGGAAAAGGCATTTAGTCTTTTCAGTAGGTCTGCATGAAATAGAGATGCTGAGCACCAATAAACTCAGCCTGCTGGCAGTGGTGTTGGGCATCACCTCTCTGCCCACATGCAGGTGGGAGACCATGCTCCTCTGCCTAATCCAGGCAGGGCTCAGGGTGGGTTTTGTCAGCCTCGAAGCTTCAGGACTTGAAACAAAAGCCAGCTGACGAGGTTTCTTTGCAACACCAATGTTTAGTTTCATGCCTACGTTCTTATCCTTCCTGCTATAATACAACGTTTTTCCATTTGTTGGACTGAGCAAATGTGATACAGCACTGAACTCATGTTTCCATGTCTTTAGCTGCATTACACTGAAAGGAAAATCCCAGTCTAACTGCTGCACAACTGCACAAAGTTTTTTACAGACCCCAGCAGCGCCAGAACAAGGCCCAAACTGCAACAATTGAGACTTTAGCAAGGCCTGCAGTCAGCTCTGGAGCCGGCTGTTGGGGAACTGGCAATACAACTCCTGGACTCAAAGTGCACGAGTCTCTGTGCATGAAAAGCTGCTCAGTTCACAACACACTTATGCAGCACGTCTAGATGCCTGGACATAGCCAGCCAGCTGAAACCCCCTAAATATATGGCTGCAGAGAAAGCTCCTAAACCAGCACTGCCCTCGTGGAGGCCCCACTGCACAGCGTCTCTTTTCTCCCAGCAGGGCAGTGCGTGACTGCAGTGCTGGCCTCCACCACCATCATCAGCCTTCAGGTTAACAATGCTCAGCCTCTCCTCTCCAAGGATGCTGACTCTAGAAGCACTCAAATATTTGATGAGTCACACTCAGTTACTCAAGAATCAGTATTTTAATTTGTTCACCTTCCCAACAACCACTTACATGTTGAGGAACAGAAAGTTTTACTCTGGGGCAGGAATTCTTCACTGCTTTCAAGAGGATTTGTAGCACATTTCCAATAGGAGTTTCAATGTGAGGTCAAAATTGCACATATACAGAATTTTTTTATGGTTAGAACTTTGTAGAAATGTAACCGATTCACTTCATGCTCCAGAGATCATGTGAGGAAAGCACTAAAGAAAGAGATTTTGGAAAACACTGGAACAGGCAAGCACTCAGCCCATCAGAACATGGTAACCTGTTATGGTACTAAGGGAAAAAATGAAGTGTGCTCTGTGATGCTCATCGAGACTGCTGGCAAGTTTGTTTGCACAAATCCAAGTCTCTCTTCTCATTATCGTGTTCAAACAGCTTACATACATAATGAGAACTTTTAGGCACAGCACAGGAAACTGCACATACCTCAAAATAAGATCTGACCACTTCAAATCAACATTCAAAAATGTGACACCCAAACAAAAGTCACCAGGACTCAGCTTCTACAGCTTTGCTTCCCAGAAATAAAAACTTCCCACAGGGCCCACTTCCTTGATGCCCAAACTCCAGGAAATAGTTTTGACTCGGGAGACTCATCTGAAACTACAAGACCTCATCTCTCAGACCATTAATGCAGTTTTCAGTGAACTTCTATTCCTTTAGGTGCAGCCAGGCTTTGCTGCTGACAGAAAAAGGAGTCTCAAAAGGAAAATCCACCCTGGACACGGGTTTTTGAGTACAGCAGCACTGGTCTACAGCACTACTCAGTGTAACTCCATTGAAAGAAACAGCACACCCATGAGAACACAGACGTTACAGCCTCGAGATTAGGATGAGCTCAAATGTGTATTTGACAAAAATACAGAAATATCCAGAGTCATATTTTAATAATACAGAATTTACTTTGCTTTGGATAAAAGCAAGGTATTCAATAATTTAAGGTTAAAACAACTTTCCATATGCACTGGTACTTGGCCAAGTAAAAAAAAATATCCAAAACCTTTACACTCAAGACAGAGAGAAAAGACAAACTAACATACTTGACTGCAACTTCAAGTAGAGGTGCCCCTACTACAATACCCCATCTACAAAAACCCTTTCTCTACCTGTGCCGCCTTGTCTACTTTTTGAACCTTCTGCCCAAGTTCAGAGCAGTTGCCAAGACCTCAGCCTCCGAAAGCCTCACATCGAGAATATGCAAAACATCATCTTCAGTCTTTAACAGTCATACCAACAACCCTTAAAAAAAAACCCAAACCTTTACTGCTCCCATCATGTGAGGAACCCCTAAGGGTGCAGGTTAAAATGTCAGCCTCTTAACAAGGCCTTTCATGCAGCCCTGAGGTAGTTTCTATCCCAGGACATCAAGAGCTCAATCTTACACAGGCTACAGTTGAACTAATAGACTGGGTTTAGCAAAAAACTCCCCACTCTTTGGGTTTTGCTTTGTAGTCATTTTCATGTTAATAAAGCTATTTAATTCAAGGAAACCAACATGACAGCCAGTGATGAAACCATGCCAGACAAGTAGACAAGTGCCATAGGAAAGGAGGGTAAGAGCTCTCCCTGTCTTTTCCTTCCTTCCTTTTCTGTTTCCATTTGTTTCCAAAGCCTTTCCTTGTCCATGCCAGGTTTTTTTTGGCAAAACCAGCTGAACCACATCAACAGCCCAGGGAGGCAGGACTTATTTAAGACACATAGAGCCTAAGGCCACATAGTAAGAAAGGTATGCCTCCTCCCTCCACAGCGGGAAGAGATCTCCAGCTCTGGAGAGCTTCTCCATGGCCAGAGCCATGCTGACTGTGATGGCTCTGGCCATCATCAGACTGTGATGATGCCTGGGGTTTTAGGTTTTTTTTTTAGATTCTGGAATCAATCAGCATAGCCTCCCCACAGAAGTGTCCTGTGGTCTGGGGAAGTTGGCTTCACTCTGAGACTGCAAGTGAAACTAAGGTTTTCTGGCACCCCCTGTCCATCCCCCTTAGAGCACTTTGTGTCATTCCCCTCGTCTATTAAGAAAGCTCTCGCAGAGACCATTTTCCTAATCCTATTCGAAATACAGGTTTGGGTAGTATGTTCTTGATACCACATGGAAGTTGGGTCAAGTTTCAATGCTGCTGAAAAATCAAAGGTAAAGTTGCCCTCTAACCCGATCTTACTATCAGCCTTTTCTGTTGCCTGTCACAGCTGGAAATTTTGAGTTCATTCTTTTACAGAAGCCACACAGTACAGAAGTGTAACAGGCCAAACATGACACCTGCAGAAAATGCAGCATAATCAGAGATTAAGCTGCATTTTGGCACCGTGATTTCTTCCCCGCCACTGCCTTTTACATGGAAATCTACCCAGCTTTGTGACTTCAGAAACTCTCCAGGATTTTAGGATCTACCTTTTGATATACATGTATTTGAAAATAATTTAATACCTTTTTCCCAAAGAAGTACATTCTATGCGTCATTTTAGCTTCATACTCAGTGAGAGGGTACACACACTCTACAGGACCAAAAATTTAAACCATGACTATTTAGTAAATTATGCATTGTAGTGATTGAAAGACAACAAGCACCAGAGAAAATACACATGCTGAAGCCTAATGTATATACTACATTGGGAAGTCTTCAGTGACACGACAAAGGATTTGTGGCTTTTCCCCCCCCCAATTACAAGTGAGCAGAGGATTTGTCAGACATTCGTTCTGTAGCTTCTACTGTCCACTCTACGCCTCCTTCCTCTTGATGATCAGAGGCCCAACGTTGTCGCCAGTTTCCTCGTTGTGCTTTGTGTGAGAGCCATCACAAAGGGGGAACTGAAAAAAGAAAATATAAACACATCTAAAGTACATCCAGAGTCAGAATTAAGAACCTAAGCTGAAAGTTTATTAGACGTTTTCTCATTAAATCCACTGCGACCACAGACCCCAACTTTTGTGCTGGCAATTCAGGTGTCCCAGAGTTTTGGCTGAATGCCGGTTTTACCCTTGTTAGTACAGAGTGGACAAGAGGCTCATTCTAAAAAAGCAGCCACTAAACTCCACTCTGTTTGGTGTTCCTGCCTCAGGCCAGCATAAGGAAAGTGCAGCCTGAGCAGACTTTCAACTATAACCTACCTGGAGTACCTTGCTCTCAGCCTTGCCCCACACACCATTTTCCCAGGCGACAGCCAGAGCTGAGTGCAGATGGTAAGTGGGGTGAGAAAGAGAAACAAGAAGAGATCCTTAGCTCCATTATTTCCCTGGTTTTCCATAGCATATGATAAGAAAATGGACAGTTTCCCTAGCTCCCCTCTTGAATGAGAGACACACATACATACTAGGCCTGCCTCCACACAGTTAGAGTGGCAAGCCAGCTTTGCTCCATCCTGACATCTCATCCATGCAACTGTCCCTTTGTACAAGCTGGCTTCCACATTAGGACTCTGACTGGCTAATGGAAATAAGCTGGCCTTAAGAGCCACGGCAGTTGGAAGTAATTTCGAGAAATGTTTGTTCCAGTAAAAGAAAAAAAAAAGGAACCCCACCCTAGACCAGGCTGGTCAGAGCAAGAACTACAGGCACAACTCTAGCCAGCTGTAACTGCCCAGGTCCCAGCCTGGTGACAACAACTCTGTTTCTGGGCAGCCCTTTTCACATACAAGAGCCAAAAGACGTTCTGTGAGGTAAGAAGAATGAGTTTAGATCCCATCACTTCTCAAGGACGTATTTGGGGACTATGCCTCCTCTTCTAGGAAACTCTGGAGACAATCACAGAAATCATACACCAGTATTTTGCATTTAGTTATTATTTTGTTTGCTTAGAAGTAATGGGAATTGAAGTTGGGCATTACTCCATTTTTGTCTTTGCTACAGCAGTGTTCCCTTGCAGTACTGATACAGTCAGTCTTCAATGCTCCACCAATCCCAAAGTTCATGCCTGAGTCACAGCCTTTTAAAACATCAGCCATGCTTAGAATAAAAAATTTCAAAGTACAGCACAAACCAATATAATGAAACAACATACAGAGCTTTAAAAATAACCTCACCTTCTCTGTAGGGTAGTGTTGGAAGGGAAGGAGAGGTCAGGTGGGGGGGTGGGTTGTTGTTTTTTTTCACAGTTACAAAATGTTAAAACTTACATTAAAAGTGGCAGGTGATATTTATGAAAAAAGACACCTTGAATTCAGAGAATGCTCATGTAAACTGATCCATGCAGAAACTTTATCATCTCATCAGTCATTTGTGACTCAATGAGTAAGTAGTGACAGATACTTGGACAAAATGGGAGGAAACAAGAATGTATGTTCATGGGACACTGAGCAGCTTCCAACCCAGAAGTTCCTGGGCCACTTGTTTTTCCATGCAACACTCCAGTACACTGGTCTTCACAGAAGTATTGACACAACTTCCATCAGACACTAATGTTTCACAAGCTCCAAGGAGGCAAGCCCAAGGTCCAGCTAGGGCAACATCATCACTTCAATGGTGCAAGGGACAAAAATAGCAGCATTCATAGGCTTCAGATAGCATCAAGACATCTTTAACAGCTACCAATGCTGACTGCTCCGAATTCATCCTACTGGTCAGCTGGGCCCAGAAACACTGGCTCCCAGGGGCTGGTACACTAGATTTGGGTTTCTCAGGAAAAAAAAAAAACCAAACCAAACACCCTTTTCCAGAGCACCCACTTGGTGGCCACCTTGAAGCCCAGTTACTGAATAAATGGATCCTTGGCCTGACACAACGTGTTCATCCCTGATTAAGATAAAGCAGGCTGGCAACAGTGGCCAAAGCTCAAACCCTGAGGGAATTGTGCACCAATCTGGACAGCTCAGCTGATTTCCCTTGACACCGAACAGGCTTGGATTCTCCATTTCTGCCGACAGTCTGCAGCAATATTCCTCAACCCACAGCCTGGGGACTAATACTTCTCTGGAAGACACAGAGGCTGCAGGTCACTGTAAAGGAAAGGAAATTAAGTCTGCCCTCTCCCAACTCACACAGTTAAAATTGAAGACAGGGAAGAAAACAAGTGTTCTAACTTTAATTACAGTTTAGTTTGAAGACAAAACTACTGCCTCTACACTGATAAGTTTGAACACTGGGTTTCTTCACAAAACTTGACAACTTCACTGAACAGAAAAGGGTCATTTAAAGAACTACCTACCTATTATTAACAGATAATCACACCCCAGGACAGAGTTATTTGAAGAGACCATATGTGGGGGGTTTTTAAACACATACACTCCACAAAGACACTGGCCAGCATAAAAGCCTTTGAAGTACACTATTTCAGAAAAAAACAACAACACACAAACAAAAAACCCACACAACCCAAAACAACAACAAACAAACAAAAAAACTCTGCAAATAATCCTGCTCTTTTTTCAAGAGTTACTCCAAAATACCCTGGTATAGTCCAACTGTTTTGTTATTCTCTGTAGAGGAGGAACATCATATGGTGTAAACGCACACGTGCCATCAGTGCAACAGAAGTAGCCTATGGTTCCTAACACTAGTGGCTCTATTATCAGCTTCATGCCTCAGATGAGGCGAAATCTGATGAGAAATACACACATTGATACAAAAGGACATTTCTTCTAAACTTTATGCACCACTTATTTAACAAAAAACACAGCAGGTACTTAAAGCATTTGAAGTAATTTTGATTTCCCACATTGAAAGCACACGCATTCCACATTTTGACACCATATTATTACAAATTTTAATAAGTTTGAGAACTGTTAAGAACCAGATAATGCTATCTGACAATTTCCAAAGATTACAAGCATGTGAAAATGATGTATTTCATTACTGCTTGGCCATAACGGAACATGAAAAGCAGCACACACATCATCCTAAAGATTATGCTTCCCATCCTGTGAGGTCAGCCCATCAGGGCAAGAGGAAGGCAGCAAAACTGGGAACTACTGTCTTTGGAACAGAACATTCTGACTCAAATACTCATCGTTAAACACCAGTAAAAGAAAACAAATGCTTCCCAAAATTTCCACTGACCTCCTTAATGCCTTTACAAGAGTTTTCATATCAGAACTGTAAGAATGCACACACTGTAGCCCCATCTACTTCCTTTTGTGTGATTAGAGCCCTAATTCAGTAGGACAGTATGTTCCTAAACTGTGCAAAAACATTCCTTCTTAAGGTTTTTATTTCACACCAAAAAAGATAATATCAAACAATGGCAAACAACTGGCAGGAGCTGCAATGCAACCACTAGAACCAGACACTATCTTCCATTTCTGTTTAGAAAACTGAGTAGGGAGCAGAAAGCATAAACTCAAAGGATCAAGTTAGGAATTTTTTTGTGTGTTTTTCAGTTCAGACCCTAGACACAGAACAGAGAAGACAAGACCATCTCCACAGGACTATTTCAGAATCAAGTCATGATGCTGCTTAATCCTTAGCAGTATTTTACTGTTAAACCAAGTTCTCTCGCAAATGTGCAAACTCCTGAGTTATCCACAAGGCAATGAAGTCAGATCTGACAAGAGCAAGAACCAGAAGTTATAGCACCCGGAAAACAGCCAAGGATGGCCTGAGTAGACCAGTGTCTAAGACTTGAGAAGTCTATTATTCAGTTCACTGACGGACAGAGAGCTAAATTTCAAGGCAGTTATCTGGCTTTGAAGACCTGTATTATTTCAGTCTCCGCACATTAACACCTTCTAAAAAAACCTGTTAAACATGCACCAGTGATAAATGGACAGGACTAATCATGCAATTTGCTTTCATTACAGATCCCAGAACTCCCACTGTAGATAAATTGTACACATCTCAGCTACATCAAGAGTCAGGCATCTCTAAGATCAGAGTTAAATCTGAGGTAATGTTATTGAAAGGCTATGTTACCACCAATTTTAGGCAACTGAGGCAACTCACCTTCAAATGCAAGTAAGCTGGACCAGGGTCTAGGCCAGACTTTTAATTGCTCAAAAATAGAAGCTTAAACTGTGCCATTGTGATTGCATTGCCACGCACTATGTACTAGTGGCAAGGTACTTTATGACTGAGTAAGCTTCCAACTTTAAAAATAGTTCTGCTGAAAGATGCAGGCACATGAGCGACACTGGACGGTTCAATCTGCTCTTACCTTCTTAGACCTCCAACAACGACAGTACACGGCCTTGTCTCCCAGATCTTCCATATCAAACGCATGGACTACCTTGGGGTTATCCTTCTGGATATGAGGATTCACCATTGCTTTGCAGCATTTGTCTTTAGAGAGAAACTTTTTGTAAGCTAGATACCCGACAGCAGCTGCTCCAGCAGCTAAGGAGACTGCAGCAATCCATTCAACTAGAATAAAAGAGAAAATGAGAGACTGTCAATTTTTTGCCACAATGTTCTATTAAAACCACTCAGTAGTAAAGGTCTTCATGCTTTCAGCAACATCTTTACTTTCCAATAAATGTTTTTGTTCTTCAGTAGTAACTCTGTACTTCAGAAAAGTGTTTTCCTTTGCCACTCACCCAGTTAATCTACTCCTTTCTACTAATCGGAGTTCTACTTCACCCAAGTCCCTTCTACACAAGAGTGAGGATTAACCTGGCAGGGTTTTCAGGGTTTTTTGGGGTTGCTTGTTTTCTGGTTGGGTTTTTTAACCTTTTATTTGAGAAACTGATGTCAACATGGGTAGTATATTGTTTCAAAGTTCAGCATATTAAACCAGCTGTAAGTACACTCTGTAGCAGGAAAAAACTTGTATTGTTTGTTTCAGTTGCAGGAAAGTCACTAAAGAACAAGATCCAACACCGACAATTCAAGCAGGATCCCCCCAAGGCAGAGGCAATGAGTAGTTTTTAATATAATGCATCTTGTAACTTAAAAAAAAAAAAAACAACAAACCAGCTGTTTGGCAATGGGAAAATTATTAAATATATTGCTTCCAGTAACAAAAGCCAGCTTAGATTAAATCCCTACCGTTGTGGAAAGAACAAAGGTCCAAAAAGATTATATTTAAGAATCTTAGCACGCGTTTATTTTTCAGAGACAAACACCCTTTGTTAGTTCTTGCTATTTTCCATGAGCAAATGACTTGCTGTATTGCCAAGGTGAGATTGGTCTAAAAGGATCAAGGTTTCCCGCCCCTGTCCCATACACAGAGACCAACATACCCTAAGACTTCCCCCACAAATGAGTGACAAACCCTCCCTGTAACAAGGTGATATTAAGATACAGAAAACCATCATTAAAATCGAAGAATTTAGGGCAGGTTTCCCTGCTCCCAAAGTCCCTAAAACAATAAAAGCCCCAGAGATCATGTGGTGAATTCTGTGTTCTATATCCGTCCAGTAAGTTCTCACCCTTTATCTCCCCCTTACAATCTAGCCAGAGTAATGCAGATTTTTTAGTAGGGTAAAGAAGTGAAGAGGTGAAATTAAAGAAGGGGTTTTATGAAAATCCGCTTTAATTTAGCACAACAGCCCAAACTAATCAAAAGAACAGCCAAAGTTTAAATCCAAGGCAATTACAAGGAGCATCCAAGCTGCTAGCCAATGCACTGCCAATGAAACAAAGTTTAACCTACATTTTTAAGTAAGTAACTCCCAATTCTAATATAATACAAAACCACAAGTGACTACAAGACAAGACACTACAGGCTCGTGCAGCATGGCAGAAAAATTGTTTCCATATCATAAGCACTAAACAATGGAAAAAAACTTTGGCTAAAGCTCCAGAAAAATTAACACACGAAGGGAAGGGAAGACAGAATGAAGTCCCAGGAGACAGCACATAGAAGTAAACAAAAAACCAGAAGACGAGAACAGCAACAAGCCAATGACAGGAATTTTTTCTCTTCTGTATTTTTTGGACATATCCTAATGTAAAACAGATTTAGATCAGTTTCTCCTCTCTTCTCTACACATCTAGAACACTGCTCTGGATGTTTACAGATCCACACTACAGAGGTAGTTTTTGGATCTGCCCGAGAGCTCTAACAGATTTTATCTGCAGGAAGAACAGGCATTTGCCATCTGCACTGAGAAAGCACATGAGGTGGTCTTAGGCCCGCCAGGAGTACAAGATCCTTGTTAGGACACAGATCAATTGACATTCCAGGAACTGGCAACAACATGAGAGGGAGCTTCACTCCCACAAAGTCAGTCCAAAACAGTCTTAGAAAATGTTTATACTATTCAAAAGTGACAGAGTAATAACTCCAAACATGAAAACCCGCACTTTATGTCTCCAGAAGTGCTTATAACTTTCAAACATTTTTCTCCTCGTTTTGTTGCCAATCAAGAGACTACTATTGCACAAGAGTTGTTTATGATAGTCCAGTAGTGTCACTGTCCACAACGAAAGGCCATGCTGGCGAAACATGTGATACTTGCTTACTGAAGAGTCATCCAGCTGCACAACTGGCTGCACAAACAGCAAAAGCCAAGCAAGCAGCCAAGCTGAGAAAATCACTTCTACCACTCCACAGAATCCACAAAACGTGGGATTATGACTGGCAAGTTTAATTTAACTGAAGCCATAAAGAGGCCACCTGAGAGAGAAGGAGTATTGGATTTTGCCAGTTAGCAGCACAAGTCGCCGTGATTAGATCAACAGTCACGCAGGGTCACACTTGTAACCACCCACACCTCTCACAACCAAAAGCATTAGCTGTGCTGCCTTCCGAAGGGCAAGTAATTAACTCCCAAATGACTACCAGGAATTAAACCTCACAAAAATACGGTGAAGTTCTGGCATCTAGTTTTTAGCAGTGGAATAAATGATTTCAGAATTTCCTCGGCCTGAGACACACACAAGCTGCAGAAAGAACCGTGACCGGCCAGTCACTTTTCAAGTTTAATCTTGTCAGAAATCACAATAACCAAATCCCGTCTCCTCCTAAGAAGCCTCTAGGACTGCTCCCATCAGTTTTCCCCCTGCTTCCCTGAGATAAGGAGGATATCTGCAATTTGATTAGGAGCATGCTCTTCTCCCATCCTCACGAAGTTTTTCTTCTCAGTTCCTAATGTGTAAGGCCTGTTCTAATTCTTGCAAGCTTATATATGACAGCAAGCTGCCCTTGGGAACACAACCTGGATGCAAACTATTCTCAAGTCATCCTCAGTGCTTCCATCACTACAACCCATTTTTCACTAACGCCTTTGCCAACATCCTCTGTACCAGCAGCGTACACCCTCCACCCCCAAAGGAAAACAAGCCAAAACTATCTACCCACTGAATTAAGGACGTAAGCCACGAGCAGCTTTGCAAGTGGAATCCACAGTCACGCAGGTGAAGCTCACTTTTTAGAAAAAAATATTCTCTCTATTCTACTCTATTCTGTCCTCCACCACCTCAACTCTTTCATCCCGTTCGGTTGCGCAACAGCGTTTCAAACAAATAACGCTATCTCAGGCACGGTTCAGGTCAATAATTACCCCGCGCAAGTGCCACCGTTACCTCTACTGTAAGGCACCAGGCAGAACCCCCCTGAAATCTACAGATTTGCATGACATTTACACTCAAGCACGCGGAAAGGCAGAAATAACACCCGGGTGCCTAAAAAAGGGCTGTCCCCGGCACGGGTGAAACCCGGCGGGCGGCCGGGCCCGCTCCGAGGGCTCAAGAGCCCGCAAGGGCCCGGCGCGCAGCGCGCCGGCTCCGGGCTCTCGCTAGGGGCCGGAGGCGTCCCTCAAGGCCCCGCGGGCCGGGCCCCCACCCCGCGCCCCTCTTCGCCGGCCGCAGAGGGCATTTCATCGCTGTGCGGATCGCCCCAGCCCCGCCCGGGCGCGGCGCGGCCCGCGGGGCAGGACGGGGCAAGGGGGAAGGGGGGGCCGCCATTTTGTCCCAGGGGTCCGGCAGGGGCGCGAGACGCGGGGCGGAGCCGCCCCCTCTTTCCCCCCCCCCCCCCCCCCC
>JAYRBT010000178.1:4853795-4870498 GCA_036023395.1 Myiotriccus ornatus
CGCCATTTTGGCCCCGGGGTCCGGCGGGGGGGGGAGACGCGGGGCGGCGCCGCCCCCTCTGCCCCCCCCCCCCCCCCCGGCGGGGTGACCCCGTCCTGCCCGCGTTCAGTCCCGCACCGCCGGCCGGCCCCAGCCCATCCCGCACCCCCAGCCCAGCCCAGCCCAGCCCAGCCCAGCCGTGCCCCGCAGCCCACACCCACCGTACCCCGCACGCTGCTGTTCTGCCCCGGCCCCATCGCTCCGGCTCCCACGCCACACCGCGCACGCGCAGCCGCCCCCAAGATGGCGGCGGGGCCGCCCCCTCAGGAGGAGGAGGAGGAGGAGCGGTAATGTAAGTGTCCAGTTTTCTCTAAGAGGCGCTGAACAAAGGCGCTCCATAACCACCTGTAAATGTGCTCCTCAATGGACAAGTTCAAGAGAAGTTCAAGCTCCAAACGACCATCAGAGACCACCAAGAGACCACCAGAAGGCCTCCTAGTGACCACATAAGGACTTCCGAAGGACTTCTAAGAACTAATTAACGTATCTATGAACTTTGTAAGAAGCAGCGAATATATAAGACATTCACTGAATATGTAAAATCGTAACTATTAGCTACGATGAGCCGAGAACGGGGCACGCACGCGATTAGAGGAGCTATCCTCCTCCTGTGTGCCCAGCACCGATAATAAAAGAATGCCTGCCCGCTAATGCCCACAAATTGAGTTTTAGTGTTTGGTGTTTTTTATTATTTGCCGATTTACGGTGGTAACACGCGTTCCCTGCTGCCCTCACGCAGCGCCGCGGTGCGAGTCACGGCTTTTGAACGGACGCAGTTCCGAAGCTCCGTGGGGTCGCTCCCTTCTTCCTCGCTCCCCCGCGTGCCGTGCCGGGCCGTGCCGGGCCGGGCCGGTCACACGCGAACCCGCCCTGTTCCCCGCACACGGCCCCGCACGCTCTCCCCGCGGGGAACTACAGTTCCCGGCGCGCCCCGCGCTGGCCGGCGCTGCGCGCAGGCGCGGGGCGGACACAAAGGGCTCGGCGGGCGAGGGCGCGCCCCCGCCCCGCGCTCCCCATGGCGCTGAAGCGGATACAGAAGGTGAGCGGGGCCGGGCGCTGGGACGCTGCGGGACGATGCGGGACGAGAGCGCCGCTCCCCGCCCCGCAGGGCCGTCCCGTTGTTGCCCGGAGTGGCGGCGGCAGGGCCGGGCTCGGCTCGGCCGCCCCGCACCGCCGGCACCCATCCTTCCCTCTCCGTCGCCGGCAGCCGGGGAAGGGGAGCGGGCGGGCGGCCGGGCGGGAGATCCATCGTCGGCCTCCCCGCGGTTTCGGGCTTCCTTAAAGCCCCGCACCCCGAGTGGGTGGTTTTCGAGCCGCCGTTCGGGGGCACCCCCGGAGCGGGGCGGGGAGGGTGTCCGGAGGTGCGGCTGCATCTGCCGCCCAAACGCTGCGCTTCGCTTTGTGCGCGCCTCGCTCGGCCCCCGAGCTGCTTTCGAGGCTTCAGAAGCGCTGCCGGCACGGCTGTTGTTCGGAGTGACCTTGGAATGCGTCCCGGCTGGAGCGTTCAGGGCTGATGCTTTGGAAGGGCCCGTGCTGGAGTTGCGGAGCGAGTTCCTAGTTCGCTGTTGTTTTGCGGGGCCGAGCTGGTCGCCGTACGGCACGGACAAAAAGAGCACGGCGGGATGCAGAGTCCGTGGTGTTTGGCTGCTGTTGATGCGCCGTGTTTAGTCCAGGTTCTGTGACATTGCTCCGGTTTCTTGTTCAGGATTCCCTTTTGCTCCTGGAAGCCGCTGGTATTGCAGAAGTAGGATTCTACAGTGGCCGGTTAACCCCACAGCAAGCAGATTTAGGACACCAAGTTACTTGGATGGATTTTTACCAAAAGTTGGTAGTCCTGACTCGAGCTACAAAGCTTACGCCTTTAGAGGTAGTGCAATTAAGGGAGATTTTTGTTACTTCACATCGCTTGTTGTGAATGTTCCATTTGACCATTATATCAAATATTAATAAATCACTACTGTGATTTTCTCTAGCAGTAACTCTGTCATGCTTCTACTTATTATGGCAATGGTCTACCATTTGTTCCCATTTTAATTTCCACCTCTGTTCTGAATACCTTCTCACTCCACTTCTTGTTCAGTTTCATTCTGCTGAGGTGAATAGACAAAGTCTGATAATCTGGTCTTTTTGACCAGCTGGAGTGGTTGTTTGTGGCTTTTCCTGCTAGAATAGGATTATTCTTCCTACTTTTATCATGTTCCCTTTGTAACTTTTCTTTCTGCTTTAGAGGCTTCCATATGATTTGGAAACCCACAATTTTCTTTAGTGTGGCATTTAAGAACTTTGCATTTGATAGATGTGAAACTATGGTTAGACTGTTTATGAAAGTATCTTTCACCCTGTTAGCTTATTAGATTCCGTTCATACTCTTTCAGAATGAGGCAGTGCTTTCCAACGTGCTGACTGCAAGGTAGTAGGAGATTTCCTGGTTATCCAACCTGTGTTTTTTTACCTTGTCAGTGCTTTGCTTTGCCATTGCATTAGAGAGGCACTGCATTTCTAAGCTGTGCTGTGTGTGATGTAGAACAGATGTTCCTTGGGGCAGGAGTCACTTCTCTGTAGTTCGTGATGCACCACTGAAAGAATAATGCATGTTTTTGTGGACAGTTTAAATTCCAGGTGTTGCAAACGACGAAAAAAAAACCAAATCGTGTCAGTTTTAGCCGGGAAGGGATATTGTGCAAAGTAAGCCTTTATTCTTCCCCCCTCTGGAAACTGAGACACCACGGCTTTTGTGTGAGGTGGGAAATAATTTGGGCTGTCAGGTGATGCAAGTTATTGATATTTTATGGCTGAGATTTTGACTTTAAACATTTAGATGGTCTGTGTCTCAGAAACATACTGAGAACTTTTTTGGCTGTAACGTAACATGTTTTAATTTGCTTTCAAAACATCAGCTGTGATATCACAGCAATACTGGGTTTTGCATTAAAACCATATATGGAAGTAGAATCTATACTTTATTACTGACTAACAATTGTATCAATAAATGTTCTGATAAATATGTGCTGTGCATTTACCACAGTTATGAAGAACAGAGAATTCTTTAAGTAGTCTGAAGTATGACCACTGTGGAGCTTTTTGACAAATGGTTCCAAGCAGTGGTGTATACATGGAGTTGGTAGGAAAGGAGTCTGTGGTCTACAGTGCATTCCACAGTGTATTTTGTGCAAGAGACGAAGAACATAGCTGACAAAGATAAACCTCTATATTTTAAATAATGGAGTGGCAAAAGGTCCTGGTTGTGGTTTTGTGTTGATTAGAGAATGAAAATAGCTTTTAGTACTGCTGTGTGCAGTTTATTTTGGGCTTCTGATAATCTGCAGTCTTTTTTTCTGATTTTTTTTTTTATTTTAAGCTGAAAAAAAAAACCCAAACATTTTTAGGGCTTTTTGTTGTTGTTCTTACTTTTCATGCTCATAGTCACTGAGTATCCCTGAGTACTATGCAGAAAAAATTAATCTCCTTGTTACCAAAATATCCTTTACAGTGTTTGTTCTAGTAGCTTTTTGGGAGAGAAGCCTGGCTGCTAATCAAGCATTTAAGTGTTAAACTGCCCTTGCAGTCTTCAACTTCACACTTTCATGAAATACATCCTGTATTATTCTTTGACCATGAGTACTACTCTGCAGGGTCAGAAATGTCTCCAGCATTTATTGCTTACCGTAGCCTGTGCTTCACAGCTGTTAAACTCGAATCTTAAATTTGTGCCTCATGCTGCTTGCAGGGGTGTTTTGGAGTGTGTGTGTGGTGCAAGGAAAGGTGATCATTTGGAAGCTTTGCCGTGTCCATCTCCAGCAGTATTCTAGCCAATAGTATTCTATTCTACCATTCTGTACGTTTGAGAGGATTATTCCTTCAAGTTCCCAGCTTAGCTGGTTTTCTCTGTATAGTTTATCCTGGCCGTTCTGGGATAGTGTAGCGTGTGTTGGAGCTCTTGACAGATGCTTTTATGCTGTGATACTCACCAGTGCTTGAAATAACTGATGCTTCTGGTGCATCTCCTGCAGACAGAACTTTGGGTTTGTGTATTCTGCTAAAACATGTTGTACCAGTGTAGACTCTAATTTATGGTGGTGACTTCTGAAAGTGAATCTGCACCGCTCTGAGCTATAGATCCCATTTGTTAGCGTATGAACATCAAAGTCTTGCACCAGCATTTTCTATACTAGTGACTAAAAATACTCATGTAGAGCGGGCCTTGAAGTGCCGAGACCTGCATCATGCAGCTACAGGGTGATAATCCATAAAGCATGGACCAAGCTGCTCTAACCAATTGACTTAAAAATTACCGGGGAATCTCTAGTGTTGACTGTGTAGTGCCTCACATGTGCAGTTCTCTTGCTCTTCTTGGGGAGGTTTCAGCACATTAAGCTTTGTAAATCTTCAGCCTTGTCCCTTGACAAAGCAGAGTTTTGGCGTTCTTGTGAAGAGCATTTTTGGGACATTAAATACAAGAATTCCCTATACAAATACTTCTTTTTGTGGATATGTAAAGTCATGAAACAGTTTCTTACATCTACTTTAGAGAGGCCTCACACCTGTTCTGCAGTGTTCAGTTCTGGGCACTGGCAACTCAGTTTGGCTCAGGGGCGTTCTATCTCCTTGCACCATTTCGAAAGGTGTAGGGAAGCTTGAAGCCTAAACCTTAGATAATTTTGATTTGATTCTGAAGCTTACACAGCATTATTAACAATATAAAGCTGAGTAGTTCTTTTTTATCACAGCTTGATCTGGAATTTCTGAATGTAAGGATTCAAACTGTTCATTCTGTCCATTTCAATTTCCAAAGTTTGATCACATTACCACTTATATTTTTAAACCACATTAGCTTCAGTATGTTATTTCATATTGTTGCAAAACAAGGCTTGAATTTGCACTGTGAAGATTTTGAAGTTTGCTCTGGCTTTGCTTCCTGGAAGCTGCAGAGGGTCCCTGAATGTATTTGTGAACATTTAGTGAAGTTGGTTGAAGAGAGCCTTTTCTTCATTGTTATTAGGAAATGTTAATAACAGCAGCTGATAGTTCATCAAGGTATGATTAAAAATGGGGCTTTTTAACATGAACAAATTTCAGTGCCTTTAGCCTGAACAAATTGAAGGTGTATACCAAGAGGAGCCTTCCCCAGTTCTGCCAATTCTGAAGTGCACATGTACATTTGAAAGGAAACCAGCTTGTGTGGGTTTTGGGGTATGTAAAGATCTCAAGGAAAACATCTAGCAAATGAGAGTGCTGTTACAGACTTGTGGCTCTGAAATTAAAGTGCTTGCCTGGACGTTTGCATCTGTCTAGAGAATGTTTGCATATACTTTAGAGACTTTCTAAAGAGTTTAAGCTACATATTTTTCAATCTAGTAGTCATCAGTGACCATTATAAAATGCGTGGTTTTTAGTGAGAGTTCTCTCTTTTGGCAGACAGTTCCATGTAGCTGTTTGATTTTATTTTTTTATTTTTTTATTTTTTTTTAGTTTGTATGCAAGACCTAATCTTCTCTTGTTAGGTTATATCTTGAGCTGCAAAATAAACACAGTGGCTGTAACAGCTCTGCTGCTGGTCATGTTTGTGACAACTCTGACTGCTGGAAACTTGACACTGGTTGACTCCCTGTGTGTACTGGCAGTGGCTTGGCTTTGCACAGACAGCTGGTTCCCTGGATCACTCCTTAATGAAATTTGACTCCTCCGATTAAAACGGGAACTGCACGTTTTCCTACTGCCTTTATTGGTTCAAGTCTAGCCCAGAGTGTTGTTTCTGGACCGCTACACAGTTTCACCAAAAGAATAAAGTTAAAGTGCACACAAGTAGTGCTAATTGGCAGCCTGAGCTATTTCAGTATATGAAAGAAGTGTCTCTCTTGTTTTAAATCACGAAGATTGTGAGAAGTGACTTCAGTGCCTTTCTTTGAATTCATGGCCAGGGGTGGACTTGTAAAGTCTGGCTGAATTTAGGTGGCAGATGCATGGCAGATTGAGTTAAAATATTTACCAGATGTCATAAATGTAAAAAGGTATCCCAGCAGTTGAGAAGTGCAGGGTTTTAACGCTTCAAATTGTTTGTAAGGTCTGATCGCACTAAATACACAAATTCCACACTTGGGTTAAACTTAGTTTCAATTTAAACCTTGATTTTGGAAGTAGTTGCCTTGACTAATGTTTTTTGAGTAGGAATGTTTCCATTGTTACTCCTTAAGGTAAATTTGCAGGCCTGCTTATGTCCATTGTTGACTTAAATGCATATGTTTTGAGTAATGAATTGAGTTATAAACAGTGATTTAGCACATATCATTTAACTTATTTTAAAGGAAGTATTTACACATAGCCATTAAGTTACCCCAGCACAGTTTCTATCAGCCTAGAATTGGAAAAAGTTGTTCACCCTTAGTACAGTAAAAGTTCAGACATCAAAAGTCGTCTATTGAATTAAACGAGGAAAATGAACTAACATTGATGCATGGCTTGTTTTCTGTTTGATAATAGCAATGATAAATCAGATGAAAAACTGAGCTGGTTTTGCGTAATCAAATAATTTTAAATTATTAGTCCATTGTGTGGACTCCTGCTAGAAAAATTAATCAGTTGACCTGCAAAAACTTCTGTGAGTGCTTAAGTTTCAAATTCCTTCGGAGTGTTTTAGTAGGCATTAAAAAAAAAAAAAAGGCATGCAGAGAATTAAATCAAGGTATAATAAATAAGGTGTAAGAACTAATATTTTTCCTTTAATTTCTAGTTTAGTTAGGAACCTTTATGTTATGTTTATATATTATCTCCAGTCAGGCTTATCTAATGTACATAGAGTAGGCCAATGCAGAAACTTTTGTAAAATCAAAAGCTAAAGGAATAATCAGATCAGCACATAACTCTAAATTAAACAGTTAGTTTACAGACAAAATAAGAAACTCTTTTCTTTTTTTTTTTTCTGTCTACTTAAGTATATTCTCCTTACTGTGAACCTAGTTGCAACTCTTAAATACCTTAAGATATTAATTTCTAGCGTAGTTGCAGACCATCTGGCAAAATAACTTCTTCAGTCCCAACGTGGATTTCAAGTGTCGATTGTTGTATCAAAATACCACAAGAAAAACAAACCTCTCAGGTTTAAAAAATCGGTTTGTGTTCTTACTTTTGAGGGGATGCTGCCAAGTGTGTGTATTTTTCACACAGATGTCCTTCAAAATGTTGTGTTTCCTACAGGAACTGAGTGATCTGCAGCGAGACCCGCCGGCCCACTGTTCTGCCGGGCCTGTTGGAGATGACTGTAAGCTTTTCGTAGCACACTGTCAGATTTTTACCTTTTTTTTCAGTTATGAAAAAGCTTGGAAGATCTCTAACTGTTTTATCTCTTTTTTTACTTTCAGTGTTTCATTGGCAAGCAACTATTATGGGACCTGTAAGTATATAATTCGTACCCCTTAGAATGTAAGACCTTGCTTCTCTTTTTGTTACAGAAGAATTCACTTGGGTTTCTATAAATAACAGCAGTCACACTCACCTGTTCTGTGTGTAGATTGAAGATTTAGGGTGATGTTGTTGTTTGTAGTAGTCTGGTACTGGTTGCTTTCTGTAACTGCAGAAATCTGTCCTCTTCACGAAGTTAGAAGTGCTTAATCAGTCAACTGTGGTGTTTGATTTGGTGGGGGGGCCTACAAAGCAAAGAGCTGGCTTTTCAAAGATGACCAGATCAATTCTGGAAGATTCATCCATCTGAAAGGACAAAGAGTAGGGGAAATGCATTGTTAAAGCTGGTAACTGTAAACAAGAGTGGAGTTGCACAGGGTGATTTGGGGGCTTTTAGATAGAGCTTATTTTATTTGATAGCTGTGATGTGACTGGCAAAAGCAGATGACTTTTGCAAACTGTAGGCCAGCAGTTGTGGGTTCTTTTGCTGGTTTCTATGTGAGAAAGGTGCTTTCCATGGGTTGAGGAAGATCTCTAAAGACCCTAATTATGACCCTTGTCAAGGAAATGACATAAGAAAGGACAATAAAACTTAAAACCACGAAGTTTGAAAGGAAAACTGAAAAGAATTTTAGCAAAAGAATAAAGAACAACGTGATCGGATGGAAGGTGTGTTTATTAATACCCTGGTAAGGAATTTGCATTCCTAGTGTTTTCCTTTTGGACTTGCTAATTTGGAAAGACAGGTCTCTGGTTCAGATGCTGAGATGAGTTGCTGTGTGAGGTGAAGTTTTGAATAATACTTAATCCATTAAGATGCATCATTGCATGCTTTAGAAAAGCTGAATTGTGTCTGCTTTAAGACTATTTCTTCATCTTCAGCACAGCTGCTCTGAAGTAGGGAAAGATGGGTCACTAATTTGCCAGTGGTGTGCTGGAATCTGTTGTCCAACTTGTCAGTGGCCCAGCAGCCACTGTTTTTCTGTAGTATACTAATGCTTTTGCTATTTTTCTTGAACAGTCATGTTGTTTCACATACAAAATCCTTCTGACCCCTGTCCTTTTGCACTGAGATGAAGGGTCAACAGCAGAGCAGCAAAGAAGAGTTAATAAAGCTTATGTGTTGATTGCCATCAGTAATGTCTCTGTCCTCAATAACTCTGATGACATGAGTGAGGGAAATACTAGAACATAAATTTTGGCTTAAATTCTATTTTCTTCTCCAGCTTGCAGTTTACCTTTCGTATTCTGTAGTGGAAAGTATTCTTTTCTTTGCTTCAGGTTTCTCAGATGCCCCTAGTTAAGGATAAGAAAGAGCATCTCTTTCCAACCTTTCTCAGCCCTATCTGCAGAGATACAGGAAGAGAACACCTCAGGATATTAATCCTTTATCGTGATAACAAAAGGAAATTAGGGATGTGCATCCTGTATGTTTCCTGATGGAAACACAGGACTAAAGCCTACCTTCAGAATTCCTTTCCTCTGTGTGGGAGTAGGGTAACCTCTTCTGTCTCTGGGTGTCATCAATTTGATGTGTATACCTTGCTCATAAAACATAGTGCGGCTTCACTTTGCCTTCTCTCCAACACCGAACTTGTCTCATCTTCAACTTTGAAAAATCTCTTTAGTATTCAAGCAAGCAGTCCTTTCAAACCTCATTGGAATCAGAAACGGCAGAACTACTCTCTATCATTCAGCATCAAGACTTTTCCACTCTTTTTTTTTTTCTTTAGTTAATAAAAATGAGAGTTCTTCAGCAGATGACTACAACTGAGTTATTTATATTAGCTCTGTGCAACCTGGACATAAACCTGTGCACATGTTTTCTAACAAAATGCATGTTCACAGATTTGTACAGGTCACAGAGATGTTGTGTGTTTTAAAACTCCCCGATGTCATCATGATGAACTGAATTATGTTGGAAAATCCTACTCTTTGCATCTGCAAAGAGAAACCACTTCTTAAGGTAAGTATATTTGTAGCTTAAGGATGGAGGAGGATCGGAGCAGCTGTGGCCTTGCACAGCGACAGGATTTGGAGGACCTGCTTTGGTTTCTGCGTCCCCCTCAGTGCAGTGAAGCTGTTGCTCTGCAGATTTGTAGCTGCCCCAGTGGAACACTGCTCCCTGCCTTTCTCTGCCCCAGAGGGAGCTCAGCAGCTGTGTTGTGCCTCCGCAGTGGTAGCCACGGTTGGCTCTACTCTATCTCTGCAGGACACTTGGAGGGGTCCATTCCCTCTGTGCCTTCCCAGTATACGGCCCATAGTGGGCTGTGTACTGGGGAAAAAAAGGGATTTTCTTTGGAAGGTTATCTGCATTCAGAAGGAAAACTCTAAAAATGGCTGAAATGTAGTAATGTGTTTTATTTGTTTTGTTTTCTTCCCCAGCCTGATAGTGCATATCAAGGGGGTGTCTTTTTTCTCACAGTACACTTTCCAACAGACTATCCTTTCAAACCACCAAAAGTAAGTCCTTTCTTTGAACTTACCACAGTTTTTTGGTCAAAACTTTGTTTCTGTGTCTTAGTTCTTTGAGGCTTAATTTTGGAAGTTAAAACCAGAAAGGTGAGCAATCCACGTGTTCATTGTGGATGACAGACAAGACTGTAAAAAAATTGTGGTGGCAGATCTAGTATGACTGGAAAGGAAGGGATGACATTAAGGATTCCAAATGTAATAAACATACTGCATATCTGATGCAATTAGAGATGTCCATGTGAAAGGAGTGATGTACAAATGGATTGAAAAAGATCTGGAACAGCACATTCTTCGCGGGGATGAAATCTCCGCTGTGCTGAACCACCTGGCGAACAACAAGAAGAAACTCTTCCTCATCACTGCTTTGGTTTTACTTTTTTTTTACAGATTGCTTTTACAACAAAAATATATCACCCAAACATAAACAGTAATGGGAGTATTTGTCTTGATATTCTGAGATCGCAATGGTCACCAGCTCTGACTGTATCTAAAGGTAAGCTCACTGATTTGATAATGCATTTATGAAATTGCACACACTGCCATGGCATTTTTTTTGTGCATTATTGCACTGTCTCAAAGGTGGCAGTGGGAACTCATCCTGCACGTTTCAGAAAGGGCAAATTCCACTGGAATTCTTTTTATAATCCAAGATCTTGAACAGCTTATTGGGAGCGTCACATTACAGAAAAATACGTGCATGGCAAAGAAATGTTCTAAAACAAGTTGAGTAAGATAATAAATATCCAATTAGCCTGAAATGCAACTTTTGTATTATAGCTGACAGTCATACAGAACTGAGGAGAAACTGATGAGTAGGGCTTCAAAATCAAATGGATTTGGATGTAAATGGAAGACCCTGATAGTGACGAGTGTGGGCTTAGGCGATTGCCTATTGATGAATCTTTGGGTTGCCTGAGCACCCTAGTGCAGGCTAAGGTCTTAATTACACTTTATTTTAAAATGAGATAACTGGTTCTCGTTTCCATTCCTCTGTAAGATGAATATTTTAAAATGTAGCTCCTTTCAAAGTCATCAGTAAAAGATTTATTAAAATGTTCTTGTCCTATAGTTAAACTTTCTCTAGGTAAACACTGTAGATTTTTGGAACATAGAATTAGCAGTGAAGCAGTTCTTTTATTGTAGGCATTTTGTGCCACTTCAAAAGCTGCTTGAAATGTGGGTGCTGTTGTTTTTTCTCCCCCACCTTCAAAATGCTAAGGCAGGCTTAGTCATATTACAGAATTTCTCATGTGACTCAAAAGGTTAAACAGTATCACATCTTGTTCTGTGCTTGGGAGCTCTCTAGACCATGTGTCTTTTTTTAGAGCAGCGTCGTTGCATTGGTTGTACAAGCAAAGAAAAAACTGATGGTTAGTCTTTGTCCAATGGAAATTGGTCTATGCAAGTCCAGTTGCCAATCCCTCCTTGGGAAAGCAAATTCTCATGCACACAGCCTTGGTGTGCAGTAATCTGACAAGCTGCATAAAACATACTGATAGCACCTCTGATTGGTGTGACCTGATTTTCTGATATTACTGGCACTTAATAAATATGTCAGTATTGAAGTGGCCAAACTTGCTGCTACTGAAAATAGGTGTGGGCTCTTGGGTAACAAGACAAAGCAGGGGGGGGAAAAGATATTTTACATTAGGTTCTTATGGTAGCATCAAGCTCCCTTTCCCAACACATTTAGAATGGTTTAACTGTGTACTCTTGTATGCATATTAGTTCTGAGTATAAAAATAGAAATTTCCTGGGAAAAAAAAAAATCAAACATCATTGGTTCAATACCAGGAAGTGAATATGGAATTGTAAGTGAATACCTGCATATAATGCTCATGAAGTACTTTCTCAAAATGGAAGTCACTTAAGTAGAGTATTCATGTGATTGAGAGAACAGCTGTCAGCAGAGAAGTGGAGAAGGATATGCACGTATAGAGTATTGCATGGCAATGTAATATTAATAACATTAGTTATCTTAAATAACTGCAGATGATATGCTTAGTTTGAGCAAATATTTATATGTAACTGTGTGGTCTGTAGTTTGTTTAATGTTCATAGGTTAAAATGTGGGAGAGAGATCATTGCAAAAAGTACAAGTCCACGGGTTGCAAATTCTCTAGGCTTGTATCAGGTGTTGTTTACTTAGGCCATAGAAAAATGATGCTGCATAAACATTTCTGAACAGAACTGCTGTATGAACAGCTTAATACTAATATGCATTCTTTTTCCAATCTCCCACCACTTTCCTTCAGTGTACTGGAATATATTAATGTATTATAGGAATAAAGCAAACTAAATTGTTTAATCTAGTGTCTCTTTTATTTAGTTTTATTGTCCATATGCTCCTTACTTTGTGATCCTAATCCAGATGATCCTTTAGTACCAGATATTGCACAGATCTACAAGTCAGACAAGGAAAAGTGAGTATAACATATCTGTAATTGTGTGTGTGGTACTTGCAGATGGTTATCTGCTATGCACCTGTCATCTTGACTTTAGCAATACTCTTTTCATAGATTTCTATAGGATCAGGATTAGATTTTTAAATCTAGAAAACAGCTATGGCAAGTAGAAAACTGTAGGTATTGAGTATGCCTACGTAGGTGTTGCTGGGTACCTAATTTTTTGTACTTAGTCACATAAAACCATCACACTTTTGTGTGTCATCTTATATTCATTACATGAAAAAAACCACATTTCTTAAACATGAGTTACTTCTTGCTGCTGCAATCCTATGTAAAACCTGTACAGAAGAAGAATTTTTGACTTTTTGGCTGAGTTTTGGTACCTATTTTTTAGTATTGAGCCATTGAAGACTTGCAGTGTTACGCTCGTGGCCTGTGGCTCGTCACATGTCACAGGCTCAGGAAGATTTGAGTATTGCTTTTACCTTGAGCAGTGGGTAAAAAAGGACTGATGTAGAAGTTAAATGGAAGTCTGTGGTCTATTGTTTCTCTCCTTGCAATAAGAATTATTAAAATAGTCCCTTTCTGACAGTGCAGTGTCTGGTACAGCCAAATCGTGTAATTCACTTTTGGACCACTTGAACTCTGTACTTGTTCTGCAAAGCAGATAGTGTTCAAATTGAGGATGTTGTGCATCAGCTTCTCCCCATTTGTGTCTCAACTTTTGTCCACTTACCTACTTACTGGTGATTTCAGCTATTGTGCCTCCTGTTTGTGAAGGTGTTTTCTCTCCAAAACTCGAAATTTAATCACTCCTAGAAAAAGTGAGAAAATGTGTAGTCTTGACTATAGCTTTATCTTCTTCTGCTGATCACCTATTAAATTACTTTCATCTCATCTGGAATTTAGGAAATTAATTATATGTCTGGTTACCCCATAGCACTAATCTGTGGATATTTCAGTATAAGTGAAGATCCTAAGACTTGTACGGTAGCAGATTCTTAAGAAGAAAACCAGTTAGTACGTGAGTTGTTATACTGATCTTTAGAAACAGATCTAAAAATTTGTCAGCATTTGTCTCTGGATGACCCAGAAGAAAGTGAATCTGGTCTGAAAAGTGGAATGTAGCAAATGTAAAGACCAGAGGGGAAGTTATGAACTCTCTAAGGTTGTTTACCTTTGGGTTTTCTCATCAGCCTTATACCAGAAGGGAAAGACTTAAAGATCTAGTAAAAAATGCTTTTCAGAAAATTTTCCTTTCAAGTTCTGAAATAATGATGGCAGGGCAGAAGGGAGAATAAAACTCCAGTTAACTATACTGAATTTTATGCAACTAAGACGTGTGAACTTTGTCAGGCTGTTAATAGCGTATGCATTTAGGAATAATTAACAACAAGTTCCTGTTAAGGTCCAAATAAGGGAACCGGTTGTGGAACGCAAATTAAGTATGAACAGTGATACGCATTTTAATGCAAACCTGTCAGATTGGTTTTGAGTCTGAACAGCTGTAATGGGTAACCTTAGGAACTGAACATACAGTGGGTATATGTGTTTTTTTGGCTTTTAGACTAATTTAACTTCTTTGACTCAGTGCTCAGAGGTGAAAAGCTCAATAACACCTGTACTGAGTAAATACGTGGCCGTTGTCAGTGTATCACTAACAGCTCCTCACTGAAATGCCTTCTTTCTGCACATACAGATACAACAGACATGCGAGAGAATGGACTCAGAAATATGCAATGTAAACTTGTGAAGACTTTTTCATATACCACAGAGTACTGTAAATTCTAGGGTTTTTTTCAAAAATAGAAGGAGATGGAGCGCAATTTATGGTTTTGATGTAACGTGACTCCCCTTCAATTTTTTTTCACCCATGTAAGTGTGTTTCTGGAGCAAGGGAGAATAAACTTTCAAAAATAACCTTATGACTGTGATAAGAATATTTATCCTCTTTGTATGCTTTGCAGAAGACATTTATTATGGTTTTTAAGCGTTGGACATCTGCATCTTGAGACTACAAGGTCTATAATGCAGTTGTAAAGCAACCAAATTATTTTTACTGGGAAAAGTAGCTGGTTTTATGTGATGAATACTGTATGTTTGTCATTGAAGTATGTTGTTGTTTTTTAAGTGTATTCAAATTTCTTTTTGTTAGTTCACTTACATAATTTGTATTTTTTTATTGTATAGACTAAATATTTTATTTACAATGTAAGTAATTTCATTTTAGACTGACTTGCTTGTGCACAGTATTGACAAGATACAACTGCTAGTAATGAAAATAATTGGAGTATCCCACCCATTAGGATATTCTAAAGACTGCAGATTCCTTAAAACCTAAAATGATCTTTGCACTGTAATTCTTTGTATGCTGATTATGGAGAAACACTTGGTTTTGATTCTGTTGCATACTTAATTTTATTGCAATGAGAACTAATTGCACTGCTATGTAGAGAGATATGTAACCATTCTGTTGCTATTCACAACTGATTTTTGACATAACGCTATCACAGACCTTTTACAAATCTAAATGTAGCCTTTTCCATATAAATAAAATGCATTTTCTACTACTTTTCTTGATTTATGTTTTTTAACTCATGCATATCTTTAAAGAAATAAACTTGTTCTAACATTAGAGAATCACCAGTAGTATACGTGCATGTGTTTCGTAGACAGAAGGCCAAATAAAGCTATGCCTCATGTACTACTTAGAACTGGGTTGCAATTAATTTTTATGCTGGCTTTAGCCTAATGGATTTAGCATGCTGTGCCCACTGCTGAATATAGGATTTCAAGTAGTTTAAGGCCATTTTACACTTACAGTCATCTATGGAGGAGATAACCACGAGTGTCTCAACATCAGCCACTTAGTTGAGGTGGTGTATTTGCAGTATGAGAATGTTACAGTAAACTCCTCGCACTTTAAGGTAATTTTTCCATTAACTGACGCTTCAGCTGCTTCAGAGTATGCATGTGGAGAACCAGTAGTGCTGGAGAGGGGCAACCTGTTCTTAAAAGGTAGATTAGAAGCAGAAAAACTCTGATTTCCTACCGTGAATTCTTCTCGGTTATCTGAAAATAAAAATGGACGACTAAATGTTTTTTCTCTGTACCTCGCACGTGAAAGAAAACTGACTTCCAGTTGGGAAATTTGTCACCATAAAATATATGTTTAAGATAAGAAATTGATTTGGGGTTTTTTTATTATTCTAATATATGCTAAATTGGAATTTAGGGTATGGGTGGCGAGCGTGCACAGTAGGAGGTTTTTTCCCTACCGGTGGAATATTAACCTTTGTGTTTGCCAGTTTACTGACCCGAAGGGTCACATATGGGAAAATGTAATTTCTGTCCTGCTGTTTAGTCTGCCATGTAATGATATTTGAAACAACAGCCTGATCGAGAGTGGCTCCGTTAATCTTAAAATATCCCTGTTCAGTCTGCAAACTGAATAAATGGATTTTTTTTTTTTTGTTACAAAAGTGCTTTGTTGTATGTGAACCAGGACAGTGTAGCTAGGAAGGCAAAGCCACCATTTATACTTCTTACTTCAAATGGTGGTAAAAAAACTTCGACCGTCAGAACGTGTTCCCAGGGCTTTTATTTTTGTCTCGATCGGTAGTAATCTGTTTGCATTAGAAATCACTTAAATGTTTGCAATACCTGTACCGAACTGTTACGGAAACTCAAAAGTTTGGAATACTCGCTTTCTCTTGGGTTACCAGCTCGCGTTAGGGGTGGTTTGAGCACATTTGCACTTCAGCTGGCGGTGTTTCTGAGGGTCACTTTTGCATCACGGTGTGAAACCAGCAGAAGGACTCGACGCCAACACCCACGTTGCAAGATACTGTGTGTGGATATTAAAAAAAGGAACCTCTTAGCTTCACGCCTCTAAAACAAACAGCGCAATCGTTCAGTCTTCTTGACGATCCTTGTAGCAGTTCGGCCCTTCTGCTTTTGAGATTACGGGGGAACGAAGCGGTAAATACACTATTGAGAACTTCGCTGCGTTTTAATCCGGAGATAAAGCATCTCCACGGCTGCTCCTTCGGAACCCCTCTGTTAATACTTTTTTACGGGAATGCCGTTTTAAGGAGTGGGGGGGAGCGGGGAATTAGAGCTGAAACATTACCCCGTTCTGCGCTGTTTACTACGATGGGGGCGGAGTAAAATTTCGTTTTCCTTTTTTTCTCTCCTCCCCGAGAACCGGTTGGTGCTGCGCTGTGCTTTGCTTTAGGCGCAGCCCTACGAGGGAACGAGCGGGACCGCGCAGCTTTCGGCCGCAGCTCATCAGCCGAATTAGTTAATTAACAACCCGCTCCGCGGCCCGGTCACCTTGTGTGGGCGCCGCGGCCCCGCCCCCGGGGGGGCGCCGAGCCGCGCAGG
>JAYRBT010000178.1:4870598-4893953 GCA_036023395.1 Myiotriccus ornatus
GGTTCCGATCAATCCTTCTGGGGTCCTGTTTTATCTCATCCCTTTGATCAACCCTTCTGAGGCCCTGCCTTGTCTCAGTGGCATAAATGAATATTGAAGCTTTGCCTCTGTTCAGCACTCCTAGCACCCAAGTCAGGAAAAAACCCCAGCATTCCTTGGAGAAAATTAGAGCAATATTAAAGGTGAAACACAGAAAGGAGTGAAAGCTGAAATCAGTTCAGACTTTCTGGACAACCTGTGAATATCACAGATCTATTTAAGGACAGACAATACTTGGGGGTTTTTTAATACCTTGAGATTTGCAGCTGAAACATGAAAAAATCCAGAAAACAGCATAATTTTCTCAAATGCTGGAATAAAGACTTAAAATCAGTTTAAAAACAGCTAAAGAAAGAAAAGCAATTTCACAATCTACTGCTAAAGCTCTGAAGACATTGTTCTAACTCAAACAGATGAACAGTGCAGATGCAACATTACAATCAAATTTCTACACACAAATAAAGCACAGGGGAAGAGCCAAAAGTGGTATTTAAGGATGGAGATTGTGACCTAATGTGTATAATTAAGCCACTTGAATTAATTCAGCTCCCTTTGTTCTTTTTGCAGAGAAGTGGAAAAGCAGCAGATAACGGTCCCACACTGAGTAAAGAATTAGGGCATTTCCCCCCCCCAAATGCTTTGTTTCCATTAAACATAATGAGAAAAAGAGTTGCTCTACATGAAGAACTTTGAGTTGTACAAAGTCAAAGCTTTAAGGGCAGATATCTACTCCAAAAAAACCTCCAGTTATTTGACCAAAATGCTGCCTTTTCCAATTTGCTGTGACAAATACAGTAAGGAATGACATATGGTTGGTGTGCCACACATACCTTATAAGATGTAATGCACTGGTTATATTAGTCCAACTATGTACTTCCAATTATTTCCTTATTTCTAAACATAGAACTGGAAAAACAATTTTTCCCCCCCAAATACTATCTTTTTATATAGCAATAGCAAAATGCAGCAAGGATATTTAAAGTAAAATGGCAAAGATGGTGTTAAATTGAAGGGAAATTGTACGAAGCAAAAATAGAAGTTGATGTTTCTGTCTGTATTTTTTTTTTTTTGTATCTTGGAGACAAAGTACCAAACCAGCTCCCCCACTGGCCTAGCCTCCTAAAAAGAGCTCCAGGTACCATGAGTCATGCCAGGGCTGCTGGAAAGATCATTACCATCTTTGGGGACACACAGCTTTATGGTCATAAATCCACCGAATTCACAGAAGTCACCCCAGGCAAAGAATTCACTAATTCCAGGTCAAATAAAGCAGAAATAGCCATGTTCAAAATGCAAATTATCTTTGTTTCCTATTTTTCACGTAACGTTGAATAAAAGGAAGAGGAAAAACACACTGATGCAGTGCAGGAGGGAGAAATACAGTCCCGCCACATGGTGGTACCTTTACAATCCTTCTGTTCCAGAGCCTTGTTTCTGCTTTGGGAATAGAACTTTATAAAGTTCTATTTCTTATTAAATTTTATTTCCTGTAATAAAAAAATGGAAGTCAATAGTACCAAAACTTGGTCTTTACCATATCCCTGCTGACCCAATTATCCTTTGAAGAGGTACAATCAGTCACTATGGTTATAAGTGTTAATGCAATGGCAGTTGTTAATATTAGTCAGGGGGAAAAAAAATCACAAACTCCACTCTAATCCTCACGAAAGCGAATTAATAAATAAATTATCAGAAGATGAGAGTTTGGAGCACATTCCATAGACTGTTCGTCATCAAGCTTTATCCCTGGAGGTTAAGGAAAAGCACTTGTTATCCACCTGTATGTCAACATTATCTAAACATTGTTCTGATCACCAACTGATCTTCACCTCTTGGGGTCCTGACCAGACCCCTGGAAAAGCACACGTGGGCACAGCACAGATTTTAGTGTGTGTAAAAATGCACACACACTTCCAAAGGTGTTCCTTCAATCAAATTATTCTTTAACTATGGAACTTCTCAAAATACAGTGGCCCAGCAGTAACCTTAAACAGTAATCAACACATTAAATAAAGGGCCAAAATCAAAACAATACAAGTATTCCTTAAAAAAGCCTGGGTAAACATCCTGGAAAAAGCAGCACTCATAATATAGATATTAAAATAATTGTCTTTTCAATAACAAAATTGTGTTTGCCATAAAAAATCCCTGTAACATTTGTGATGCATCTATTCCAACATAAATATAGTAACTGTTAACCAAACACCGTTCCCTTACAGGAAGAATTTCCAACTGATATGTCAAATATATGGGATTACATATTACTACATATATTATACAATATATAACTCAGGCTCAATAATTTCTCATTCCACATGTACAACTAGAACTTTTACACAAACTTTTAGACAAAGGTTATTAAGGTCTAGCTGTACATGTGGAATGAGAAATTATCTAATAACCTTTGTCTAAAAGGTTACTCATTCCCTCTTTTAAATGCACCTCCTCAAGTCCCGACAATTCTCCAGTATTATTTTTCATTTAATGCATCTTCTCCAACAAAAACTTGCTTACTCCCTCAACAGAATCCATTTATTTTCCTTTCAGGTCTCCTGCTCAGATTGCTTATGGTTAGACATAAGGCCAACAACCCATACAGATCTTTGGTCTCTTCACACTGTGAGGTATACACTGTAGTCTAGAGGCAAAAAACCTGTAGAGAAAATTAGCATATACAGGATGCTTCTCCTTCTCACATTTCCAGCTTGACAGAATATATAAGGCCATCTAAATTTTAAATTATACACCGCTTCAATTACAACATCATAGCTTCATCTGAAGCTAGCAATTACGTCTTGTAAAATAAATTAATACTTCACTTCAAGAAGCTGTAGAGAAGTCCAAACCTCCGAAGTGGGCTTTTGTTAAGTCATTAAATTAATGTGCAGATTTGTCAGCTCTTTTCTCACAAGCTTTGATCAACTCCTTCCATCTTCTCCATGTGCCTCCACACAGAGCTGTTCAACATGCTACAAACAGCATTATACATGAGTCCTGCAGTGTTTGCTGTCACACACAGGGAGCAGCACTTTGCTCTTCAGCTGTTACAGCACCTTCTCAATGGAGGCTTCATTTTCCACCAGACAGGCCTCAAACTGAAGTGTTTTCTTCTAACTGCTTTGCCTGTCAGATAGAAGCAAAATAATTACTGAAAAACATTTTACATATATTCTTTTCCTTGTCCTATGTTACAGCCTAATATTAAAGATAAAAAACAGAATTCATTGAGTTTTTTAACCATAAGAAGTGAAGTGGTATTTGTAAAGCTCAGAAGCTGTTTGGGTTTTTTTCCATTTCAACTGAATGTGGTATTACTCTGTATTAGGCATAAAAAGAGAGCAGAGTAGTGTGTGTAGCACAATTAAAATTATTAAGTACAATAATTATCAGATAATTAACAAGATAGCCTAGAAAGAAAAAACATAAGAAAACCACATATTCTTTTATTCCTACACTAAGCCTGCTTAATTCTGAGATAATAATTCCTTTCTTATAGAAATCCCCCCTACCCTTCCCCTTTAAAACTAATTCTTCTGGGAAACCATTCCCAAACCGAGGGGATATATTCTGCATTTTCTATTCTATTACCTGTTGAATCAAACAAAAATTTCATTTCCCACTTCAGAAGTTTCATTTAGTGCGTATCAACAACAGGAAAACACTTTAAATGGCTTTAACCCAGGAGACTAATGAAGGATAAAACACTTCCTCAGATATGTATTAACAGTAGAGTACATTCCACTATAAACATGACAAAAAGGCACAATCCAATATATGAAAAACATGCTTAGTTGTTTTCCTGTAAAAGCACAGGAATGTCACTGAATGTATCGTGGCTGATTATTTCAGACCGCCTTTCTGAAATCTGTTTTCCTTTAAAGAAACAAAATCATATTCATTTATACATAATGTAAGACTTTCAGATGAATGTTGTTGAGCCTTTTCATCCTTAAAGAGCCAAGGAATAAACTTAATCTCCACTGAATGCAGGAGAAGGATGGCTTTAAAAATTTCATGCACATAGTTGTTAGTTCACAGTCTCACCAAGATGCAGGTCAGCCACAGTTCACATAAGACAAAAGGGAAAATGATGCAAAGGTACAATAATTTAAAAAAAATTATAATTACTCTGCCTCTTCATTTTTAAGCACTTGGTATCTGGGACTCTGAAGGTCTTCAATGCTCTCAGCAATTGGCTTATTTAGTGTTTCTGGCAGAAGCAGAGTCAGGAATCCTGCAGACAGTCCAGTGATTCCGAACACCACAAACGGCACAGAAGGACTGAGAGATTTCTGGAATTAAAAACCCACAGAAAAAAACCAGCATTCTTGTCTGCTCTCAGTCAAGACAAAAGACTACCACTTGTCACTCTGGCAGTTTGTGCAATTATCCATATTCTGGTGGAGCAGAGAAACCCAATAAATGCCATTTCACAAACACAGCTCCATATGAAAGCTTTGTTTACACGTCTAAGAGCACTGAGATACTGAGTGAGCCTTAGCAGTACCAAATGCATTACATGACAACCATTTCACTAACAGATGAAACAGTGACATAACACAGAACATTAAACTATTTCCAAAAACGGTAAAATACTAGGTATTTTTAAGCATTGTTCACTCATTATTGAAATCAGGTGAACACTACTTAATTTTTCATAAAACCAATATTTCTTCTAAGGAATCTAGGTGGACACGATACCAAAATCAGTAAAGTGCTTTTGAGAGAATTTAATAAATCTGAGTTACATAAAGAAATTGAAAATAATCTTACCATAGATGGCACAAACGGAGCCAAAATGCCCCCAAATCTGCAAGACATGGAGCAGACACCCAAGCCAGCATTTCTGTTTTGAACAAAGGATGCAAGATTTGTACTTTCAGAATACACAGCTGAGTCATGCACAAACACGTGGTAGCAGTGTCCAAGCCAACTTACTTTTTTTTTTTTAAAGTTATCAGTAATCTTGAATTTAAATAAAGGTTTTAAAGACCTTCAGTGGTTACTCCGAAGACTTTACTCAATGGGGTGCAGGTAAGGTAAAATCACACCAAACACTCACAAAACCACCGTTGTGCAATCAATCCTTCAAACAATCAGCAAAGAGAGAGGTTTTCCCACCTGCCCCCTAGAGTAATTTAATTGGGAATCCCTGAAGGGGGAATGATTTCAAAATGGGGCAGGATCTTCAGAGAGAAGATGCTGAATGTTATCTTCAGCTCAGGCTGGAGCAGCCTCAGGCAGCAGCCTCTCCTCTGCCACCTCAGGGTGCACAGATGAAAAGTCAGTGTTTACCTCCAAACAGAAAATAACTCTCTGCCAGCGAGAAGCTTGAAAACATCTGGCCAGATGTGTCACTACAAGGGCTGCTGAATTCTGCGCTCCCTTCGATTTTCAGACAAGTTTAAAATAATCTCATCCAGACTATGATAATCATGGCTTAGAACAGCAGGATCCTCTTCAAAGAAAAGTTAAAAAGTCTTCAGAGTCATTTCCTGAAAAAATTGCAAAAAAACTTCCATCTCTGTATCATTCCTAAATACAGGATTTAACAGCCCTTCAGAGATGGGTGTTGGCACCAGTCATCAGTGAGACGGTAACAGCAAGGTCATGGTGGCTGTTCTCTCTGCATCTCTTGGTTGCTTCCTCTCATTCATCCTCAGTCTCGCTGCTGAGCTGTTCCAGCTCACCATTTTTTTTCCCTCCTGCTCACCCTTTTCCTTCTCCAAAGACAGGAAGACACTGACAGGATTACGGATGACGAGCAGGGTGTGACATGGGTCACTGGTATCCCAATATCACTCACCTGCATGTCCCTTCCTAATGGCCCTTGGCCAGGCCAAGGGAAAGAGGTGGAAGGAGCTGATGAGAGGCCAGTGACTTTGGAGTAAAATAAACAGAAAAAGCAACCTTTTCTCTCATCAGGTCCTCCTGGGAAAAGGAAAATAGCAACTCATGTTTCCTCACATTTAGACCACACTAACCCAGACCCCACAGACAAGGCCAAGCACCTCCCTTGTCAACAAAATCCCTGCATGATGGGACACATCAGTCTGTGTGTGAACCATTCCTTTGGAAGCATCCTTCCCACAGACCCCAAGCCTGTCCATACCCAGAGGTTTGCTCACTTCTTAATTTTCTGCTGAGAGGGAATTTGCTAAAACGTGATCCTGAATGCAACTGTATCATTTCCACTCCAATGCAAAATGAAAGCAGTTACTAAAAGACCTTAGGATAGTTTCCTCACTGTGAAAATAATCAAATAGCTTAATAATTACTGAAAATAAGAAAAGACGTTATCCTAGGCAGTCCAATGGCCCCACTCTGATTTCACCCAAGATATACAAGGATGTCATCATTTTGCAACCACTTTCTCATGAAAAAAACCCCCACGAGTTTTTACATCTATGTTACTAGAGTTATGATTACAATTTGTTCCCAAAGATAAAGTTGCCCTTTGTCCAAAATGCAACAGCAGTGAAATATTCTACTTTTAACTTTTCTTTTTTTTTATTCCCCAGGAGGTATTTTAAGGACACATCAAAAAGGAAAAAAGCCCCAAGCCCAAAGACTTCCCCAGCGGGCAGCGCTGCCCCGTTTGTACCATGAGGTGTATTTGTCACTGCTGCACGTACCAGTTAACCCAAAATAGAGGCCTAGCAGTGCTCATACTTAAAGGAGTAAGTTTAAATACAGTAACACTGAAGATATGTTTCTGCAAAACATCCAACTGAAAAAAAAAAAAAAGAAAGGCAAACAAATAGTTATCCCACCTCCCCTGCCTTTGAATGTACATGTCTCATCCCAGGGCTGATGCCAGGAGCACTACCGAGCTTTGCAGAGACCACCAGATGGTGCTGATGTTTTGCTTTAAGTTTAACACCACTTCTCTTGCAGAAACTATAATATTTGCAATTAAAAGTATCCGACATATCAAATGTTTTTAAATGTATAAATTGTCACGTCAGGAATGTTCATATGGTTTAATGTGTCAGTTTGTCACATTATTAAACATGACTGGTCTAATAAAAGTTGCAATTTTTTTTTTAAACTGTCTTTCTCCTTGCATTTTCTCCACTGGTGGTCCGTGAATTTGACATACAAAGTACTTTTTTTGCCAGAATATTAGTCCAGATTCTCAAATGAAGCAGCACTCTACTTGATTTTTTTTTTTTTTAATATTGCTAATGACAAATACTTAGTTTCATACACACAGAGATGCTGATGTAATTCCTGCTAGGTATGAGCTGTCACACACCCGGCACCAAACATCAACAGGACTTAAGGAGACAGTGTAGCATGAAAACACAGCAAAACAAGCAGAAGCTGACAAATTAAAAACATTTTCAGATGTAATTTTCTTGATTCTTAACTCCTGAAAAGTGGAGGGGACAAGGAAACAAATAAACAAGAATCAAACATGCTCAAAAAAGGGAAAAGGAAAACAAAGAGGGGCTGAAGTTTGGACGGGGAGAATGCAAACGACCCCCCACATCCAACTGCACTCAGCGTGCTTGGGACTTGCACATTCAACCTAAAGCTGTGCCAAGAACCACAGGCTCAGTATCTACAGTCACTCTACTTCCATCCTCATCAGTGCTACTGCCAAAGCTGCATCCACAGTCCAGCTTTTATGCCTCCCTAACGTGGTAATTTATGAACCTCGGTTTGTTTCTTCATTTCCCCTCAAAGCTGTGGATGAAAGTGATTTGTGTCACCATCCTAACTAACTACAGCCACATTTACCAGCTGGGACACCTGCCTACTCCACATCAGCTTTCAACTTTCCTGCTCTCTCTAAACTGGGCCCAGGTTTTTGAGTACATTTGCAGTTGCTGTTCTTAATCAACCCGTGCCATACGGCTCCAAGTCTGACCTGTACTTAGAGCACATCCAGAAAAATCACACGGGGCCAACATGGGGTGAGAAAAACAACACTGTGTATTATGTTTTCCTGTCTCAGATTTATCTTGGGACAACAGGAGAGTAACTGCACAGAGTTGGTAAGAACTATGAAAAATAAATTGAGGTTTTTAGCTTTACACCATTAATTAAATGGTGGAGAGCAAATGACTGTTATATAGATACTATTATAATGGGTTGCATTATAAATACTTAAGTAACAAAGATATAGAAAAACACTTGTTTGCAGCAGGCAAACAAAGTCATATGGGAGATGTAAGTACACAGAAGAGCTGTAAGGAGTCCTTACTGCACAGTCTGCATTTATTATTAAGTTAGCACACACTTCCATCACATCACTGTGTTTGGGTTTGCACCCTGTAATTGTACTCCCAAAAATCAACAGCAGAAATGATAAACATGTCACCAAGCACTGCAGCACAAGAAGCTGGTTTAATAGGTTTGTTCTGGATTCAGACCTAGAGCAAGTTTCCCCAAACAGCCCGGAGAAGTGCACTGGTGCAAAACATGGGACTGCTTGGAGAAGCCCTTCCCAGCCCTGGCAAGCTGCCTTACTTACAGAAACAACTCACATTGTTATTTCAGGTAAAAATAATTACAGATAAATACTAAAGCACACCAGCAATCCTGAGCATGGCAAACAATTTCATTTACCCAGAAGCTCTGTCAAATTACCTCAGTACTGTTGGGTACAGCTCAGACGTATAAATATACAGGATGTTGAAAGCAGCACTGACCATCATTTTTCCACACAGAGCGAACATAGTGGGGCCCAGGAGGAGACCTTTCAGGGAAGAGAAGACAAGATTCAAGCATGAACAGTCTATTTTCTTATTCTTTTTTACACAAATATCTAGTCCTCTTTTGGAGACTGTCACAAAAAACAATGTTTAACCCATACATTTCTCAACTACAAGCACAAAAGCAGTATCTCAGCTCGTCCCAACCGAGCTGGTTTCTTAAACTAGCTTAAGAAAACTGTATTTAGGACAAAGGAAATCAGACCCTGTTTTTGTTTGTTTGTTTGTTAACTGTTGAACTATCACTTGTCTAAAGGAAAGGCTGCTGCTGCCAGCTCTGCAGTCAGAACATCTTCCCAGGTAACCGTGTCCTTTGATAAGCACAGACCCTCCTTGACTAATTTATTAGATTAAAACCATGAAACTAGATTCACCTCAACAGTTTATTTGCTCCCCAAGGGCACCCTGCTGGGACTTAAAATTGTGACAGCTCTGTAATTGGAAAGAACAAATGCTAATGCAGCCTAGTTTACTGAGAGACAGAGTTTAGGTGGCTAAACTGAATTGTGCATCTTTTAGAGTCCAAAAGAAACCTGGCTTTCGTTAACGTGATTTTGGTTATGGTTATGTTTGCACTATGTGTTTTAATAAAAAGAGAATTTAATATTTTCTTTAGCATGAAAGAACAAATGTCCTGATTAGCTGTATTTCAGGTTCCCTTCCTTAGCACTGAGTTTAGCATTTTTGATTTGGATCAAATGATGTTTAAGTCATTGGAAACACTGATTGCTTCTCAATTGCTTTTCTTTTAGTTTTGCCCATGAGTATTTTCAGTATAATTCATCTGAGCCAGTCAGATTCCATTTCAACTGATGAAGAAATTCATCTGTATGTAAACTGAAATCCAGAAACTTAATTTGATTTCTTTAAGTGTGATGCATTTTTGCACTTACTTCTGTAATTCATGCAAAACAGATGCATTTTCACCCGAGTTCTCCTTTTACTCAGGAAGAACTGGAATATTACACACAGTTGCCAGATGGAAAGGTGTGAAGCTGCTCCTCCTGCTGCCACTGTGTGGATTCACCCTCTGTCAGTCACCCTCATGAGTAGAAGTTCACTTGAGCAGTACTTTGGAAAATAAGGGGTCTATAAACTGGCTTCAGACAGAAGTACCCACCATGAAAGGGTTGTTCTCAACACAAAATACCCAACATTAACAAGACCTGAGGTAAAATCGATTTAAAGAACTGCAAATTCTCTTTCCTGCTGCAGTGGAAAGCATATCGAGCAAAGCCACAAAAAGGTATTATGCCTTGAGCACAAACAGATAAATCTCAATGAAAGCTAAAATCCAGTTACCCCTAGACTGGGAGTCTCCTTTGCTTGCTGCAGGATAAAGCAGACACAAAATGCAGATGTTTTTCTGCTTTACAGAAGCTTTTGAAAGAAAATAGTATTACAACAGCTCCATTGCCCCTCCACTGCCATGCTCCCTCACCATCTTCCAGTCTGATACACAAACTAACTGATGAATTTTAAGTGATAAGGAAAGAGAGAGTTGAGGGATATATCAGTCTTTACTTAACCACTGGCATAATTTTAGTCTCCAATTCAGTACACATCTTTAATATCAGAAGTGCTCTTGGCTTATTCCACAGGGGAAATTACTCGGATCAGATTCTCATTCACAAGTTAGCAGAGTTCTTTAGAAATCAAGCAAAGGTTACAGACATGAGAGGCAAGTGCCCAACATCTCATTAAAATCTTAAGTCCCTTGTAATAAAATCTAGGACCTTATCAATCACTCGGAAGAACGGAGACTTAGACAAACGGAATAGTACTGGAAGAGTCAGTCTGGAGCTGCAGCAATCCTTGTTTCATCCAGAGTGACTCATCCTCATCAAGGTTGGAACCAAAGTTGTTTCTTCCGAACTGACACAGATCACTCTGGGCCAAGAGCCAGCTTTACTCTCACCACAGTGCCAAGTCAGATGTTTTAATGGGATTAAAGACAAATCTTCCTATATATAAGGAACTCTTCAGGAATTATTATCCTCTCTCAATGAGCCCCTACTGCTTTTCTATCATTTTGTGTTAAAATTTATAAAAAGAAGCACAAAGAGCAAGCTTGTTGGAATAAAGGAAGACACTGTCTCAATAAAAGGAGCAACAAAACATCTGAGGACTTGAATTAATACAAGCTGGCATATTAGATTACAAGACATTTTCTCTTTGCTGCTTTTCTTCCTAAGCCTTTTCTCAGATCAGTTAGAACTGGATGTCAGACAGCATTTATATCTGTTAAGGATAATCTATGGAAGACCACCTTGGGATCACATGGCTGGTGCTCCTGAGTCAGAACACTGTTTAGGCTGAAGCATTTCTACTGAAGGGATGTTAAGAAAAGCACAAGCAGAGAGCAGCCACTTCTACTTGTTAGTGTCATACAGATCTAAGTGTTTTCAGTAGCTAAAATAAAAACTAGCACAGAAAAAAACGTACTTGAAATGGAAATAAAAAAGACAAAACCCAACATTTTGTGAATGTCACTGACAATGTACGAAAAAAACCACATCTTTTGAGAAGAGAAATATATTTGATGACACACTCCACTGTTACCAGGAGCTGTCCTCACAACTGCATAACACAACAATACCCAGCTGAGTTTGACAAAGGTAGCAAGCTCCTTGCCACCCCTACGGCTTCCATTCTGCAATTCTGACTTCCTTTTCTAATGCTCAAGTACAAAAGTATTTATTTTAAAGCTTTTTAGTGGCTTGGGTGTTTTCTAATGATGAATTGAACTTCTAATTCCGGAAAATGTCAGGTTTTTTATTTCTATAAATATCACGTGCCACCGAAACTAGTGTAAAATTAAGCTTGGCATCTCACACTGCCAGGATCCAAACCAGGATTACACTGCACAGCAGTCTGGCTATGAAATCCAGAACTTTAAGGGGACAAGGCCCTGGCTCCCTCACCAGCCCTGAAGAGAGGGGTATAAATGGATAGGTCACTAGGGCCTCATACACTGGGTCACACAGTGTCCATGAAGCTGTTTTGTCAGCTTTTATCCAAACTTCTGCTGTGCCAGCAGTACACACTTACCAGCATTTGTTGGTAAAAACATGGAAAACACACAGGCAAGTCCTGCAAACGTCAGAAAACACATCATAGTTTTACGTCTTCCAGACCTGGAAGGGAAAGAGCACCCGGGTAAAGATGGAACCAAGGCCCTGCAGTGTTTCTTAGTTTGTCTATAAATTACCAGAGTACTGAAGTCCACAGCAGCATAAGTAACAGTTCTAAATCTCTTGTGCCTTGGTCAGTGCTTCAAATTTGGTGGATTTTTGCCACTGACCTCAGTGAGACCAAAGTATCATTACAAAGACACTGAACATGAGGGTTACATGAAACCCTGGGGAGCCCTGGGTTGTCAGACCTTTTGGGCTTTGGAAAAAAGCACCCACACAAAGCATGGCCTCCAAACACACTGAAAAGTATGAAAATACACAGACAGTGATCATCCATGATTTCCTGAAAATTCAGCAGCTCTCACTTCAAAGTTCTCTTAGAAAAGATTAAGTAACAATGAACAACACTGAAAACTGCTTTCAACTGCAGTTGGTGGGCACTAGAAAACCATGTTATTCTGAAAAAAAATATGTAAGAGAGATACATAACCTATAGATACTTAAATAACTAGGCTATTCACTTCTTTCCATAAAGACCAAACTTTTTAAATAACATTAATCACTGAAGAGTTTATCTCTGGAGTAATGTAAGATCTGAACAAAACTAAAGAAGTGAAAATGTAGAACACCAGTCTCATTTCTGTATCAAGCGCAGAAACCCCTACAGCAGAGTAAATCCCCAAAGAACCAACACTGCTGAGAAAGACAGTGAAGTATGTGACTGAGAAAAACGTTCCTGTTTTTCTAGGGTTTCTACAAATATATGCAGAGAACCAGGAAATAAGCTTTTCTTACCAGGATTTCTCAATGAAAAACATGCAGAGAGGAAATGCTGGAACTTCTACAAGACCAGAAAGAGCCACATTTAAATACAGATTTCCTCTTAATTCACCAGCATTTAAAGTTAGTCCATAGTACACAAAGCTGCAGACATACCTAAAAGCAACCAGAGAAGTTGTATTATTAACAGAACTAGTCTTCAGGGCTAAGAAAGCATTTAAAAGGTAAATTATGCCTAGTTATGGATTAGCTATATTGAGGTACACGGTAGGAAGAGAACTCTCCCTTCAGATGCTTCTGGGAAGGTTTCTCCTAAGCAGATATTCCTGATGCTTCTCCCACGTCCTGCACGTCTCTGCTTACCACACACATCAAACTACTGATTTTTCTCATCCACATCCTGACAGTCATCTCAGATGACACTGAAATTTAAAAGGGAAACCTGTCCTTGGAATTTTGGAAGAGCTGCCCCCACAACAGTTTTTTAGCTCAAGCCAGTGAGGAACAGCTGTTGCTGTAACAACCAACCCAGCACCCTCCCTGCCCAGAGGTTCTCTCTGCACTGCCAGTAACTGCTCACAGATTATGTCACATCCTCCTGCAGGATCATTTTTTTTTCCTTCCCAAGTTGTACCACTTTTCAAGACAGCACCTAATACAAATCTATGCAACCTGTATTTTATCTTGCTCACAATTTTCCTCCACTGAACCTATGAAATGTAATTGCGGGCTCTTTACGCTTCTTCTTAATCCAGATCTCTGTGGCTGCCTGATTCGTGCAGCCCTTTTCTTCCCAAGACTGGTGCAAACACACATCCTCTCAATAATTTCTGCTTCAGCTTCTCATTTCACTCTATCTAAATATTGTGCTCTCACCAGATTACTTCTTAGTAGGTTTTGAAGCAGTTTCTAAGTAACACACTGAGAATAAAACACAGCAGCAACAATAACGAAACACCAGCCTTGCAACACAGGATTATCACTTCACAGGATTATTGTCTACCATCAACTGACATTTATGACACACTGATGTGCTTTTCAAGGACATCAGTTTTAGAGAACAGGATGAAAATGTTCATTCCTTCATGCCTGATTCACCCCCAACACCTCAGCACGTTGCTGTTACCCACCAGATGTACATCAGAAGGATGGTTCGCCACCGAAGGACCGGCTGTTTCACCAAGTTCAGGATTCCAGGTGCCGACTCATCCTTCCTCAAAGTTCCTGCACTGGGTTTCAGTTTTAGATTTAATCTCTCTTTTCCATTACCAAGGGCAATACATTGCAACACATATTCAGCTTCTGCTGTTTTCCCTTGGGAGTAGAGCCACCGTGGAGATTCCGGGAGCATGCTAACCGGAGGGAGCAGAAAAGCACAATGACAACTTCACTCGCTGCTCTAAAGTCAATCTTACCATTTTGCAAATCAATACTTGGAAAAAAATACCAATACAAAATTCAGAGGAACACACTCTCGTTGCACTGTTCTGCATGTTCAGTTCCAGGCAGCCTGGTGATAATACAGTTAAACCTTAGAGATGGATCACTGCGAGATGCCCGGCAAAGCACTCAGTCAGAACAGTTTACATCTAAATCTTGACTTCTGCTGAACTGACTTCTTAGGCAATGCTATGACAGCATGGCCAAGGAAGCATCTCAGACTTCTATTATCTGAACACCCTGGACAAAACCTGGTTTTCACAAATCTTATTTCAAGCTTCTCCACTACGGGAAGGGCTCCAAGTTGCAACAGAGAGAAAAGGAAAGAAACCTTACTGGGGAATTAATTGTCAGGCTCCAGTATCAGCTCATCACTGCTCACATAAGTTTTATATCTCTTATTCCCACATATAATCAGAATATCCTGGCTTTCCACAGCTTCAGTTCATAATTCCAGCTTTTCCTTTTCCTCTGTGGCAGCTTTCATATGAACCGTAAAATCAGGAAGGGAGTATTTTTAACTGAACATTTATTTTCTCTGGTAATCTTAACAGATACATACATCCTACAACCAAACTAAACTTTCATTACTTCAGAGGATGCCAGTATGGAGTTCGCTTTTTATTTTTGGGGGGATTTTTTATTTGGTTTTACGCTGGAGTACGTCATGGGGGGAAACCCGGACTGGATTTCTACCGGAGTACGGAATGGATTTAAAAAAAAAAAAAAAAAAAAAACCAAAAAAAAAAAAAAAACCAAAACCAAAAAACCCGCACTTGATCTCAGAGGTCCTTTCCAACCTGGCTGATTCTATGATTCTCTTTTTAGTTTCTGGGTAGGTAATTCTACTCCATAAGAAACAGAACACTACAGAGGAAAATGCATCATGCAGAACTTCCTTCCGCTGCCTGCAGCTCGTTTTCCTTGACTACACGAAGAGAGGTGGGTTTTTTTGACTGTATTCTTTAACAGAACTTCTTTCAAGAGCAGATCTATCTAAAAAATAATGGAAATCGGAAGAGCTTTTTCCCATCTGTGTCATGTGCTAGATGTTCCTTGTATTAATGTGCAGGTAACCTACTACACTACTCCTTTATTTCTTCTAGAGCTTTAACTAGTGGCCAGGATACAAGGTGCATTACTTGATATGCTAAAAGAACATTTTCTAAGAACACAGCCCAGACAAAGCTAGCACCTAATTCCTTAAATACTGATGCATTTTATAATCATTATTTTGATCATGTCAGTGTGGGAATTCTAAATAGGAGCACCCAAGCACAGCAGTGCTAGGAATAGACACAAGGAACCTCAAAAGCAAGCAGATACACAGCACATCACGCTAAAAAGGCAATTCCTAGTGCTCTCACTTAGTTCCCTTTGCATGCATGTGTCTCAATGGAGAGGAACTCTACATTCCCATCCCAGGCTCTGAAGCCCTGCCTCGGCAGAAGGCAGCATTCCTGTTCCTGGCAGATGCTGCAGCTCACAGCCTCTGGCAGCCCTTCCATTCCATTCCCTTCCCTTCCCCAAGGAGATCTGGGTTTCCTTGGACAGCTGGCACACAGCCGCTCTCTGCAGCGCTGGCCACCACAGCTGCAACAACACGCAGAAGCACAAGCTTGTCTTCTGGGTAACCCTGACTTTGTGCTTCACTTCACACCCCTCCTTCCTGCACAACATGCTTTTAACTCTCGCTTGGCTCACGGAACCCTACGGAAAAACATCACCCTCCTTCACACCACTCTCGAATGGTGACAAGATGGTAACAAATGGTAACTGTTAATTGCTGCATATTTTTTTCTTATCATTATAATGCATGTGAACCACTTACAAAGAGAGGAGGAGGAAGAAGACTCCTGGAGTGTTTGACACTAAGGCGAGGTAGCGCCACTCTCTGATGCAGTAACCCAGCAAAGCATAAACAGCAATGCCAACTGCAAATGTCAAATTGGTTAATGAACCTGAAAAAACAAGAGCAAACCAATCACCACAGAAACCAGTGACAAAAGGGAAAAAAATGCTTAAAGCAGAAGCCTGAAATTCCTCAATAAAACAGCAATTTTATGAGCTATCTTTACAGCACTGGTGAACCAGCTGGCTTAAGTGTAACATGCAATCCCAATGAAGAACAGCTTTGTGTAGTGTATGGGAGGGTTGGGTTTTTTTTTCCCCCCTTTAAAAAAATAAAAGAGCGAGACATAGAAGAAAGTAAGAAGTGAACAGGAACTTAGAGACTAAAGAGAAAACCTGAGGACAGGAGGGGAAGTATTGGGAGCAAGTGATTTATTTAGGTCTGTTAGGGAAACCTTGAATAGAAGCTGGAGCAGAAATTGGAAGTTACAGAAGTACAAGGACTGAGCTCAGTACAAAACCAGCTGCCAAGCCAGAGGTTTATTAGATCAGATTTCTGATGAACATGTGTAAATAAAAGTGTTTAAATTACGGGGTCAACTGGAACTCCAAAAGCCCAGCGTGCAGCCAAACGCAGGGGATCCTGTGGCACTCAGACACCCTGAGCTGTGTCCCACAAAGCCCAGCTCACACCAGCACCCTGACAGCTGCTCTGACACAGCTGAGCTGCGCCCAGGAGCTCCCTCTCCCTCAGCCCCTCCTTCCCAACGCTGAGCACACCTAGAGCAGAGCACCTAGAGCAACAAGCAGCAGGAAATGGCCTGTCTTGTCTTGTCCATCGGGAGGCTGGTCCTGCAGCGAGGAGGCTGGGAAGAGCAGAGAGAGACAAAAGGGCAAGGGAGAAGGAAGGGTGGGAGAGAGAGAGAAGGCACAGGTCAGAAAAGTGAACTCAGAAGACGAAAATTCAGTACTTAAAAAAAAAAGTGAGAGGTTATAACTAAACCACAAGTGTCTCATACACCCCCAGGAGTCCAGAGAAAAAAGTAAGAAAAACAGCAGAAAGAGGCAACTGAATAAATAAGGGAGAGAAATATGCTCATCACAGACACAGGAAGCCAGCATTTGGACCATGTTTTTCCCCATGTTGTGTCTGCCAGAAAGGCTTTGCAGCCTGAGCTACTCCGGCTTTGAAACCGTCCGATGTCCAAGTGTTAAACTTATTTTAACTCTTGGCAGTATCATATGAGAAAAGGCCATTTAAAAATACTGGATGGTCAGCACATTCCGCAGTGGAAAAACCACTGTCCAGGCACCAACTCATTTTGTGGTTCACAGAGACTTCCCAGAATACCTTCCCAAGGTACCACACAGCAGAATTTGGCAGGATCTGCCAAAACATTTATTTTCTTTTTTAATGTAATACAGTGCACAAATTGAGAAATTTTAGGAATCAGTGTATCAGTTTGAAAACCTCAGTTTTGCTGCTTATCAAACAAACTCAATCCCATCTTCCGTATTCAGGTACCTTTCCCACAGAAATGAGAACTTGGATGAATCACATCACACTCATCTCATTTATACCACAACTGATTTGACCTTGTACTAACTTAAAATGTAAGGCACTGAGAGAACAGTATGTGTCACAGTAACAATGATTAAATATACCCCAAAGCCCACCTGTAAATGACCAGAACGATTTTCCTACATATTCTTGTGTTAGGACAAAAGACACAAGAGCCATTCCACCATTCACAATTCCAACAAAAAAACGTGAAACCGCAAATATGTCATAATTCGGAGCTAAGGCTGTGACATACCCAAAAATGACATCAAGAAAGAGACCTGTGGAGACAGAACAAAATGGAATTAGTATTTCTACTACAGCTTGAACTCCAAAACAGGGAAGTCAGCGACTGACTGTAATGAGTAGACTTTAGTGCTCATCTCCCATCTCTTGCATTTGGCTTTTTGACATCACAACATATGAAAATTAGAATAATTTTCAAGTTACACATTTGAGGTTTGCAATGTCAAAGGTGACATTTCCTTCAGACGATGTTCTCATTAAACAAGAAGACCCTCTGGTTGTAAGCGCAGCTGAAAAACAGAACACCAGGACAGGAGTAACCCACTCTAAAGATGTTTAAGGATAATATTCTCCCCCTCACCCTCCAAAAACGGGCAAATTATTTTTTACTTGGAACACTATGGTTGGGCAATGTGTGGAATACTGTGCTCCAGCAGTGATAACCATGGCAAAACCAGGTTCTTTTTTCATCTCCCATGGATATTCTGTGATCTCTGTGTTGCTCAGCACACTCATACTGACCAGTCTCAGTGCTGCTCCACTTTGGGTGAAGAGCTGACACAGATCACTGGCAGAGCAGGTGACCCATGAGCAGCCTCTGAGCAGGGTGGGCCAGGGGCAGGGAGGAAAAGGGATGTTACCCATGTAGAATGCTAAAGAAAAACCCTTTAACACTCCTACCTGAGACATACACTGGTTTCCTGCCCAATTTATCTGACAAAGGGCCAAATGTGATATTTCCAATGAGCAATCCAGCAAAAAACAGGGATGATGCAAGGCTTACTTTGTAGGCTTCTTGGTCAATTAGGTACCACTGTCAAAACCAAAAAGAATATCCTTATTAAAAGTATGAAGACCAAGTTGCTGCCTTCCTCAAAAATAATGAAACATCTATCAAAATTCTTCACTTGCCATCTCCCACTTGTTGTTTTATATCCCATTAAAGTTTTATTCAAAGCTTGATAGGTAAGCCCACAGTAGCCACGTTTTTTCCTCCCTAACAGACCCCAACATCTCTCCCCCAGGAAATTTCCATGTAATACATTAATATCTTTCAAACTTGGTAAGTGCAATTCCCAAGCTTTTGGTCAGGCAGCTTATCTTAGGTTATTAAAACAAGGAGAGTCTGAATTGTTCACAGCTTACCCATTTCAGCACTGAACCAACTCCGCTATTTCAAAGTACAGGTATTAAAAATCCTTCCTTAGCAAGAATAATGCATGTTCAGTCCTGCAGGACTCAGAGAGTTAATGCTGTGCAGCTGTGCTTCCTGAACCACCAGTGATCCCTGGTGCCCTTCCCCACTGTACACACGCTGAACTCCTGAAGAGAATCAGGAAGGGATTATGGAAAAATGTCCTTGTTCCATAAAAATGCCAAGAACTACTTATGGACTACTCACTGGTGTTTTAGTGTCTCACTACACATGCACATTTATAGCCAAACCAAAGTTAGAAATACATAACGGGTTTCTTCACAAAGTGGACTTTCTACCTCATCCAAAAGCTAAACTGAGGCAGCGCAATCAAAAATCATCAGTGGAGAAGAAAACGAACTCGGAGTGGGTTGAAATCAGAATGAAATACTGTTTCCTGCTGGGGCAAGGCAGGAAGCTTGAGCAGCCCCTGCGCCACAGACAGGGAGAGTCGACGCTCACAGAAACACACTGCTGGACTTACAAACACTGCTGACCCCACCAGCTTGGTGAGGAACCTGAAAATCCTAAGTCATTTTCCAGGAAAGGAAATTAACTAATTCAACACAAAGCTTTACCCATAGAACTGTTTCATCGTTATTTCAATATTTAAAATAATTCCCAGTGTATTTACTGGAAAATTTACTTCCAAAAAAGCAGATGAGCGTCACACTAGATAGATGCAGCCCCAAAACTTATGGTTTCTTAACTTTCTGAAGAAACATCAACAATGAAAAAACCCTTGGGAAAATTAAAGTATAAAAATATCACTGCATGTGCTCTCCAAGGCACAGAGCACTCCTCCACTCTAGCACTCCACCCTACGCACCCTTCAAACTCCCAGTTCTTGTCTGCAGAGTATTTCAGGCTGATACAAGAGACAACACAACTTCATGCTCCTGGATATGGTTGCAAAAATCCAGTTCTCAAAAGTAAGGGATCATTTCTACACCAAATATAGAAGTTCCTGAGCTCACCTTCCTAAGCACCATCTCTAGTTAAAGCAGGGGACTGAGTTGATGCCAGACCAAGAAGCAATTCTAACAACTGTATTTTTCATAAACTAAGCCGGAGCTATTATTTCTGAATTCTTAGTTATGCCAAAATTAATTACAATGATTAGTTCTTGAAGCAGAACTCAAGCTCTGGAGGTTTTTTGAGAACAGTGTCCCTGGCAAACCAGAACAGAACTGAGAATATTTAAGCTCCACGAAGTTTAATCTCCAACACCAAAATAAACAAAATAAACTTTACAGAAGCAGCTTCCTTTCTCAGGGCAGAACCAGGAAATACTGCTTTTGCCAACTGTTCCCTGTGCTGCTCGGTGGATGCATGTTTGTATTTAAAATGTCTAACGAGCTGTGAAGAACGTAACTTTTAAAAGAACGCATCTATCTATTTTATTTGCACAAAGGGAACTTGTTAAATATTTTTCAAAATGAACTGTAGCTTGCCAACAAAAGCGTTGCCAATTTTGCTCTCACCAAAACACATCCTCTCAGCTCTCTTTATATCCACGTGGCAGTGTGATTTACTTGCTAGACTGTTAGCAGCAAAATGCTGCTCAGCATCCAAAGATTCCATCAGAAGGCTGTTAACAATATAGTTTTAAAAAATCTTAAAGTTACCAAAACACATGGGAACATAGATTTGTTTTGAGGAATCTTGGGAATTAGCACATATTTTGAAAATAGGGACACTGACTCCTACATTTCAAAACACAGTCTTAGTAAAAATTCTACAATTTCTGGTTATAAATTAAGCACCCCATATCAGGCAACCTGCTGAAAGTCTGCAACTGAAGGGTGATCCTGCTAATCAAAAAATTCTGTTTCTGACAGAGGATATGATCCGATAGTGCATCATTCCTCCTTGGGTCTTAGTCACTACATTTCCCCAAGGAAAACATCACCCTTGAGATAACGGGAAGGAAGCAAAATTTGGCACCAGCTACACCAAGGGTTAACCTGTCTTATAGGAGTCTACTGAGAACTGCTCCAAGAATTCCATCAGCAGAACTACAGCAGTTCAGGCCACCAGCCCAGCCACCCACACAGCCTGTTTCCTGGCACTGGCAGCACTGCTCAGGTCACTGGTGCCTGTCTGGGTGATTACAGCCTGGGGACCAGGGAAAAGCAAGCAGAGCCTCTTGCCTGGAATTCGTAAGGCATCAGGACGAAGAGTAAAGCTTCTGTCCCACTCAGAAAACTTCAATCTGTTCCATCTCCTGCTCTTACCACACCATTAAAATATCCAGACATGTGGTGCACGAGTTCCATTTCCATACTGGTTTCATCTTTAAGATGTATCTTCTGTAAGGAACTAATGCAACTCACGGCCAAGCTTACATGCACAGCAGACCGTGCAGACACAACAGACTGAACCTCTCTCAGCACTAAACAAACATTAGGAGGAGCTCATCCTAAATTTCAGTTATAAACTGGAATTAAATTATCATTCTTCATTAACAATGACTTTCTAAAACAGCTCAAGGTATAGCTGAAAACAAAATAAATAATATACAGAAAGTTCCAACTAAATAAGTATTAGATTTACACTAGGAAAATGAAACTAATAATTCAGTCACATACTTTCTGATTTAAAAATAATAAAATGAAAGAGCCAAATGGTGGATTCCAAAGATTTTTAGTAGCATAAGCAGAACATTACACTAAGCCCTGCTTGGCTTTTCCATGTGCCATGTCCTGCACCAGTGACACAAATCCCACAAAGAGAAGAAGTGATTACGCTGAAGGAAGTACTCACCTCAGTGACGATGGACGTGAAGTTACTGGCAAAATGGATGTGCTTGGCAAGCTCAGCTCTGCTCGCTGGAATTCCCTCCTGGTCTATGTGGTACTTGGGCACAGCTCCCACGAGCACAATAAGCATCGACTGGCAAGCCACGTATACCTTAAAATAAAACACAATCACCGACCCTGAACAATCCCAAGAGACCTGATGGAATGTTGAAGGCTTTTCATTAAACTAACAATTAACAATTCCCCTTTACCCAGCATCCCAAAGAAAACACAGTCAGCCTAGTGTGTCTAAATCCCCAAATGTGACCACGGAGGCTGTCGGGACAGCAAGTACCACTCCAGAGAGGCTGGTGCACTTCCAAGGGAAGATTCATATTGACACCCTCCTCCCTGGTGTGGAGTTGTTCAGTTTGTTCTTGCAGTTTTTAGCCGGTCATAGGAAAGGAAGATATTAAAAACTTCATTGCATTTTCATAGGTGAGATTTAAGGCTTACATTTTTTACACATAGAAGTTTTACTTACTATATTAAAAGAATAGAACCTGCAGTGACAAGTCAAGAAACACACACACATGCAAAAAACCAAACAAAAAACCCCAAATAAACAAACAAACAAAAAAACAAACAAGAGAAAAAGAAATCTAAGATTGTATTTTTTCAAGTCTTTGCTAGTTCTTTCCATTTCAGGGACTGAATCCTTAACCTGATCATCAGGAGAACTAGAATGTGCAAGAGTAAAGATTTTTATAAAAAGAGACCCTTATGAGAATATTTATTCATTGAGATGGGCTTCAAAATGTTTTGAATGTCTTCCAGGCTTTGCACGTGATTTTTTTTTCTAACTTAAAATAACATTACCTCTAAGCATATCCACATATTAGTGATTTTTAGCATGTCCTTGCCGATGGAAAAGTTTTGACTCCAGAATGGCTCCCTTCATTGGGCCACAAGTCTTCAGATGGTGCGTTTGGCTGGATGTTGTTTTAATGTGCCATCTAATCCTGTGCTTACCTTGGACACTCTTGCAGAAACAAGTTACAAAGAAAACCATCAATCAGCACAATCTCCCTCCCTCCCAAGGGTGTTTAATTCAAAATGTAAAGCTGCACTGACAAGAGGAAGCAAGAAAACTAAGGGAGCGAAACAGATAAATATTTGCATGCTGGGGTGTGGGCACTATTTAAAGACAGCACTTTGCATACCGCTTTCAGAAGAGATTAAAAGAGGAAAAAAGAAACAAAAAAAAATTGTTGTACTTAGACTCCATTTCCCTCATCAGGAAAAGCATAAAAGGCACACTTTAAAAAGCGAACAAGATAAAAAGATGTGCACAGGAATAAGGAAAACACATCACAAACTTTGGCGAGTTAAGCACGCAAGACAGCACTGAGGTAAGAGAGAGGCTTGACAGGCTCCTCGGCAAAGGACCGAGAGCGCTTCGGAACGCCCCGAACGCAAGCGGGGCTGCAGGAGGACGTGTGCCGGCACGGAGCGGCGACGGGACGGAGGGCTCCCCCGGGAGCGGCGGAGCAGGGGACGGGACCGGGACGGTCCTCGGAGGCGGAGGAGCTGGGGGGACACGGAGCCCAGGCTCCCGCCGTGACACCGCTTCCCGGCGGCA
>JAYRBT010000178.1:4894053-4925919 GCA_036023395.1 Myiotriccus ornatus
CAGCGCCCGAGCCCGCTGCGGCCCCGCCGCCAGCGCCTCCTCCACGTCCAGCGCCCGAGCCCGCTGCGGCCCCGCCGCCAGCGCCTCCTCCACGTCCAGCGCCCGAGCCCGCTGCGGCCCCGCCGGCATGGCCCGCCCGCAGCGGCCCGGCGGGACGGGCCGAGCCCCGCCCCGGCCGTAAAGCCTCCCCCGCTGCCGGGCCGCGACCCGCGCTCCGCCACAGCCGCCCCGGGAGCGTCCGCACCAGGCGGGGGGAACAACCTCCCCGCCCCTCCAGGAGGAAAAAGCTGCCAAGGCAGGAGGTGGTTCCAGGCAGGATGCTCCGCGATACGGCCACATCAGCTCTCCAGCAAAAAGGCGCTCACGGGGTGCCGCGGGAGACACCCCGGCAGAGAGCAGAACAGCCCGGCAGTTCCAGAGCTGTTCGAAAACGAGAGCAGCTCTCCCTCTTGCAGAATCTGGATTTTAAAAGAAGCAGTGTTTTTCATCAGGATTTCATCTAGACTAGATAATTGCAGGCTGCTACCAAAGGTTAATTTTGCCCAGTAGCCTTTTCCCCGGGCTGCTGTCTCTAGCCATGTGGTAATTGGGCACCTACTGAACCAGGAGGCTGCCCTGCCAATTCAATAAACGATTTGAACTGCCATAAATATTCTCTTCACCCTGTGGCTTTCATCCAGCTTGCAGGGTGACACCAAAAAGCTCCACACCCTACAGACAGCAGGAGAAACTCCTTTCAAGTTGGCAAGTCTAGTATTAAGAATATAGGCATTAACTATAATTAATTAAGGTGTTTGACAAAAGCATAGTGAGTAGCCTTGTTTGGTGCAATTCCTTCAAGACTAACACACAGTTACATTTACATTTTTCCTACCATTATGTTTAAAGGTGGAGCTTTTACTATTACTCTTAACTTTATACAGGGTTTTAGTTTTGCTTTGGGTTTCTTTTTAAAGTCTTTCTCCTCAGCCCTATCAAGAAATTCTTTGAGGCAGTAAGTTAGGATGACCTCCCTTAGTATTCTTAGTCCAGGAGAACTAAAATTAGTAGAAAGATTGGCTGTCACAGCACAGCTACCCAAAAAAGCAGCAGGTGCCACACAACAGAGCTAGTTTGTTGCCCAGGAACAGCTAATTGAGGGTCAAAGTGCTGCTTACCTTGGAACTGGGACAGCCTGGAAGAGAGGAAGTTTCTAAATAATTTCTAAGCTTCCTCATGCACGTAGTCACCATACATTGGCAGACAGCAGTGAAATCCTACGTTCTGAGGTCCTTGCAGTCTCTGCTCCAGCTGCTTTTCTGATTCCTGCCCCAATTCAGACAGAGCAATCTGTCACTGAACCTTGGCAAAGGCAGGCAGACGTAAGGCAGGCTCCTGTTCCATTCCTGAATACAGCTACAGAAAGAACCAAAGTCGTTTTGGAAGTCTACTATTTTACAAGAACTATTAGGTTTCCCCTCATATTCCAACATCTGTTTTCTCATGTTAGTATGGAAAATACACACTGCCCAAGGACTCAAAGAGCCCCAAAAAGACCTGTCCCCATTGTTGCTGCATCTGTTTCACCTTCAATGTTTCAGCCTAAGACATACATACCCAGCACTGTTTTAGAATCACCAGCGAATGATTCCCTGAATGGGTCTCACCACCATCACGTTACACAGCAGGACAAGTTTTATCCCACATTCAGAAATGTTCTTGCTACCTGCTAAACATCAGCTGAACAAATAAAGGAGAAAAGGTCAGCATTGTTTTCTGACATCCACAATTTTTTGGCAGGGGGTTTGTACTGCATGAACTGCTCTGGCATCAGGAACTGAATCACTGCAAGGTCCCTTCCAGTCAGGTGGATTTTCATAATGCTTTTATTTATCACTACTGTCTCTCAAGTCTTTCTCCTCAATAAATATTATTAAGAAATTCTTTCCTTTGAGGCAGTAAGTCAGGAAGCCCTGCAAACAAGGTCCAGACAACATGGTCACTGAGGTTTTGGATTGGGGTTTGGGAGAGGTGTTAAACAGCTTATTTGAGCTGTTTGAAAAGAAAAGGGCCAAGTTCACCTTCCTTCTCTAGGTCACCTCAAGGACTCTGCCTAGGAAATACAAACCCAAATCAGTTTGCTGTCCAACAGTTCCCCAGGAAGGTGTATCCTTTGGGACACAAAACATCTCAATTTGAATTTATTGTGAACCAAACATCTCAAACAGGTAACGTTGGACCATTTTCAAGTTGCCTTTCCCAGGGTAAGTTTCATTTTGGTGTAAATCAGCTTCAGCCTCCACGGCAGAACCTCCAAGGCAGTTCAGTCACACTTCAAAGAGTTTTAAAAGTCTCTCCAAAGTTCAGATGGGTTGTTTTGGTGCTGGAACCATTATGATAAATAACAGAACACAGATCACATACCGACTGGTTCGTTAACCATAATTCAGGTAATAAAATATCCATTGCATCCTGCTCAAAGCAGCATTTATTATAGAGAGCATCAAGATAAGTCAATCCATAACAAAGCCTTCCCTCCTACAAATATGTAAACAAGTCGTCAGCAAGTTATTATTACAATATAAAAATTAAAGCTTATACATTGCATTTTTTAAAGCTACTAACTTCAGTCCAAATGGAGACAGTCTCTGGTCTATAGCATTTAAAAATACAAGTTCTTGAAAAATGTTAAAGTATTGCCTTTGCACATACACATCTTTGTATAAAAATACTTTAAAATACCAGCTTCCCATTAATAAAAGCAACACCAAAAATAAAACACATTTTTGTCATAAAGAGAGTTTTAAATGCATCCAGCATTTTCTTCACCATTCTGTTTTATCAAATTATCTTCTGTTCACTTAAAATTCATTATAGTTTGTAAAATGTATCTTGGATATTATTCAGTTACTTCCATATACCAAAGAAATTCACAATATTGGCAATTACATTGTAATCAGAGCCTGGCCTAAGCTTATTTGCAGCTGGGGCCATCAATTTAATCCTCATCTCAAACATGGGGACTTCAACATACAGCAGGCTCTTGCTCAGAACTCTGAGTCAGTTCACATATATTTTGGAAAGGCTTGAAACCTTGATGTGATTTAAACAGAAATACATATTCTCTTTTACAGCACCTTTAACCTCTGTGTAAGTTTCTGTTTAACTACATTAGCAGTCCTGTTGGTGGCTGTCCATCAATTCTCAGGAAATGCTCTGAGCAGAAGGTTATCCAATTTGACAGGAACTACATTTTACAGTCCAAGACCAAACAGAATGTTAAGGTAAACATCAATTTTTAACATTTTTTCCAACAAGTTTACTGGCTAGAGCTAGGCAGATCACTTCTGCAGTTGCTAAGGCAAGAAAACTTTGAAAATTCTCTGTACACAAAGTTTATACAATTGTGTAGTATTTCAAAACCCAACTAAATTCAAAAAGCAAATTGGGAGGAAAGCTAACCATGCCACTGTGCTCTGCCAAGCATCAGCTGACAACAAACAGCCAGAAGAAAAAAATAAAGATAATACAGTGAACCAGTTTCAGGATGAATTCAAAGAGCAAAATCAGGCTGTCAAGAAAAGAATTTTACAGCTGGATACTGGACTGAACAAGACAGCTAGGAAAACCCTGGGAGCTGGGTCACTCAAGACAGTATCTGAAAGAACCAAAGTACATTTAAATGGAAACAGTACTGAATATGAATAATTCTGCCAGCTTTCCTACTTCCATGCAAGGTTCAGAAAGAATTTACTCAGCCAAGTGAGTTATCAAGTTAAGTCTCCTCCAAGTTACAGCCTCAGGTACACGGACACGAAGAGCAACTTCCTGACACGAGTGTGGTAGAGCCCAAAATACTCAACTGGTCTCCAGCTCTGGAAGTGTGTTAAAAACACAACCCCCAAAAGAGGATCTATGTGAACCTGTAACAAGAACTGCATTTCTGAAAGAAGGGCTTACCCTGCTCCTTCATGCAAGATTCTGATTTGTAGAAAAATGATCATTTTATTCCCATGCCGGCTGATAAAAACAAGCATGATGAGTTACAGCAAAATGTGGCAGCAAGTGCTCAAGGAAGATGCTCAGCTGGACACTAAGTCAGAGATTCCATCCCAGGTTAGTTGAATGTTCACAGAGGGGTGAGATGCAAATGCAAAAGCTTCAGCTTCCCCTAAGGTCTGACACACCTTAACACACACACAGCCTCTCCCTGCACTCAGGGTAACAGATGAGACGCGCAAACATTCCTGGGGCAGAAGTGACTCCCACACCCTGAGGAGGCTGCCTTTGTGATCACTCCCTCCCCACAGACAGCAGCTCCTTGTAAAAGCTGGATCATCACAAGGTGCAGTCTTGGCTAGAGGACAGGATTTCTGCACTGTACTCACTTGGGAGAAAAAGGCCTTCCCGCCTTCTGATATGGAACTGTGTCTTTGAGTAAAGCAATCCAAGCTTTAGACTTGTAATCACACGGGGACTGCTGGGATTTCTCACTACAGCACTGAACTTCCTCAGGTGTATTAAAGCTTGGATATGTTAGAGCACTGTGCCATCCACGTGGTGCTTGAGCACAGCTTTGCACTGGGTTTACAGACACCCCTCCCAGCCAGGGAGTGCTGCAGTGCCACACAGAGCAGCTGCACGTGTATCCACACGATCCCAGCCCCGGCCCGAAGGATGCACGAGGCTACTCCGAATGCCTGCGTGTACCAACAGGGCAGGAAGTGCCCACGAGCAGGGAACTACTGCAGCTGCAACAAAGAAAAGGAACTGCAGTGGCTCAAGCCTTGGCAACATGTTTAAGAGCGCTGCAATAGACTTGCAGATGACTGTCAATACCTGGGGGAAGGACTGGAGTCAGACATCCAAGGGTAAGACAAGTCATGTGCCATCTGCTCTTCAAGGAAAGCAACACCATCTCTCCCCATGATATGTAATAAAATACTATCTGCAAGAAGTGGGTGATTCCTCCCTGAATCCACAGTAGAAATACAGTCACACGGAAAACTAAAATCAACCTAAATCTCAGAATCGCAGAAAATAGAACCAAAGAGGATCTAAAAAAGTCATTGTCACAAGTCCCTGCCTTGAAGGACATTCCAAAATTAATCTCTGTGCAGATATGCCATGGGACTCTAGGTTATAGAATGGCTGACTAAATCAACTACACTTTTAGAAAAAAGATACTTATATGCAAATTATTTAGTAGTAACTTTAGCAAAAAAGGTACTAGACAGACCATTTTAGGATCCACATATGATATGAAATATACACACAAATGTTCTAAAATATATATATATATTCATTCTTAAAGCAATGTAGAGCAAAACCAAACCAGGGCCTGACTCATCTATCACACATGCCTTCGTGTTGGCGTGACTTCTAACACAAAGCTGATGGGCTGAGCAGATCCCTGAGGTCTAGCACTGGAATTGCTACAAGTTTCACTTACCACAATTTTAACCAAAAACTGACTTAAATCATGTTACATTTCTCTAGGTAAAGAAGGAAGACAGACACAAAATTAAAAAAAAAAAACAAAACCAACCCACACAGACAAAAGCCGCACAGCCTTATAATACACAGAAAGGCACCTGATAATATTGTTAGTAGCAATTATCTACAGCCTCCTAACTGTACTTAAGCAATAAATTTTAGAAATACAAGAATTGCTGGCATTCAACCTATCAAGTCACTAAAATTACATGTGCAGTTGTCAATTATTAAGTGTGCAAAACTACACAGTTTTGCATAAAGTGCTATATGTACCCCCAGTTTGCACCTGTTAGAATGATACAAATTTGTTAAGCTTGGCAACATGATGCAAGATGATGATGTTTAGGATGTGTCCTATCTAACCTCGCCTTTCCTTTTCCTTTCCCACCATCATCCACTGTCCTCGAGACTGTACATTTAAAAATTACACAAGAGCCTTCTCAGGAATTGTAGCTCAGAAGAGTATTTCAAGTATATCTATCTTTCCATGTAAACCTGGGGACACTACAGGTTCCATTTTCACAAGCTCCAAATATTTACAACTTCCTCTAATTCAACTGGAGTTGCAGTTATTTCTGTCAGTTATTTCTGTCAGTTCAGTACCTCTGGCACAAGGCTGTTGTTTCCTGTTACTCATTTAACCCCTCCTTTGAGGAGTGCTGAAATTCATACCATAACTTGTCCAGACTTAAATCTAAACAATAAGCAATTACAGAAGAGCAGAGTAATACTTTATCTCGTCACTTGGGCTCACAAAACCAAGTCCTACTGCATCTATCCACACATACTCATATATGAATCATACACAGGTCTGTAACACTTGACACACTGAATTCAAGTTATCAGAGTACAGCAGTTTGTCTTGCAGGCATGGTGCAATGCACTCAGAAGTAGACAACAGGTCTCTTCTTCACTCTGTATTTCAGGGATCCGTATCGTATCTGAGGGCAGAAACAAAATCACAACTTAACAAGGAGTTGAGTCACGTAAGGCAGAAATATTATTTACCTCTCCACTAATCCCATTTAGCAGATGTCTTTAAACGTGCTTTGGACACTCCACAGTTTCATTAAGAGAATCTACCTATGACTGAGTAAGATGCAGTTTCAACAGAATTGGGCCAGAAGAGTAAGTCTCAACTGTTTTCCTGGAATTACCCATAAACTTTTATGAGACTCCACAGAGCTTTATCCTGAAGTATCTTTAAATTTTGTGGCACATACAAATAAAAAGCACTTTGAACCCTACCTTGAATCTTCTCTTTGTGGAGCACAAAGAGTCAAAGCAGGCCATATATCTATGGGAACTACAAAATTCTGAATCTTCTTTAATCCATTAAACAGCAGATGCTGAAGTGTGCATGACATGCAGGTGACAATACCACTCTCCACTGCCCTTTCAAGGTGAGCAGTTCCTGGAATTTGGGCTTGGTGGTGCCAGAATCAACACTGTAAGCACAGAGTGTATTTCATCTCCTCTCCCTGTTCCTCTCTCAAATTCTTTTCATTCATGTATTTCCCTTGAACGCTCCAAAGCACAAAAGCTCTAAGCTTAGATATCACACGCTTCGTTCTCCGTTCATCATTCTATACCCCATTTATCATTGATAACTCCTCCAACATTAAAAATAAATTTCTGCACTATTAAGAACACTGAGGTACACTGGACTAACTCAGTAATTCTGCAGGATCATACTTACCTCTTTACGGCCTTTACTTTTCACAGACTTCATGCTCTGAGTTCTTCGAAGGCCTCTCTGAGCAAACATTTCATCCTCTGAATGTGTTCCCTCCATCTCTTCATCTGTTTTATCATCTCCAGCATTTTTTTCTAGTGGTGTTTTGTAACCTTTTAAAAAATGTTTAATAAAAAGTAGATGTAACTTTTAGCTTTCGAAGAAAGCCACGAGTTTCATCTTTAGCACACAGCATTTACTCCTTTAAACTATATGGTCAGTGTATCAGGTTCTTCAAAACATGGAACATGCCAGGAGCTTCTTACTTCTAATTCTGCCATTTGTAAGGAATAGACCACTTGATTCCATAATCAAGTGTGTAATGCCATGGTTCCTCAGTTGTCAAAACTGAAACTCTCAGTCTGCCACCATCTTCTGCTTTAAACTGAATTACAAAACCCCAGTGGTCATCCTAAGGAGTACTTAAGGTTTCTGGGCACAATTCATGTGAGAGGGAAGTTACATTAGATAAATCTTTAAAGGTCCTTTCCAATCCAAACCATTCCATAGGATCATAGAAACTATTCATAGGATCTTTCTTCATGCTCACTTTCCTCTCTGCATATTTAAAACCAAAGCTCCTTTCAGCTGGGTAACACCTCAAAGTCCTGTTAAGGGTTGTTTACATCCTGCAAAAACAGGACCAAGATTACTACCCAAAACTCTCACTAGAGGGCACAAACTGCTTAAAAACACATCCGGAAAAGTTCCTTGGGGTCCAACGGCCCTGAACCCCCACCACAGCCCTGCCACAAAGCCTCCAAATCCAGACTGGTTCCTTCCCCCACCAACCTCTCCTTCTGTAAGGCCATTCCAGAACCTACGGGCTGTAACACTCAGGAACACCTTTAAAACTCCAAAACAAACTTTACTAATGACCAGCATACCTTTCATCTTAAGCCAATATTTTATTTCTGCTTAACTGGATTCTTTTCCTCAATTCTCTCTTTGTTCCTGAAATTACAATCACATTCACCTACTCTACAGTTACTTCAGGTAGACTTACCTCTTCTGCCATTCCAGAGGGAACACATCTCTGCTTCCAATAGTTTCAACTCATCTTTTTCCATATGGAAGATTTGAATTGTCTCTGTTAACTCCATTTCTGACCAGGGATGTTTGCAGTGACACCAATACTTCCTTATGTCTATTTGTAGCACCTTTTCTGATGCATCACCATCACCTTTGCCCTTTTCACAGCAAGCATCCTGACAGCTCAGCCCTCCTATGAACAATGTCCTACAACTAGGCCTTTCCAGCCAATCTGCACAAAACTCCCAGCACAATGGCCAAAAAACCCAACATCCTGGTAAGCACAACCAAATATTGCTATACAGCTTTCCTAAATCCATCTGTGGTTTGATCTTTTTTTTTTAAATTCTAGTGCTGAAGAAAATTCAAAGAAAACATGAGAGGTGTATCTTAGATCTGGGTCCAGGAGCAGAAGCAATTAAGTTCAACTAGCTCATAGAAAGCTTTTTGATATTTAAGATTATAGTCACTGATGATGAGATTCAAACAGTATAAACTGAACCTTTCTTTTTTATTAAATTTAGAGCATTTTCAAGCTATTGCAAGTAGATAACTAATGCTCTTTTACTGAAGAACAGCCCCTGCACAACAGCTGAAGGGACATCATCCCTAATGCAGCCCCTGATGAATTCCTGGCTTTCTCTCCAGCCAGGAGACCTGGTCCACACACTGCCCTGCGTAGGTAGGATGTGCAGTTCAGCTTAGAGCTGGACATCTATTCCTCAGAAACACCATGGCCTGCCACATGATTCCTGGGGTTCCTTGTACCCCACAAGAATCAGCCCTCCCAGAAATGGAAGGATGAGAATAAATGACAGGTTTAGGTGAAAAAAAAAAAGATCAGACCTACTTCTTCTGTGGGAAACATCAACTCCTTTACATTGCAGCCCCACCATTTCAAAAGGTGCAGCTGTCAGTCTTCCACCTAAACCTTCCTTCAAGCGTCACAGCCTCGACAGCAAAGTGATGATGCCAACAACAATACATGCAATATAACAGTAAAATAATATCTCTGAACAAAGCCATGTATTGGTTGCCACACAGTGTCTTCTGAGTGCTGATATAACAACTCAATGCCTTCATTAGTCCTATCGCCATCAGCAACTCCACATTTTGATCTATCACTGCACACCCAGGGACTTTCCATTAATTTTCCCTTTTTATTTATTGAGCTCCCATATATTTTCATGTTTATTTTTTACATTTGTCACAGAAACACCACTTACATGGTTTTTTACTTGCAATTAAGTTTTACTTTGGCAAGGAATTCTTGTTGCCAACTGGCAAAGACAGGAGTAATGAGCACAGTATGACTACACAGAGTGACTGTGGAAAAAAATTCAGATAGGATTTCTCAGCTTGTATTTTGACCACATCTACTCTGTTTCAGTGGAATTATTTGAGGTGTTTTCCATTTAGAGATGGGGTAAATTTATTTCTGCTTTTCCACTTGTGCCTTGGGTAAATTGTTTTTTTAGCTAGAAAAAAAAACCAGATACATACCTGAAGATTCACTTGTAGAGGCTCTGGTTTTCTTTTTTGCTTCTGGTAAGGTCTGATAGGGCTGTCCCACAGGCTCATCTCCTTGTATAGTGGTCAGATCGTGCATACTGAAACTCCTCAGCTTCTCAGTTATTGCACCCTGGCTCTGAAATACAACAACAGGGTCCCTGAAAGCACAGCACAGGCTTAACTTTGCTGCTCAGCTCGGGTTAAGGTGTTTAAGCCCATGCTTCCTCGCTGCACTACAAAACACAGAACATACACATGCAGCAGATTTACATTTGCTTTAGGTATTGCTTTCACCCAAGCTCAACTGGAGGTCACTCTCAGATGGCAAAGTTACACATAAACTGGCAGTTCCATCACAAATGCCTCATTGCACTCCTTTAACCTGAGCAAATAAGGGCTCCTTGGGTGAGAGGAAGGGTTTGAAGAGAAACACACATCAGAGATGTTCCATTCACTTCAAACATGGCATTTCTCTAGCAGTTCCGGGTAGCAGGACTGAGTTTAACACTTCCATTTTGAAAAGCATGGATGAAGAGCATTTCCCGCTGTTTTATATTTTACCCTCCAAAAATCTGAATATGCATAAGAAAGGAAAAACCTGTTAAAAATATGCTCTGTATCGTAACTCAAGGAACTGAGAAAGTGGCAGCTGTAGTTGACAGAAACTTCAAATCACAAACACCAGAGGTGCTGCCTGGACTCCAGTCTAGCAGGTCCTCCTACTACTCCAGCTTTACCGATATAATAACAACCCAAAATTGAATGATAAACAGGAGAATAGTTGATCACATGTGAACATTATTATTCCTTCTCCGACTGTTCTTACATCTCTTCTATATGGGACACAGAGAAAGTTCCCTGTTGGAAAGAAGGGCCATCAAGCAGTTCTTTCATCTTACATCAGATATTATCATTAAAGCACTGAAGATTAATTTACTGCATAAGCAACTAAAAGAACAAGCACACAAGAACAAGGACTCAAAGCCGTGTTAAAATAACATTTAATTCTTCCCCTCTGTGGCATGAGGCAAAAAAATCACCATTTCAGTGGAAGGTTGACAAGCCTGTGCACGAATCCCACTTCAAGCAAGCGCTCAAGACTTTGTTTCATTCTTACAAATGAAGCTTTTAAGTAAAAGCTTTACATTAGCTAGCAGCAGTAGAAATCTGGGTACAATTCCACACACTTTCCTCTGCAACAGCACAAGGCAGTTCTTGCACCACTGGCCACAGCCATTTGTTCCCACTCTGACGACAACAACTGTTTGCACGTGGTAGACCAGCACACTAAACTATTCCACATTTAAAATAGCCATGTAAAGGGAAGAGACAGTGGAGTTAAACTCCTTAAGCTTGCACAGCTACCAAAGGGTGGGGGTGAAAGTGGCTGAAACCTAATATTCATTTTCTAATGACTAGTCATTAGTACAGCATATAAAACTAAGTGTGCTACGCAGGCAAGAAGAACCTATTATAATTTTTACACCACTATTCATATATGGACACTGAACAATAACAAAGAAAAGGTTTCTTGTGAGAGAAGTAGAAGCCTTAACTTCTCCAGCTCTTCCTACATACTTGTAGGATGACTCACAGTTCTCAAAAGCATGGGAACAGCTTGCCTTTGAGTTAAAATGTACTATGGACACTGCACAGTCTCTGTATGGAAGACTGTAGAAATTCTGAAGTCAATTTTATTCCCCAAAGTGGTTTATTTAAGGCAAATCTCTTAAGATTCCTCCTAAGGCAGGAGAAATCCTGCCCTTTCACTACTTCAGTTCTTGTGAAGAGAACTGGAGGGAGAACAGCTCACGGTATCTGCTATAACACAGCACTGTTGATCAGTCTGTGTCCACTGCTTCAAGAGAAGCAACAGGACATGAGCCCCTGAACACGAATGAATATGTAAAATAGGCCGAGCTGGTTCAGTAGAATCCACACAAATTCAGCACAAGTCCACTTGCCAAGTGTGAACAGAGTCTGCTATAAAACAGTGACAGAAGCTGGTTTTGGCCCAAAGCACAAATATGGAAAGACACACTTGCACAACAGTTGCCCAGCAAGTTCATTCATCATATGATATACTACAAAAAGACATTTGGAAATCGTACAGGATAACGAATTTAGCCTATAACAACTAACATGCTAATGAGAATCCACATTACAAGCCTGTATTTCTTATTCTGCTGTAGACAGAGGATGAGATCCAAGCTGGAAACGTTCAGCCTTATTTTCCAGTGCAGCTTTTGGACAGAGAATTTTGTTTTTCAAAGGGGGGAAGGGGGGGGGGAGAAGTCAGCTGTGTGCCATAAAACAACACTGTGCCCTTAACCAAACTGCATGCTTGAGCTAGAGCTCCTGTGGAGCACTGCCTCGCTCAGGGAGGACCTAATGGAGTCATACAATGGCCCCTTCATTCCAAAAGCACTTGCCAAGATGGAAAGTTTTACTCAAGTTACACACAGCAAACATTAAGAAGTTTGAAAGGATACACACACAAATAAGAGAAGCAGCACACATGCCCGAGTCACAGGAGGAATGGGGGTTACACAAGCACTGCTGGGCAGGACAGTCACCATCACATTGTGCTAATCCTATGCAGGTGCTCCCTACATTGTCCCCAGTCTCCATCTCCCCCCCAGGAAGATCCAGTCTAGTAAAAAAGACTGATTTCTACTTCTTTACACTGCATAGACTAACTGAAGGACAAATGTCAAGGTGTTTTGTGTGGGTGTGCACATCACCTGCTCACACTGCATTTAGGACTGAAGAAGATCCTTCCACCCCCATGCCCAAAAGCAGCAGATAATTGCTTTCTGCTGAAACAAAGCATTTTGTGAGGATCTGGATTACTATCAGCTCAGGATGAAAGTCTGGCTGAAAAATATTAAATTCCTTCCTACAGCAGGAAATGTGAGATTAAATACCTTCTGCTGCAGGAAATGTGAGAGTAACATCCACATTTAGAATAATAATGCTTTAAGAGCTTCAATACCTGGAATTGAAAGTTCATAGAGTTATTAGTGACTGCTGGAAAGCAACGTTTGCCCAAAAAAAACAGCAGGCAGAGCAATCCAATTGCAGGTAGAACTGAAGGGACATCTCCTGCTTCCAATGCATGCCAAGGACACAGCAGCAGCCATCACCTCTCCCCAGATACCCACACCCCAAGGTGCTGCTCAGGAGAAGGTGGCAGAGCAGTCACCCTGCCTGTACTGGTGGCCCAGGCTGTCAGCAGCTCCTCCCAGTAAGGAAGAAATACATCAGGCTGCATCCAGCCCAGAGGCTGCCAACTAAATTCGAGCACAAAGGACTGAGACACACACATTTACAATCACAGAAGAACTTCAGTGCTCAAATTTCTGTGTAAGCAAATGTTTTAGATGAAGAGTAAATCTGTTGTCTTAAACAAAATTCAAGTCTTACAGAATAATTTTACTTTTCAATTTGATAGCATTTCGTGAAATATATTAAATGCTTTTCATAGTCCACAATCATTACAAGTGACCAACGTGAAACACGAATTAAAGCTGCAATACATTTCCAAAACAATTTTTTTTATAAATATATCCTACTTAAGGGTCTCCTTTCAAGACTACTCAGCCTCTAGCAAGCTATTAGTATTCAGTCTCATCACCTGCCTCTCACAGATGCAGTGCCACTCTCCATTCTGTTACTGAGCATATCCTTTCATAGTCTATATGCTTAACCCAGGCAAGTTGCTGTAAACAAACACCACACTGCGTCTGCCTCGGGACTCTTTTTGTTGTTTAAATTGGACCTGCAGCCCTCAGTGGCCAGGATCACAGACTAAAGCTGCTTGCCTTCCCTGGACAAGTTCTCAACGTGTCCACAGAGCTGCAGCACCCACATTCTCAGCTGCTCCCTCCCTGATCCGATCAGAGCTGACAGGGAATGACTCCTGTTCCCTCTCAGGCTGCAGAGGGGCTGCTGTCCCGTGAGTGACCTCTGCAGCAGGCCAGGCATGCCAGCAGGGAGGAGGATGAAAGCAGCGCTGCTGCTCACAGTGCTGCTGGCTGTGTGCCACAGCTGGCTGTGAGACACCTCCTTCCTCTGCCATGCCCGGAGTGGGAACACGGGGAACTCCCAGCAAGGCCAGGAAAAGGATACCCAGCCAGGAAAGAGGCAGCAGACTCAGGGCTACTAAAAGACATTCAGAAACGCAGCCCTCAAAACATATTATCCTCACTACCAACACTTCACAGATGAACACTGTTTGTGTGACCTCAGGAAGAGGGACAGAGCAGTTCACAGCTTCATTAGCACCACCCTGCTCGAGGAGACAAAGAAACCAGTTCTCACTGGTAGCTCAAGAAGTCAGGATTTATGTGTCGGCAAAAACTGAATCGTGCAGATAACCAGCACCTCAGAGGACCTGAAAGGCAGATGCATCAAAATATAAGATGTATCAGTGGAACTTAGTGTTGTGGATATAATTACCCCAAATCCATATACTGTTGAGTTGAAAGTGCTCTAACAACTTTTATGTCATTAAGGGCATCTTGTTTCCATTTCTTTCACTAAAAAAAGCTTCCTTTGGTATATAAAAAATCAGCACACACTATTTATTTCATCTCTAAGTCTCCTGACATCAGATTTTACAAAGATTTCTGACATGCTAATTTAACACAATTTATTTTGCTAATGTATGCTATTTAAGCAGGTTTTGAGGCACTAAATTTTCTATGAACAGTGGCTAACTGGTGCCAGCTAAAAATATCAGTATGGGAATGTAAGCTATAAGCCACTGCTCCTGCCAATTACATTTCGATTTAAATACAGCGGAGCAGGTTTAAATCTGTGCCAGATTTCAGCAGACTGACCCGGCTGGCTGCTCCAACTCCCCTAACAGAGCCAACCAGCCTTTTCATGGCAATTCCCTATTCCTTTGACAGCCCTTGGAGAAAGTCACTCTTTCCCACATTTGATCTAGAAAATATTTCAGCAAGTTTCCAAGCAATTTTACCACCCTCCCAAAGTCAGCATAAGCAGTTGGCTTGGATACTTCAGAGTCTCTTGTGACACAGGTTTAACCTCACACATATGTTTAACCTCCCCCTCTCCTAATTTGAGACCTGCTACATCAGAATAAGCATGCAGGCTTCAAAAAAAGTAAAAAAAAAAACAGTGATGAAAGTGTGTCCTCCTTCCCATCAAAACTGATCCCACTAACACAACTCCATTCTTGAAATCCTATAGCATGCTCCACCAGCTCATGCTGAAGGGATCATCTTTTCACCTGCTGGAGGCAGCAGTCAACTCCTGGAAAAATAGGGAACAAAAATCAAGAACACATACATTGTGTCCATTTGCTTTCCTGGAGCAGTCACGCTCAGCTTTCTGGAATGACAAACTCCAGAGGCTCAACATGCCAAAATAAAGGTTTTTCAGAGAGTTCCTCTTTGATACTGTTTAAAAAATCATGTCTATTTTAGGTCTTTGGTATTGTGGTGGTTGTTTTGCCCAATCATCTCATCTGCACTGAACTAATTCTGTACAAATATTCATGAGCATGTTTAACAAGTTTTAACAAACAGAGCAGGCATCTTGCCAGTCACAGCTGAATAGCAATGAAATCCAAACACAGACACTTTGGAAAAAGTTATTCATCATTTCAGAAGAAAGTGGGAGGAGATATTTGTGTTATTTATTTTACAGTACTTCTGTAACACCATATCCGACTGTAGCCAAACACGAGGAACACACACAGAGCAGAAGTATCCTTACAGGTGTACATTGTAATAAATTAGGATTTGCTGTTTGGCAAAGAATTTGCATTTTAGCATTTAGCACAGTTCTTAAACTTTTTCCCAGCAGAGCACTTTGAGGGTTTGTTTAAAAAGCCTATTTTCACTCTGGATACTTTAATTCCTTTGGAGGTGCACTCTATTTTATTCTAAATTATTTCACGTCTCAAGGCAATACTGAGAATTTGAATAACAAAAAACACCCCGCAGTGATCAAATTTAATCACATTCTCAGTATTTTAAGCTCATTATGACCATATTTGAAAACAAAAAGTGATTATGCTATCACCCACATGTATCTTTAACAGAGAAAACAAACAAGATATGCAGGGCTATTTTTCGAAACCTTTTTGAGAGAGCATTTGAAAATGTAGTTTTCAGAAGTGCCTTTGATTTATAGCATAAGAAGTTTATAAAGAAGCCCAAAAATTTACGTTAAATGCTACCTGTACCTACTCAACTTAAAAAGCAGTGTAGAGATCCCTGGCTGTCGGTTACCTGCTAACAGAGTTCAGGTTTTCAGGGCTGTTATTGTGAATTCAGCGGTTTCATTTATTCCCAGGAAGAAATTAATCCTCATTGCCTTAAAACTATAATTTAACTTGGACATACACCTCTTTCTCTCCATACCGTTTTTTTGTGTGTGTTTTGGTTTAAATTACTATTAGGTAGAATACACATTGTCTTAAGTTATAGTCCTTTCAGTGAGACACAAACTGCTTGGAGTCCTAGGTTTAAGCTTTTATTTTGGTTTCCTACACCTAGAACCCTCTGAAATACAACTGAGGATGGCAAGTTTTGTAGCAAGGTAATTATCTGGGAACAACCACAGGTTACTTCACGATTTATTGGAAATTACATGACAAAGCAAGTGTATGCTAAACAGCAATAGGCAAGCTTATGCTTAGTGTATTAAATTAATAATTCACTCAACAAGTTGCAAACAAGTTAATCGTGTCAAAGAGAACTTTTATCCATGGTAGTAGTCTTTCATGCCTTAATTCATATGTGGAGTTACCTCAGGTTGATTGGAGAAAAACAGCAGAAAAGCCAGAAATCCTTTAAACAGTTTGTTTATCAACGAGAAAGCGCAACAGAGACAGAAAAGAAACAATGGTCATCTTTACCAAAAGCCTGCTCAGAAAACTGCAGGGTACCTTTTGAACTAGAGTCAACTGATCCCCATCATCCAAGAAATAACTACAAGCCACCTTAAACTATCAAAGTATGAGGAGGAGTACAGTGCTACCAGCCTTTAAACGTGTTCCAGGTTTTCAATACACCTGCAGAATTTATTTTTTTTGTTTAGGAATGGCAAGTCCTCAGTACAGTTACACTGCTCTGTATCAAGGTAAAAAACAAATAATGCAAGCAGAAGGTTACCTTTACAGCTGCTGTCACTGCAGCAGTTGCTGCCAAGTTCAACCCTTGCCTTCCAAAATTCACCATGGTCTCATAGCCTCTTTCTTTGGCCTGCACGATGTACTCGTCAATCTCCTAAAAGCAAAACATTTACATTTTAGAAGGCTGTTGCTAAGAGAGACCCGTTACCCCACAGTATTATTTTTCCATCAGTAAAGGAAGACAAAAATATTTAAGAAAATATTTTATGGGATAGTTAGTCTTGTCTTTGTATGCTGGTGCTTCATTCACTACAACTCTCTAATTTAAAGAGGATTACACCTGGTCAAACAAGAAGATAAAATAGATCACTTTTGTCCAGCTCAGAAATGTTGCAGCTACACAGCAAGTTCCTTACAGAGAATAAGCTTGACTCGTTGGACAAAAGTTTTCCAAGAAGTAACATGAAATCAGAGCTCCTTAGAGAGGTAGAGCCAGCTCACAAAGAACTTCCAGAGCCAGAGCTTTGGCATAGTTAAGTACCAAGGACAATAGTCATGGCATTTACCCCCAGCTGTGATTAAGTGCCTGGAGTTGGAGATCAAGGGTGCAAGGTACTTCCCAACAGCTCACAGGGAAACATCCCTTTAGCTTCCCAAGCTGCAAACAGTTTATAGCTCCACCTTCAGAAGGTCAAGATGACCTCATTGTTGGTAGCAGTGGCCACCATGTCAGCTACCTGCTTTGCCTAATAAAGGCCAAGCCTAGCACTGACCTTCAGGAATGGTGTTTCTGGACTGTGAGGTTTCCCAGAGGCACTCTTCACACCTTTGCTAATTGTTCTTTCCACACATCCAAACAGGACGCTGAAGAAGAGCTAAGCAGAGCTGTGGCCCTGTCAGACTTGGGCTAAAGCTAAACATCCTCCAGCCATTTTTTGTTTGGGTATTTACTGCTGCAGACAAGTCTTCCCTTAAACCTCGGTAAAAAGTCTCTTCTCTTGTCCTGTCAGTTTGCCCACCAGAAATGCCCTTGATGTCAGTCACCTGGTGAGTGTCATTACCAGGTTATGCCAGAACAAATGGCAACACCAACAGCTTTTAGTAAAGCTGGGTTTGTGCTCCTGCAGAGGACACTGCACGTGTTCCCGCAGGACAGAGTCAAACTGCATCACTTCCACTCAGCCGGGCTCCCTGAAAGGGCACCACGTAGAGCAGGAACACCAGGCTCTCTGATGTCAACAGAGAGCAGGACACTGTCTGCTCAGGCAAGTCAGACAGCAGCACATACACAGACAGTCATGTGCTCTGCCAGTCCAAGTGCGAGCTGCCTGGCAAACCAGTGCTGCTGCTCTGCTTTCGCTGTGTACCCAGCGACAGCATCGCAGCATATGGCATGTCCATATTAGGAATTAAACATCTGACAAGTTATTTCTTACCCTTTCTTTAGAAGAAAGCAGCGGGTGGAGAAATTTTCTGTAGATTAAACTTGCCCCTCTGGTATATGGGGAAAGGAGCCAGATAACAAAAGCTATCTTCAGTTCATAGTACAGTGGAAACCTACAGGCAAATTAAAGGTTGCACAAAATCAACAACTGCAGTAAGAAAATGCACAGTAATTAATCATCATGAAGAGATCTTTTCAAAAAACGCAATTACGTATTAGAATATAGGATTCTTCACATACAAGGTACGTCAGACAAAAATTAAAGGAGTTAGATTTATGAATTTAATTTTTTTAACTGGCTACTGTAATTCAAAAAAATGCAAACAGTTAATGTACTTGCTTTGCATGACACATTCCTGCACAGAGAAATTCCAGCCCATCCTTCTAAGAGTTACATTCCCCTATTCAGTTTCTACAAAAAAGGTGGAAGTGTTACAGTCCCCACTTCAAGTGACAGTGCAGCAAACCTGAAACAGATGCTGCTCATCACATGCATCGGGACCTTTGCCTGAAAAAGGGGCTGTCAACAAGCACAACTTCTGTACGCAGAATGAATCATTACAAATGCGAGAACATCCGAAACAAATACAGTTCCTCCTGGAGTTCATAAACAGCAGGCTCTTACCAGGAGACCGTTAGGTCGGTTATTGTTTCAGTGACTGTGTACAGAGCAAACACAATCCAATACATCATCCAGCGAACCTGAAAATGAAAACACCGTCTCCAGTAAGAATTTTGATCTCACCTTTACATAGAACACACTACAAACTGTACAGTCTGTGCAGAGCTGTCAAAGCCAGACACTCAGCAGTATCTCAGTCTGCATAAACCAGGTTTCAAGTGAAGTTACAGGAAGGTCCTGAAGGATTTCTGTTCATAAGTAGAACTGGTTGCATCTGCATCAAGCTCTGCGGTTCACCAGGGTCACCACCTCACCTAGGCTGGCTTCTCAGAATTGATTCTGCCTCTACAAAGCTTTAGTGGTAAGAAAAAACAACCAAAACTCTGCAAAGAGTTGGTAGATTATCCTAACTGTGAAGTTCGATTCCCACTATAGCTCTACAGGAAATTTCATTCTCTTCCCCACTCACCCATAAGTTGATACCACACACAAAGTCAGCACTGGTGAGGCAGCCCCTGCTTTCACCTCACAACACGAGTTATTCAGCCACACATTGCCATTAATTTATCTCTGTGTGCTTAACATTAAGGTCTTAACACCAAGGCAAGGCAGCAAAAAAGCATTTTCATGGAAATTTAATTCTATTCATATGCTGAGAACCACAAAATTCTTGTTAATAAAGAAGCTCAGATGCAAGAATGTTAATGCTTCAGAGACTTACAGCTGTTTTTGTTTGTTTTAAGGTTTACACTACATATCAGTGCTTTGAAATCAGACAGTGCTCTCAAAATACAGGGTTTAGTTCTGTTTTATAACAGTTCACTAAATCTCTCATTTCTCTTGAACATTTGTTCAAATGTGGCCATCTATTTATTTTTCAGAATAAATACTATTGGAGTAGTTGGTGCATTTGTCTTCTCCAAGATATCAGCTGCCCAGTGCAATGCATTTCCAAAGTGGGTCAGTGCAAACCAACCACTGGTTATTTGCACTAAATGAACATCCACATGCTCTTTACATTCCAACCCTATCTATGCTAGAAAAAAAAACCCAACAAGACAAAAGCATTTAAAAACAAAAATAAAAACCAAACCAAACAAAAACTAACTAAACCCAAAACAAACAAAACTGAACCTAACCCACCACAATTATTAGAGACTAGTTTGAGTCCTAAATTCCTAGTACTCTCTTTCAAAAGGAGGAATATATATACTTTTCTACAGAGGACATGACTCAGATTTAATCTTCACTTTTAAACCAATCTTTTTCTGAAGTGGACTTTCAAATAAGTACTCAAACCCTAATGATACACTGCTGCCTTCTTCATAGCTGTGCATTATGGTTTAAAACCACTTCCTTTGTCAGAACTTGAGACCCATTTATCTTAAATGCTTTTCTGCATTTTAATTTGAAAAGAAACTCAGTCATGTGATGACATTCTTCACTTCAGTCTCTCAGAGGATTTAGATATTTCAAGCTTGAATAAACTAAGACAAACCTACACAACAGCTGAAGTCATTGCTGACAGGCCATGTGATATTTAGACTGGTGACCCTTCCATGAACCACAAGCAATACCTGAATAAAAATAAAATTAAATCGAACCTTGCCCCATCAACCTAAGCATAATGAAGTGCAATTTTTAAGATGCCATGCAAGACTGAATTTTTTTCCAATATATTTTATCCACGCTATTTTTTCTTTAATCAACATCTAATTATTCAATTAGGAGAAACAGTGAAAGTGGAATTTCTCTTGGGCTGCTAGCAACAGCAAGAAATGCTCTGCAGAAGTGCACATGAGATCTGCCAGAACTCCTGCTGAGGTCTGGGCAAAGAGTCTATAAAACACAAATCATATTCAAGTACAACTAATGCATTAGGTACCAAAAGTATCCTTGACAAACAAATCTGAGTGACTCAAGGTGGTTTTCATACTAGACAAACAAACAAAAAAAAAACAAAAATAAAACATGAAAAACCGAAGGTCCGATTTTCCACCACCCAGAAGACTATCATCTACTTAATTCTCAAAGATGAAGTTACAGAAGCTTTGAATGAGTTTTGCTTTTCATGTTAAAAGGGTGATTACAGATTTGTTTTGTTGAAGATGTTTTGGTTTTTTTTCCACCAAGTGTTAAGCTCATCTTTGTTGGCTCTGGCTGAAGCACATTCTTTCAAGTCAGGATTTTGAAGCCAGGATTTGAGAAGGCTGGTCTGTTCAAGCCTTCTAAACTACATTTCAGATGCTTATTACAAGTGCTTTGGTGTAATACAGTGCAAAAACTTCAAGTATCCCAGTCAACCTTATTAAATCAGAGTAATTACAAGAACAAATAAATCTCCTTAAAGGCACAGATCCATAAGTCTTTTAAATTACCACAATCAGCACAACACTTTTTTCCCCTAGAAATAATCTTTGAACAGTTTGCTGTATCATGACCTACTCAAGTCGAGATGTCCGTTCTTTCTGTTTGTTTGTTTTCACTGGTGGAAGCAGTGACTGAGTGAAAAAACAGCACTGTTACAAAGCTCTTACATTCCAGCAACAAACACAGATGGCTCCTGAGCCACAGGCAAGCCTGGAAAGGAAGTGTTCTTGAGCCACGATGTGACTGGCAGCAGAGCTGGGCCATTTGGAAGGCTGCAGGTAAATCCACACTCTCTCTGTGAAAGAAAATGACCCAGCAGGGAAAATGAGAGCCATGGATCATCCCTAAGACCTATGTGGACACTCGACCAAACCGGCAGTGGAGTGGTAATTCCCTGACAGTCACTGTCATTCCCTGCTAATGAAAAAGTCACTGTGATGGGTCTCATTCATCTCGGCCCCATGAACATTTCGTATTCAAGTGTAACTTTTGAGACTGCTCAAAGACAGGCTCACGCTACAGAGCTGGAAAAATACAATTACAGGCCCTATTAAGGAGCTCCTGGGTAAATGACAGCTGTCTTTCTTGGGCATCCATTTTTTTTAGAGATACCCAAGTCATAGCCAACTGGACAACTGAGATGAGCGAAAAATCTCAGCATTCCAAAACATTACTGCTCTTTTTCTGGAGACATATTGCAAGAGGCAATGGTAACCTTTTAAATCAAAAATTTCCTTTATTTGAGTAGGAAACTGTTATCCCCTACTTAGCCTGTGGATCTCTTTTTGAAGGAGCAGGAAGAAAAAGCAGATTATAAATTCTTTGCATTACAGACTTTCCTGACAGGGTAAAGTAAGCATGAGATGGAGGGAATTCTGCTCTTGGTTTTGATGAATTTTTTTTCCTCCCATAAGCTTAGCTCTGGCAGGCACCAGCTCTGGCTGCACAACTAAGTTCTAATCAGCTTTACATAGATCACTCTGGAGCCCTGATGGAGTGACCAGACTAAATTAAGACATTCAAGGGGAGGCACAACACCTACAACATTCTACTGCTCCGACCAAGGACAAAACGGAGACATCACACACCCAGACAGCAGCCTCAGGTCACAGCTGAGCTGCAGGAACCGCTGGCCCTGCCCACCCTGAGTCAGGCAGCCCAGCTAAGGACAAGAGCCAGGACAGAACACAGACATCAAGTCAGGCTGCCTCTTAAAAGAGGGAAGTAACTCAGTGACCAAAGCTCCTTGTGACTGCAGCTGGGTAACATTCTTGTGGTTCTCATCATTGCTCACACCGACAGGTAATTAATTTAATAGCTTAATTCAAAACTGCAGTAACTATAATTGTGTTTTTCTCCCTCTTTCTCTTCTGTCTGTTCTACTTTTCTCCACATCACCTTAATTGATTGTTTTTTCCTATCCTGGTTATATGTTTTCTCCTCTTTGAGGAACAACAGATTAAGGAGAGCTGCCCTTTTCTCAGGTAGGTTTCTGAATTCCCTGTTGAGCTCCATACAATGGCAAACTGCTGCTATTCTTCTAAAGGTCACTGAGAATCAATTTGTTGTAGCTTATACTTCAGGTGAAGGCAGAATTAGGAAACTTTCCTTCTACCCCATGCCCAAAACTGCATTACTTTGGGCACTTGGCTGAAATGCAGCCAAGCCTGTAAGGTTCACGTTAAAAATTCTCCTAAAAATATCCATATACAGCATAGTGTGTTGGACATGTTTCAGCATGAAACTATGAAGAGTCTGAGACACCTTAACTTTAGCCCTCCAAATAAAAATCACAGGATTGCCACTAGGCTCACACAGATGTTGTATCTCACACTAAGATCAACTGAGCTTTCAAATGATTTATTGCACTGCATAATGAAAATATCACAGATGTATGTCAGCAGAGGCATATGGTTAAACAATCAAAAGGAATGAGACTTACATATTCTTTCACATTTTTTGTCTTCACAGCTTTGTACGAGTAATATGCAGGATACAGCATCCCAAACACCAGCCTATTGGAAAATAAAGAGAGTTTTCAGGATCTGTTACACCATAGATGACAAAACAGTGACAATACATCATTAGAGCAATGCAGCCAACTTGATAAAAAAAATCCCGTTATCTAGCTTAAAAAAAAAAACAAAACAAAAACAAACCCCACTGTGTTATAGGTTCTTTGGAGGAAGTTCCATGACAAGCAAAACTGTAACAGAAAAGGCTGCATGCCCTGAAGACAAAATGTTTTGTAAGACTGCTGGTAATAGACTGGATCAAGTAAAACCAGTCCTGCAGTTTGTCCCCACCAAAAGACTTTCCACACCATCAGTGCTATCACATTTGTGATGAAGCATTTGAAAGAGAAACCATTTGTCTCTCACTTTTACAGATTTTTCATCTATACTTTCCCACTCACTTGACTGTCGGGTAGCATCGCTTCAATTAAAAAAAAAAAAAGTTTTATTTTTAAATTTAAACAGCAATTTATCCTCTGAATGTGTCTCCCTCAAAGAAACGGTATAAACATGAATTGGGACAAAACAGAACTTGGAGAACACTTCTTCAAAAGCAACTGATCTCCAAGCAAAAGCTTTTTACAGTAGCAGTGAGGTGCTCATAAAGCTGAAGATGACCTCAAGTTAAATGGGAACAGTAGCACAAGACAAGCATAATAAAAGTAACTGTTTTTTCCCATCTAGCAAATCTTTGTGTTACTCAATACTGGTCAAATCAGGAGTTCGAAAAGCCCCTATTTTAGTAGTAACTTTTTCTTTTAAAGAATTCTTGCAGAAGTCACTTAAAAACCAAAGGACAGACAGCACATATCATTAGTGTTCAATACCGCTGTGACATGGAAGTGTTGGGAAAACTGCCACTTGAACACCAGAAATGGGCAGACAGGATTGAAACGAAACATCAGCACATTTAGCCAGTAATAATAGGAAGCAGTGAAGTTTTTATCTCTGTCCAGCCAGAGCTGACATTGAAAGTGTGGCAGGATGCTGCTGCCAACTGGCACCACTGCCTCCCTCAAGGGAAAGTCCTCGAACCTTCGTTAAAGCTACCAGGCAATTTTACAGCAGAAAAGCCAACTTGTCAACAGTGAGTGTAACTGAAGGTCAGCAAATTGGCTTTTACCCCCAATCTACACACGACAGATCAGTGTACTGACAAAGGAGAGCTCCCTGCAGCTGACTGGGGCAGCAGCACACAGTTAACAGACCAACGTGTTCCAGGCATTTTCCTGTTTGCATCCCTACCTTCTACCATCTCAAAGCTGTCAGCAACACCTACTCTACACATTATAAGCACATCCATCCTCTGGTATTTCAACAGTAACTGCCCAACACACTTCAAGGATGTGCCAAATTACTCCCTGGCTTTTCAAATTTAAAAGCTCGAGTTGTTATTTTTAAAAGGGCTGTTTGTATTTCACACTGGATATCAACACACTGCACTGATGTACAGACAAAAACAAAGGCAGTTTCCACAGATGGAAACAGATTTCAGCCAAGTAGGATGTCCTTTATTTTACTAGTAGATATATGGATAATCCTGCTTACCAATGTAATTTCACTGCCAGTTGTAAGCCCAGCTATTTCAGTTTTTCAGCTGGACTCCGCAACTAACATTTGTTTTTTGGTACAGCCACTTCCTTTATAGGCCTTTTCCCTAATTTAAAGAGAAATGTTTCTCAAACATATCAGGAGATCAAAATCGAAGAAAAAAATGTATCAAGTAGCCTTTAAATCTGAATGAAACCATGTATTTGTGTATCCATATAGCTGTATTTTTAAAAAAAACATAACACACTTCCTGTATTGTCACATAATCTATGGGCTTACAGTTTTAAAAGCTTTGAAGTGAACATCATCTTGAAAAACTCATTTCTGAAGCAAAGTATTTTGAGTTTGCATCTGACTGATAACTGAAGAATCAGTCACCTGTACACACATCTCTGGCACTGAGCACATTTAACATGGATAGTAAACAACTCTAAAGCCAACGCTGCAAAAAAAGAACTAAAAGAAACCAAGACACAAATGAAAGCCACCAAGTCGCTCAAAAGGACTACTTGGCATCCAGACTCCCAGCACCATTAAACCAACAGGGCATTTAAGGCTTCGGTCTGTCGCATTGCCAAAGAACTGCCCGGAGGAATAGCGTTTGGCACTTGATTCTTTCATTCCTCTGAAATGCAAAAGGGGAACAGTCCTGGCCCTTGACTAATAGTAAAAGCAATTCAGCAAACTCCTTGAGTGTCAGATACTCCGGAGACAATGCCATTCACTAAGTTCCCTTTCCTTAACAAGTCTGGTAACAGAGATGACACCCCACTGCCCACCCACTGACAGACTGAAGATATTTGGCACAGATACAGAGCCCACACTTGCTAATGTGTGCAGCTACATCTTTCTTCTAGATGAACTGTAATTACTATCCCATGTATGGTTTAGCAAGTTTAGTCTAAACAAGATTTCATTTGAAGGGAAGTTTGCTAATGGAAACTAAATAGCAGAACAAAAAATCTAGAGAACAACCCCTGAATCTTTCGCTGTTCCTGGCTGTAAAAAGGCAGATATGGCCACACCCTTATCAACACATCCATTAAGGTTTCAACTGGCACACACTGGGAAAGCAAAAGCATTTCTGCTTAGACTGTGTGCCATTCATACACTTCTAAGCCACTCCCATCAAAGATAAGCAGTTTGCATTTTTTTCCTCTTTTTTTTTGGCTACCAAATGGTAAGGCTAACCAGTTATGCACTAAGCTCTAAATGCTATACATCTCTGTGGTGCCCTCATGCTCAAAATAAGGCGTAAGGAGTATCTGTAAGAATCCTATTTAGGAAGGAAAAAAACAAAAACCCTAAAGGTGGTGGGTTGGCACTCACCAGTTACCATCACGAGCAATTATTAATCCAGCTGGGGGAAAAAAATTAATTTATTGCCAATCAAATCAGAGAGAAATAAGAATAAATCTTAATTATCTTCCCTCCACCACCACCATCCCTTCTTCCCAGGCTCAACTTCGCTTCCCAATTCTCTGCCTCCTTCCCCACCAACAGCACAGGGGAAGGGGAGTGGGGATTACAGTCAGTTCATCATACTTGGTCTCTGCTACTCCTTCCTCCTCAGGGGGAAGACTCCTCACATTCTTCCCCTGTTCCAGCATGGGGTCCCTCCCACAGGGGATAATCCCCCACGAGCTGCTCCAGCGTGAGCCTTTGCCACAAGCTGCGATTCTTCAGAAACTGCACCACCGTGGAACCCTCCCATGGGGTGGAGTCCTTCAGGAACAGGCTGCTCCAGTGCGGGATCCCTGCAGGATCACAAGTCCTGCCCGCAAACCTGCTACAGCGCAAACTCCTCTCTCTACAGGGCCACAGCTCCTGCCAGGACCCTGACCCAGCACAGGCTTTCCATGGAGTCACAGCCTCCTTTGAGCATCCACCTGCTCCAGCGTGGGGTTCTCCAAGGGCTGCAGGTGGATCTTTGCCCCACCATGGACTTCCATGGGCTGCAGAGACGCAGCTGCCTCACCGTAGTCTTCATTTATCACAGGCTGCAGGGGAATCTGTTCCAGCACCTGGAACACCTCCTCCTACTCCTCCACTGACCCCGGTGTCCACAGAGTTCTTTCCCTCACGTATTCTGAGTGTCTTGTCTGCTGTTGTGCACTTTTCTTCTTCATCTTCTGAAATCTGTTATCCCAGCAGTGCTACCACTGTCACTGATGGGCACAGCCTTGGCCAGCAGTGGGTCTGTCTTGGAGCCGGCTGGCACTGGCTCCATCAGAGATGGAGGAAGCTTCCAGCAGCTTCTCATAGAAGCCACCCCTGTGAATCCTCTGCTACCAAAACCTTGCCTTGCCAACTCCCCCCCTCCCCCGAGCATTACAACTGGGTCCTAAGTTCCAGACTAAACCGCCTCCGTTTTCACATGTCCAAAAACAAAAGCTCACCCCGGCCTTTTTGTCCTGAATGTTTTTTGAAAAGCACTACACTAGACAAAGTCTTTCTGTCCAGCACCTGACAGAATTCAGCTCCATTCTGCCATTCAGTTACACAACACTAACCACAGCAATCTGCAGCAGAAGGTTATGTATTCTAGTAATTACAAAGCTTCACTGTGACCAAAATGTTAGTCTGCTAAGGGGACAGGGGAGTGTGAGGATAAGCTCCTGAGCCCCATACCAAATTTATCCTTCTTTTTCTTCCACCTTGGGCAAGGGGGAAAAAAACAAAAACAAAAATACCCCACATGAATCCTATTAAAAGAACACGTTTGCTAACAGTAGCAAACCAACTCAGCAACTCCTGCAGCACATTACAGTTACCAAAAGGCAGGAATGTGATCAGGAACAGGTCTGTTAAAAGCCTCATAGCATTCTTAGAGAGTAGCACCAAAAGCCAAGGGAAAAAAGTCTTAACAGTTAAAGAATACACCCAGAACCACCAACAGATCTGAATAAAGCACATTCTTGAGCAAAGCAAGGAGACTATTAACCTTCCACCTCAGAAAGCTGGAATTCTCCAAAGCAACTGCCAGATTCTCCCAAAGCACAGCACAACCAACAGCAATGCAGTTACCCAAGGAGTTGGAAGTCACCTTAAAGTTTTAAGGGGAAAAGTTACATCCCTCCCAATCCTTCTAGAAAGTGGGACTTTTCTATGCCAGGAGCATTTTTTTAATAGGCCCTAAGCATAATAATTGCAAGCAGTCTGATAGGAGACAATCAAACCCGTCTACCAGTGCAGAGCTCCAAGCTCTGTTACGTGCATCCTATCCACTTGTGTTTATGGAATATTTATTGACTTACCCCAAATTAGGGAACCTGTTGCCAGATACTCTCCAAGTTGTCTCAATATGGAAACAGCCCTGCATCAATCTTAAAAGAATTCTAAAAAGAGCACAACAAAAAATTAAAAAAAAAAAAAGTTCTCTTCTGTGAGGGATGTTTTCACTGGAATCTGTGTGGAAGTGCTGATGTACTTATGGGCAAGACTCTACCTAACACAATGAAGATCAGAGAGTGCTCTTAATTAATCACTACCTTGGTGCCTAAACACACATTAGATGTATTACCTCCTTCAGCAAGAATTACCCCTGAATTTCCAACCCACAGCTTGCAGTGTATTAGGGCAGTTCACCCACCAGCAAGGTACAAACACAAGTCCCTCAAGTTCCACTGCCCAGCAACAAACCTACTGTATGTTTGCTTTAATAGGTCCCTCTCAGGGGCCTGTGGCAATCTGGAACAAGGTACTCCTGAAGCAAAATCCAGGCTGCCCTCTCTAATGAGTCAGCCTGGAAACTCTTTCACACGGACAAGCTGCATCAGTGCTCTAAAACAGCTCTCCAGGCACTGCTGGTACATACATCCTGTGAATCAACTCACCTCCTGATCACACACAGATCCCACACAGTGCAGAAGTGCTTGGGGAGAAGCTACTTATTGACATATCAACCTCGCTAGAAGAGTCTGTACCTGGAGATCCTGTCCAAAACCTGTGCTCAGGACCAGCCAGCCTCCTTGTGCTGCTGGACACAAACCCAATATGCCTTAGGCATATTTTAACAGAAGGGCCCAAGCCTGGAGATACCATCAACATGTCACTAAACAAACAAACCAGAAAACCAAAATCCCCACTGGCTCACAAATCCTGCTCAAAACAGAGTCAAAACGCCCAAGAAACCCTGTAGTACAGAAAATTTCAAAAAGGCAGTACTGGAAAGCACACAGAAAATGTAACAGGAATAGAAGTCGTTATAAGAGTCTCAGTCACTTCTCCGCATGACCACCTATTCACTGCTGGATTTTAAGACACATGTTTGACTGCTGCTGTAACAGAGTCCTGACAGCCCCTGTGCTCCTTCCTGTTCCTGACTCACTGACCTAACCCAGGTTAGCAGAACACTCAGCAGGTGAGCTCACACCTTCCAAGCACTCACACCGAGGAACTGCACGGAGGATCTGTAACACCTCCACGTGACGAAGAGCAAACACTGATTGCCTCCAGTACAGAGCAACCCTTAGTAGGGAACGTCAGTGTTCCACCTAGCTCACAGCTCAAGCTCAATAGCAACGTTTCATCCCTGCTGGAGAAGTGTTAATTGCCAAAGCTGCTCACACTTATTTAAACCTCATAAGTTATCTTCTTTCAAATCTACCTGAAACACTCAGATTTCTCTGTTGTTATGACTGCTTACCACTGGCACCAGAGGATTCGTGGCCTCACATCAGCCAGCTGTGCTATCAGGCAGAAGCACAACTTCCCCCACGCCTCTTGGGACAGCCTGGCATGACTTAGTCCTTGTACTAAACTGTGCTCTTCTTGTAATGATCAGCAAGGACTGACAGCTGGACTACAAATAGCAGAAGAAACCAACTGACTAATTAGTTGTTTAATTTTTTAAAGAAGGACAAACCAAATCTAGTTTTCAGCAGATATGTTCTATTTTTATTTAGTATATGCATGAATAAGCTTACTTATAAAGCAGGGGCGCAAAAATACAACTAAATACACAGGGTTTTTTAGGTTTAAAGATGAAAGATGATACCTACGAGCACGTTCAGAGAAACTGTTGCACAGCATAAAGCCCATTTATATTTATATTGTGCTTTAAAAGGGTTCACATAATAAAGGCAAATGACAGAAAACACAGAAAGACACTTATGAGCTTTCTTACTTTCCAAAAAGTCCTTTACACTTACTGCTCCTGGAGATGCTACACCCGACACACAGTTTTCATGAGCAACGTGATCCTCTCAATTTAGGATACTTCTGAGAGTTCCTAAAACGCATCACAAGTTTAATGCAGAGGATGTGCTGAACAAGATTAACAGAAACATTTTACAAACCTAAAATGAGGTGTTTAATTTTGTCATGAGGTTAAGTTACACACGCACTTGACACTTAGTTTCTTGGCTTTCATAAATGCAAGTAAAAAGTTACCAGCTCTCTTATTCACCTACTTGCTCAGCTTTCTGTCCAGTGTCCTCAAAATCGTCAATAAATGGATTTCCACTGAGATGCATACCTTATCAACTTTGCTTCTCACCCTACATCAAGTCTGCTAGAGACTTCAGAGGATTTCACAAGTTAAAATCTACAAGAGTATCTTCTGTCAGTATTTTCGGAGCATCATCAACATCAAAATAGCTGGCTACAGGAAACTAACATTTAAAATAGGGGTCCCAAATAAAAAAAATGCTTCTGCTTGTTCCAAGGAAAACCTCATTTTATTTTTGAGCTGTCTGTCAGTGAAAGGCAAACCATGCTGCACATAACCACACATTCACACGGATTGCATTTAAAAAAAAACAGGTGTTCACACTGCTATTGGTCACAGTATGTAGAATATTAATCTGTGCCATTCTAGGGGGAAAAGTGAAGTTCAAAACCCAAAGGCTCCTATTTAATCATTACACATCCTGGAGCCTAAGGGTGTCATCACAGACCAGCCTAAAGGTCCTGCCTCTGCCAAGGAAATGCTACAAAAACACCAGTTTGAGCAAAGTAATAAGTGAAACGTCGTAACACCAACTCCTGAAGTAAACATGTCTTATCTCTTCCACAGACAGCCGGAGGTTTTGCTTTTGATCATTTTAAGTTATTTACATCTCATTTTTTTGCCTTAAGGTCCTTGATTTTCAAGCAATTCTGTTAATCTTATGATGTATTTCTGAAGCCTCATCGGGCATTCAAAAACCAAACCTCCCCATTGTACAGAGGAAAAGGTTTCAATGAACTTTATATTTGGCAGATACTGATGAGATAACATCTGGACTTCTCATTCCCAAGTGTTTCCTCAGTTATACTTGGTACTTAGAGAACCCTGGGAATATCCTGTTAGACAACAAGTCAAGACTGACAAGCAGAATCTCTACCCATCTTATTCACGCAGTTGTATTAGTAGCTACTGTCAAAAATACCATACTAAAAGCTACTTGATTTCCTCCCTTTTGACCCCCAAGAATTTTTTTTCAGACCCACACATTAACACAGTAGTTTGGGGGATAGGTTTTGCTCTCAAAAACAAATACACACTGTGCTGGTTAACCAAAGATGCATTTTTGAGAGAAGCATTCTGTTAACACCAATATGCTTCACTAGTAATATATTAACAGGCTAAGAAACCAGAAGATACAAAAGAAATGTGTGCCTTTTCAGAAAGGTCATTTTCCAAATGCAAATGAAAGGTGATCTGTCCAGTTCACATTATTCTTGTTATACAAATGTAAATTCCTTTTGTCTCAAGCACTGATCGTTAACTGTTAGACAGGAAAAACTACCACTCAAAAGTTCTAGAACAGTGAAACCAACGGTGCTTATATTGCATCTACAGCAAATTAATGACTGCCAAAGCAGTCATGTAAAATATGTATTTTGTGTTTCTGTGCATATATTGTCTTCCAAGTGAACAGTAAGCAGTTTGCTGCTGAAAAATGTGAATAGGTCAGCTTCTAAAATACTCCAATACTAACTACACTGCAACTGAGTAACACTAGACATGCCTTTACATATAAAGAAAACCACGCGTTCTAGAACAAAATCATA
>JAYRBT010000178.1:4927095-4951346 GCA_036023395.1 Myiotriccus ornatus
CCCCCCCCCCCCCCCCCCCCCCCCCCCCCCCCCCCCCCCCCCCCCCCCCCCCCCCCCCCCAACATGAGCAGACAAATGAATAGTAAGAGCACAAAGCCTAAAAATTAAATTTTGGGGTTTTTTATATTACAGTTTAGGGTAATGTTACTGTACTATAAAAACTAACCAAGCTATCTCTAAACTAGTGACCATCTTCCTCACTCTCCATGTTTTTGATTGATGAGTTACAAAACAGGTTGGGGGGAGGAAATATCAAAACCAGACAGTGGTAGGAAGGTACAAGCACAAACTGTTTTCTGATTTTCCCCTTTGAGCACTGCAAGTTCCAACAGCTTTACTCGCACAACAAAGTACAGCATTATGTCAGACTTCTCACTTCGGGAACAATTCTGCTTTGGGAATCCTTGCACTTAAAGCCAGGACGGAGGCTTTTGAAATAAACTGCACTTAGTTTTCGACATCAAATGCAAGTTCCAACTGTCTTCAGCATACGTGAGCAATGTTTCAGAGATGATAAACATGGGGAAAACATTCATCCAGTTAAACCCACCTCCACGTCGATGCTTGCAGACAGGCTATAAAACACAACACAAACAGGAACTACGCCCTATTATTTTGTCAGTGATAAACTGAACAGCAAAGTAACAGCGATGGCTGACAAAAGGCTCAGTGCAGAGTTCGTCACTGTGGGGTGCTTTATTTCCCTCCTGTCCAAAAGCATCTCATCAGACTGATTATTCAGTGCCAACGAGGACAACCATGTTTGAAGTCAGGCTAGTCAGCAAAAACCTTACAGTCATCTTAGACTCTCCAATAGTAAGTTGTTACAGTCCAGTTTGGCAAATCTTAAAAGTGTTATAGATTCACGACAAAGAGACTGTACTGTTGCCAGCTATGGTATTTTCTTCTCTAAAAACCCAAGGCTTTCACAGGTTTTGAAATATTGCAATTTCAAAAGCAGAATGAAAAGGACCAAAAAGTTCAGAGAAAGCTTCTTTACACACGAAGCACCAGAACAGGGGGTTTTGCCAGACATGTTTTTCACATATATTTTTTAATAGTTTTGTATCAAATATTAAGAAATTAAGCAACTCTTGTTTAAATATCCAAATTTAGCTCAGGATGTTCAGCATTTACAGAAGGATATCAAGAGCTGCCCATAGCACAAAATAACCCAGAGAGACAAGCCCTTCCATCTAAGGTGCAGAAATACTCAAGAGTCTCCAATATGCTCAGCTGAGGCAGACATCAGTTTGTGGAACATTCAAGAGTGGAGGTTGTTTGTTTTAATTAGAAACCTCCTTTTGTGCCAGACCATGCAGTTCTTGGAATTCCTTTATCTATAATGCATAGGACACAGATGTGGATTTCAGCACGTTTTGTAACAAGAGCACATGCCAAGACCATTAAGTAAGAACGTCAGACTCCACAGGACGCCTCTTGTCGTGCTCCATCTGTTTTGAGCTTCAGCCCACCCGCCTGCCATGGGCTGCGAACACAGACTCTGATCATGCTCTGCACCTACCCCATGCCCTGAACACGGGACAGAAAGGAGCAGCCAGGCTGCACGGCATATACTCATTTAAGCCAAGGTGTGCTGGGCAGGCAGCTTGGGACACTTACTCCTAACAAGTTGTCAGAGCCAGTCATTTTGCAGGGCCCTAACCAACGCAGGAGGTGTTACAAATCGAGTGAGCAGACTCTTCTCCTTGTACATATTAGGACTGCCCCACTGAGAAGCTGAACTATTGGAGAGAAGTGCTCTGATGATTTCACTGCTGAATTATGTAAATGATTTTAAACTTTCACACAGACAGGACAATACACATAATTGCTAGACTTACACATGCTTACAGATTTCAACCTATAAAATTTAAGATGATTTAAAAAAATATGACACTTTGAATAGAGCAGGTGTACTGTTATTATTACTGGAACTAGTTTCACTACTAGAAAGAATAAGCAGCAATGTGCAAGGGAAGAATGTAGTTTCAGAGTAGCTTTAATCACTCTGGTCATACTGAGGCCAGAAACAATGCCAGTTTTGTCCTGCAACCTTCCATGCTCAACACAGCACTCACCCAGCAACTACACAGCATGAGCTGCTGCAATTCACTGCAACTAACAAAAGATCAACTTCTGCCAATGCTCATTTTCATTCGGGTTGGCAAAACAACCAGACTCACCCTGTGGCCACAGGGCAACTTTTGGACCCCGTGGAAAGTGAAGGAACAGAGGGTGAAGGGCAGAAGGGGCCCTCGCAGCAACAGGCCGGTGAGATCTGGTTAAACAGAGCATGAGATGCCAAGGGTAACTGATACATGGTGACTGAGTCTTTCCAGTTCTGTGATGAGAGACATTTCAGCACATCTCTCCGTCTCAATCCCTCACGTGATGACAGCAGCTGCTTTTTCCCCACAGGTGCAACAGCAATTTACAGGCCTTTAAACTGGAAGGATACAGGAAGAAATTCAGCATCAGCAGCAGTTCAACATCCCTCATCTTTCAGCTGGAACCATCCTGCCAGGAGAGCAGGCTACAAACAAGTTAAAAAAAAAAAAAAGTTTCCCACAAATGGCCCTTCTGACTTGAAGATTAAGCTACTCTTCGAAACAGTTCACGGTGGTATTGCTACTTAATTCCATCGATGAGCTGTGATAGTTTCAAGACAACATGCTGATTAGCAAACAAGAGGGCAAATACTTTTGTCCTTCATGCTTTCAAGTTTAAAAATTGTATTACAAGAGCAAAACACAATCTAGGTTTACAAACAAAGCATACACCGTTACACACATGTCTAGCAATTCTCGGGGCAGCTGGAAACGTCAAACAAAAAGAAAATATTAAAAGTAGAGCAAGCTAATGCCTTGGAAACGACCATGAAAGAAACAGCTCCAATCTGTAAAGTAGCAAAGGCTCACAGACTAACACCTACCTTCAGGTCACCTCCTGTGTCCCCCAGACAGTCTTTGTCCAGCTTAACCTATTTACAGTTATAATCTAATATCAGAACCAAGGAATACTTGCTGAATCTTTTATCTGTACATCTCTTGCTCATTGCAAGGCTCTAAAATGAGGGTAGGGAAGGTAGACATTATATGTACAAACAGAAAGCTAACTACTAATACCCAAGACAAATATATCCTCCCAAGGACCACTGCAACTCTCCCTTCTAACATTCATGGATGCTGACCAACTTTACTGGCAACAAACTGTGTACTTAAACATGAGGGTAGAGAGTGTTGCAAACCAACACAGATGGGGGAACTTTCATTTTTAAGTGAGGAGAGGAAAAAAGTTAACAGATTACAGCAGACAGTCTGCTCTAACAGATTGCAAGTACAAAATGGCCATCTACTTTGTATTTAGGATGCTTCACATCTTTGCTTGGCACAAGAGGATGGTCTGATCTCATCCATACCAGGCTGTGACTGACAAGTACTCAGCGTGTTTACTATTAAATACTGTCTCAGCAACTGATGCATACACAATTGCTCAGACCTTACAAATGAGAAGAATGAGCAATCAAAGCAGACTAAAAGTCAAGCACAAGCTCTATTTGAAGTTAACAAGATGGGCAGCCACAAATTTCAAAGCTATTCCCACCATTAGGGACTAAGAACGTGACAAGATGTACCACTCCAAGGAGTTTTCTGAGACTCTGAGATTACCATTTTCTTGTTGGTTTTGTAAGGGAAAAAAGGATAAACCCTGCAATAAACATTCCAAAAACTGCCAAAATAGCGAGTGTGTTTTAGAAGTAATGACAACCTGTACCTACTACAGCAGCAAGCCACTGACACAAAACTTGAAAATTAAAAGATGTTTTAATTATGTGCTTCCAGTCTTCTGCTTCTTGACATAAAGAAGACATGCAATTAGTACAACGTATTTCACAAGTTGAGGTGCTTAAGTATAGAAGAATTTATAGAGCAAAGGGAAACGATTTCATTAAAACAAATATCAGTAGGTGGAACAGTGAATTTGAACCACTCCCTGTTTCCTGTGCATGAGTCCTCAAGACAGTTCATATGCAATTAAGAATTCTAATTCTCTACTAGCTCCATTCCCTAGATCCTTAAAGCTTTAACCAAACTCTTTTAGTGGAGTTGATGAATCCCAAATTGCAAAGTCTCAAACTGCATCAGAGGGCAGTTTGCTCAGGACACGCATGTCAGAACAAGTCCCTACGTCAGAAGTCAGCAAAGGACACTGCCACACACCTACAAATTACTGCTTTGCTGCTCTTTTGGGCCTGAAAAATAGTAGGTCAGTCAGGGGAGGAGAACTCTGCCACAGCCAGAACAACTGCTGCTCCTTCCCATCACCAGTCAAGACTACAGGTACTCCTGACGGCTGCCTGCACACAATGCACGGACAGGGTGAGATACCCACAGCTCTCACAGAGTCACCACTGCAGAACCGAAATGCTACAGAAACAAGAGAGAACCCCAGGTCTCCACAGCTACAAGGTGGTTAAAAATATTTCCATGTTTCTTATGGCATTTGAGGTAAAGGCAGTACACACCTTCCAAACTCCTAACACACAAGTCAGAGAAACAAAGTCACTGGAACAGGTATGTCTGGAAAGAGACCAGGAAGGGAAACAGATCAAAGAGGAAGATGGCATAATGGACACTGAGGAAAGAGGACAAGGAGGACAGCCTCAACACCACTAAATTAAGACCTCTAATGTCACACCACATCTACTTCCATGCCACGTCTTGCCTTCCGTTTCCACATGAATTTTGCTTTATTAAGCAAAGTTAAACAATAGTCTCAAAGCTGTCCAAGTTCTCGTTGAACACTTTCCCCTTTCTGGGAAGTTAAACACTGGCAAACTATTTAAGTTCCACAGCTAGGAAACAAGGGCACAAGAAGGTAGAAAGGATCTATAAATAATATTAAGGACTCCATTTTTAGCAAAAATAATTAGGGCACACAGGTGAATGACCAGTGGCAACCAGGAAACCAAACTACATGGAACTGCACAGTGCATTAGCCTTTATTGCCTTTTGATATAAATCCATGGAGAGCAGTAGCTGTTCTCTTCATTCCCTGTGCTATTGGTTCAGCTCATAGAGGACTTAATCCTCAAAATGCAAATACAACCCTTAATCCACTTCACAGGAAAAAAAATAGCCATCTACAAAAGAAGCTGGTCATCAGAAACTGAGGTGCTCGGCGTCTCTGCTATTTCCCTTTCACCCCACACAGTTTAAGTTGCTAAAATAAGAATTTTCTGGTCGGTGCTCTTACGTAAGGAGGCAGAAACAGGTTCAGCAGTTCCATCTCATGTACAGAAAGTAAGCTTACGCCTCTCGCCTCTGGCGCTGTGTATTGCCCATGGGAAGACCACGCTGACAAAGTGCACCAACAGCAGTTCTTCCCACAGCCTCTCTTCCAAACCAGTGTCGTCCTTTGCCAACTCGGGAACACGATGCTCTACTTTGCAAGTTTCAATTATGTGACAAATCCCAAGGGGGTGGCAGCGAGAGGGAGGACTGCTACTTATCTAGGTGAGTGGGCTGCAGCAGCAAAGCCTACCTGGTGGTTTGAGAGGGCTTCCTGACAAAGTTTTCAGACGAAATTACACCAGACAGCTTAAGGGGGAATGTTTGTCACCAACGAAACATGGAAATCCTATTACACCCTGCTCTGGGTCGTACGCTCCTGCCACACACTTTTACACTAATTCGGATTTTTGCTGGACTGCTTTGTGCGCAGATTCACTTCACTTGCCCGGCAAAAACTCACACGCAGCAAATCTCAGCTCGAGTGACCCAAAAAGCCCTGGGAGCCCCAGTGCTACTCAGCAAGAAGCTGCCCAAATCCTACTCAACGTTTATGAGGGAATATTATCCTAATGAGCACAATAAGCCATCAGCTTCACGAAGGAACAGCACAACGCCCGTGAAAAATCCCAGAGGCTGCACCGCAGTTTACTCTTTCTCAAACAGAACTTACACAACGAGTAACATGATACCTCCCACCTGAGAAAGCTTGCCTCTTCGACTGCCAAAAACCCGGCTTTGCGAAGCCCAGAACACGGTAACACTGCCAGACTACCTGTTCATCAGCTGGTGGCCCGCACTGACCACAGACCCCCACCCCGCACTCGCCGCCCTCCTCGCAGCCCTCTCGGCTCTGCCACGAGTTAGAAATAACCGGATTTTACAGGCTATGATGGGCCACAAGTTAAAAAGCTTTATAGGTTACTTTACATCGATTAACAAGCAACGCGTGTGACAGGCACAAGCAGCCCGAGTTTGCCGGCTCTAAAGCCCCAGGAAACGAGCACTCAGAGCAGGAGACACACGGAGCGACCAGGAGGGACAAGCTGTGCTCGCCACGAACCCGGTGCAGTTTTGCGAGAGTTTCTGGGCGCACAAGGACTCTCCGAGGCACAGAACGCTCAGGGAGCGCGCAGGGCGCCCGGCTGCGGAGGACCGCGGGAAGGAAGAAAGGAGCGCCGCCTCCCCCGGGATCACCTCCCGCCGCCCCAGCCCGGCACTCACACGACCGCCCGGGAGATCATCCAGGACACCATCGCGGCGGCGCCGCGTCCCCTCAGCCGCCCGGGCCGCAATGGCCGCGGCCCCGCCCCGCCCGCGGCACCGGGGCCGCGCGCATGCGCCGTGCGGCCGCGGGGCGGGCGGGGGGACCGGGCCGTGAGGGGACCCGCGGTGTGTGCGGGGATGGAGGCGGGGTGAGGGTGCCCAGTGAGAAGTGTCTGCGTGGGGGAGACCGTCACCCCTTGCCTTGGCTCTCGTCCTGTGCCCCCCATGCGCTTACGTTGGCTGTAGGACTCACCAAAACCTCCGTGTCGGCCCCCGAAGTCGCCTCAGTGTGGCGGGACGCGGTTGCTGGAGGGGTTAGATGAGGGTGCTGCGTGTCACCCGGCTGGAGCCCTCCGCAAGGAGGAGCAGAGCGTGGGGCAGCGGCGCCCTGGGCTCCAGCACCCCCTGAATCGGCCCGGGAAGGCGCTTGTTGACGAGCACTCGGTACAAAAGGCTGTCCAAGGACACATCCTTGGGCGGCCACACAGACTGCTGTGTGCAGGTACGCCAAAACTTCGGGTGAGCAGGAGGACACCTGTGGAAGGATTTAGTGCCTGTGCGTCCTGTTGCCTTCGTTCCTTCCCTACACACCTTGTTATCAGCTGCTGCCCAAGGCAGGACAGCAGGAGAGCCCACAGTGTGACCCACTCCAGGTATTCCTGCCGAGCTCATGGTGTGGCAGGTCAGGACGCGCAGGAGGAGCTGGCTGCTCCCTGATAGATTGCCTAATCCACTGCAACCCATCCCCGCATACCAGCTTTACACTTCCTGCAGAACTGTTTGCACACATAAGAGGACAATATTTTGCTGAAACTGACTCATCTTCTGTCAGGAGAGGAGGTTGTACAAAATTCTGCCCGTGTCGTCGCTGGGAATATTCAACTATACTGCTCTGATTTCAATACGTGTTAGAGAGCGGTACCCAAAGTGACAGATGTCGATGCCACTGAACATGCCACTCAGCAGCTAGGGTAGGGAAAGAGAAGGTTACTGTTTCAGTACTACTCCTGCTGACTCTCACAGAAAGTGACATGCCAAAGTCAGCGTCACAATCTGTAGCAGAAATTAGTTCTTTAACAGGTCTTTAAGTGCGGATAATGGGCAGTTTCCCTGCCTGCCATACAGTAGGAAGAAAGAGCTTAATCTTCGTAGACTACTCACTGCCTTATTCAGATGAGAGGTGTGAGGTGAGTGCAAGATGGTTTCTGTTCCACAGGCAAGCACCAGAATTCCTCACCTTCACCAATGAGTAGAACTCAGCCACAGGTATCTTCACTCCCTTTGCAGCCTTCAAACACACGTGCAGTCAAAAGGCCCAAAGAAATGAAAGGAAGAGGGTGAATAAACAATCGTGGAAGATTTCAACAATGGCAGGGTTTGAAAACTGTTGCTATAGTTGTGTACTGTGAAAGTTGAAGCCTGGAATGGGAAAGTATACATTATAAATATAAAAATAAACTGTTTTTAACCATGTAGGAATTTGGGTCTTGCAAATAATGATATTGCCCATCTTGGGTGTCTCTTCAACTTTACCTTCCTAGGGGGTTACTGATGCAGGAAGAGGAATTTGTTTGTGAGCAATTTAAAGTACACCACTCACCAATCTCAGTTTTGAAACAGGCCTAACCTGAATGCATTCTTCCTTTCATTCAATTAAATGAGAAATCTGAAACACTACTTCTATGCTCTCTGAATAACAAACCCCTCCAGTGGCAGACTGTACAGAGCAAACCCACACAGCAAAGCATTTGTAATATAAATTACCTGGGAGAGATTACATTTTAGACTCCAGCTCTGTAAACTCCTGCTGCCTGCCTGACGCTGTGCTGAAGTTTGTAGCATTCCAGTCCCTCCAGAGCAAACTGCAAGACGAGAACTCTACTTTATAGCACATGAAATTAAGTACAGAATACATTTCTTCACCACAAGCAATTGTGTGTTCGGTATTAGCTCAGAGAACCATTCCAGAAAAAGACTGATACTCTTTTTTTACTGTCTGAGATCATGTGTACAATAATTCCATAGCTGCATATTTTATTTCATATGGAGTATGTTTAGAGGAAAACCACTCCTTATTTTGTAGCAAGACATTTATTTTTCTTGCGTTTGTTGCCATGGTAATACTGTCTCTGGTGGAAAGCTAAATTTACATTTAAAGAGGCATTTTTTCTTAAAGGGTAAAGGCAGATGGCTCCTAAGAGTAATTTACCTTGCTAAGAAGATTAGACTTTATTTCGTAGAATGTTTTGAGACTAAATTCCGTGCAACGAGCTGGGTGGTGTTTGCTTGGCCCCCAGCAGACAGGCACAGGGATGCCACGTGAACTTCCCTGTATTCCAGTTCACACATAATGATAATCCACGCTCCTGCATGGCAGAAATAGAGAGAGCAACATGGCAATTAAATCCACGCCATGTACTTATTCAAACCTGGTGTGTCTTACTCATATGTCTGCCTATTTTTATGTAAGGAGGAGACTTTCAGGTATCTCATTATGGGATATTTTTGACACTCCTTCCAAAAGCCACTTAATATAGTTAAAAAAGTTCCTGTAAATAGTTTTAACAGTGTTTGGAAAATCATTTGTAAAGGTCACTTAGCTTCTTTGATATAATACAATGTATGTATGCAAACATCAATGTTTAACTTGCATCTCTTTTACAGGGTAAACCAACATCTCAGTTACACTGCAGATGTGCAAATAGCAACTGAGCAACATTTGGGAGGACATAAGCTAGTTTATGAGAGAGGAGTTCATCCTCTTTAGGAGTTCATCCTCTATTAGGAGGACGTGATCCCCCAAAGAGAGCATCACATGTGTTAAAAATGCATATAGGTTAATCACAGTGCTGGGCTTTTCTTAACTTTGCTGTTTTGTATTAATCTATTCTAGAGGAGTCTTAAATATAGAACAATTTTAAAAAATACAGAATTCTTTCAGTTACTGAATCATATCACATATTTGTGATTTTGGTATGAGAACACAGAACAGATGATGCCAGTTTACTTGTGGAAACAACAGAATACAGAATGGATGAGGATAATTAATAATCACACCAGCTTAGAAATGGTTAACATGGCTGAAATTTATGGTTTATGCTGCCTTAAAATATTCAACTCCTCATCTACGTTTCCTGTGAAGCAACAGCAAAGGTAGGTTCTGATCTCCAGATAAACAGCCCGGTAGTCCTTCTGCCTTAATGAGATTTCATTTGAGAGTTGGGCAATGCTGTGGACGTTCTATGAAATCAAAGCAGCTGAAGCTTTTGCACAGAATTCTGGACATGCCATTTCTAGCTCACATGTGTGTTCAGCCTCCCAGCACAGCATCTCCCCAGGGAACAAGGCAAAGCCAGTTGGTGTCTAACACAGCTGTGTCTTCAGCTATTTTTTTCCCCCCAACACACAGACAGACAGAATGCCAAGAGGCCATGTGTTTATCTTTTCCATAAGTGTTATTGTGATATTTATTAACATTCCAAATTAGTCATGTGAAGCATCCAACTTAATGAAAAAATAGTTTAAAATTTATATTTCTGCCCCTTTTTTCTCCATTTGGTATGTTTAACCACTGTTTTCACTGTTTTATTACACAGTCTGACATTCCTTTTAATGCTCTTGCTTCTATATAAATAAATAAAATCCTTACGTTTTGAATAATTTCTTCCCCTCATGTTCTCAGATACACCTGAAGACACAACAGCAACATGATGTAAAATTCATGGTTTAGGGGGTTTCTCGAAGTCAGTTGCCCAACTTTCAGGGCCCTGACAGTTTCAGTTAGTTCTGAATTTTAAGCAACGAGGAATTTAGAATTCAAAAGGCATCTATCTGGAGTTGTAGGATGACTGCACTACATATTAGAGGGAAATCTTTGCAAGAAGATGAGTTAGCAATGACAGGCCCATGGATTTTTTTCTTCCTTCTAAGACTACAAAAGAATGAAGTCTAGCACTGTTAGTTCTGTGAGTTATAGGTCAGGAAAAGCAGATAAGGCTGAGACAAAACACCAAAAGCAACCCAGAACAGCCCTGTCAATATAAAGCCAGAGCATTTTCCTCACTCCAGCACTAGCCTGTTTTGACTGCAGCAGGCAATTCAGACAGAATCCAATTAATTTGATTAAAAGTACAAACACTAAAAGCATACTCTACTTCCTATTTTAAAGAAAATTCACCATGCTGTGAAAGGGCTTATCATGAAAAGGCAATCACTATTGATTTGTTTTATCGATTTTTAATGGCTTGCAATGGGTTAAGTGCCTCTAATTCCTTCTTACCAGAAACATAAGAGCACCCCTTAGGATTTTTTTTCTGAAGGGAAATGTGATCTAAAGAGGAAGGGGAAAGTTCAGAACAGCTCCATCTGAGACTTTCTCCTGGCAGCAGTCATGTGTCCATCCTACCTTATTGCTTCCATTTGGAGTTGAAAGCGTATGAAATGCAGCCCCACAAGGGCAAGCTGAGGCAACAGAGGAGCTGATTTCCAGCTCATCAGGAGTACCCAGAAGGCTCTCACAGAGCAGCTCTGCTGTCCCTGTCACTTCCCCATGTCTGCATTGATAAGCCACAGACAGAGGTCTGACCTGTATTGCACTGGACCTCTGAGCTAAGTGTGACCACACCAGTACAGCCCAGGTTGGTATAGGTTATTTTCCCCCTGGTCCCAAGTAGAACAGCATTAAAGCTGTTCAAAAGCTGCAAATGAATGTTTCAGTAAATATAAGCCTCTCTCTCCTGGGAGCAAACCCATTTTAAATGATGGGCTACACGTACTCTTCTATCTGATGATCCACTCTCTGGGATTTGCAATCTGTACACAGAGACACAGACCAAAGCCATATTATTCCTTCCTGTCTGGGTAGTGTCATCTCAGCTATGTTCCATCCCTACTCGTGATGCGTCACATTTAATAATTACAGCAATCTGTTAGAGATTTTTTTTAAAATACACTTTCTGCTTTTGATGTTTCTGATCCCTATGGAAAGCTGATGCTATTTTATAGTCTGCTGACTAAGCTCATGTGCACACCAGCTGCATTTTATCAGGAAACAGTGTTTGCCTTTTGAACTGGCTGATAGATTTTACTTAAAATGAAGGAGATATACATTCTTTGGCAACACTTAGAACCTTGTTCAGCACAATATCCAATTGCAGAAAGTCGCAGTCTCCAGCCAGTTAAACAGTGCAGCAGCCCATGACCATCAGCCCAAAAGAGGTGTAAAAAAACATATCATTGAACTAGAAAGGACCCCAAGTTTATCTGCTGCACAACAAAACTAGGATCCCACCATGTCATTTGGACAGATGTCTTGTCCTACCTGTTCCTGAAGCCTTTTAACAGTGATTACACGCCTTTTCTTACCATGTTTACTAGCCCTTCATTATCCTACTGGGAAGCTTTTCCTTGTATCAAAGTTAAGCTGAGTCAAGGGGTATTCAGGAGTTTTTATCCTGCCTCCACCAAGCTTGGAAGGAAAAGTGTTAATTTCCTTTGCAACAACTTCAAAAAAACAAAACCAGTACTTAAGCTATTAAATCATGCCTTGAATAAATAACCCCAATTCCTTATGGGACATTTTCTAGACCTTTCCATTCCTTTTATTACATCCAGCTCTACTGAAATGTAGAGGCCAAACCCACACACAGAGCTTGAGAGGAGCCTAATCAGTACCAAGAGCTGAAGGACTACATCGTACATTATCCAGCAACTCCTGGGGCTGCCAGCGAAGGACACTGGGCTATCAGGTTTCCCTTTCTTTCTCTCCCACCCTCTCAGGGCAGCACACCACAATGAGCTGGGAGAGCCATCCCGGGGGAACACTCCTGTGAGCCAGGAGAGCAATTCCTATGTACAACCCCAAGTTAGCCTTTAGCCAGCTGACCCCACTAGGCTTTCCTTGCTCCTTCTAAGACAGGTCTAGTCAAAACTGCTGACCAACAAATGCGTTTAAGGAAGCTGTTTTATTAGTGTCCTGATGTTGGTTCCCCCTCCTTGGAGCAATGTTTTCTATGTCCTCATTACTGAGTTCCTTTTTTTCCCCAAGAACTGTCCTCTCCCTGCATTCTACCCCGAACTGGAGAAAAGATCTCTTTCCATATATTTTAAAACAGGAAGGGAATATAGTTTCATCCAACTTAAACCCAAGACACAGAGATCATTAATTCATGTGTTGTGTCAGATAACCTTTGTTTTCTAGAAGCAGTGCTGCCAGCAAAGGATATTGATTTGAGGGCATCTAAACATCAACTTTGTTTTTAATTTTCATCAGTAAATTGGTTTTCCCTATAGAAAGCTAGGCACACGCTTTTAAACTTTGAATTTGCCTTTAGTTTCCAGTCATTGGTTCCTACTATGCTCTAACTGATAGATTAAAGAGCTCTTTCACACTCATTATCTCCCCACAAGGACTTACGCTTGCATAAGTCACCTTTTCAATCTCTTGATAAATTAAACTGCAAGTTTCTTGAAATGTTTTTTTCTAGTCCCTAAATGCCTCATGGTAGATTTCTAGCTCTAACCCCAGATTTTTTTCAGCACTTTCATATACTGAACTCTGTAACCAGATTTCTCTATATGACTATTTAACTCTATATAACTTGGAGTGGCATAAGTCTGCCACCAACTTTTTATTCTCATTAGTAGAGGAAGCAAAACTGGAGTTAAAAAAAGGTATTGGGTGCTCATATTCGGTTGTTTGTCCTCTTTGGTCTGGGCATCTTCCTCACATGCTGCTTCTCAAAACCCTGGCTCCCAGTCTGAAGGCTTTGTTTATGTCTGTTCTTGGAGGGCTCACCTAATACAGCAAAAATTATTTTCCTCTACAAGAGCCCAGGTTATTAGGCACTTCCACAAGGATGCTGTTCCCCCTTGCTGGGAGTTAAGAGAGTTAGCACAAGGTCTCTTCAGCCACCCAGGGAAGGGGGAGCTGGGCTGTACCCCAGAGGTATGGCTGGGTGGGAGCACCCTCGTGTCCTCACTCCCGAAAGGGCAACAAGGACTCAGCAAGGATGCTGTGCAGGCTGCCTGCCCTGCCTTCCTCCCCACTGCTGACAAACCCTCCAGGCTTGTCCTGGGGTCTGAAATCAAAGCTTAATGTTTCTATAATATAATCACACAACCATCAGAGTGTGCAGCCAGATTAACAGCAGAAGGATCATCAGCCCTTATACTGTATCCAACTTGCAGTTTGCAAACACAGGAAACATTCATTTTCACCCTGCAAGAAACAAGTACTTGCTTCTTATTATACAGAGTGACTCAAATCAGCACTGAAGAAAGCAAAGGTTATGTGTAAAAAAAAAAAAGTTGGCTTGTTTAATATTGTCAAAACAAGCAGATACACACACGAAAGTGTCTCCCTTGATCCACAGGTCCTAAACGGAAACTCTTCCTGCTTTAAAAAGGCCTTTCCCATCTTCTGTGGCAAGGAAGTCCCACTTTAGTTCTTTCCTCTTATTTCAGCAGGACGTTGCCAGCTAACAGGGGACATCTCTATGTAGTCTGGTATCCTTGGAATATAAGTGCAAGCTGTTTAAGACATTAGCAATAACTGTCAAAAGCTTGAAGCCTCTGTGGGAAGCAGCAGGAGGCTTGCACAGGAATTTTGTGTGCTGCTAGAAATCCCTACCAGGGTGTGTTACTCTGTGCTCTCTCAGAAGGCAGCCTGAAGATGTGTCTCATACTAGGAACTCTGCCACCTTTGCTTTCCAAAGAGCCTTTTAGTTCTTAGGAAAGTTGACTCTGAGAAAGGGAGTGCAGACAGTCTTTCAGCCTGTCTAGACATTCTGGATGCTGAATGTTTAATGGCCTGGTGTAACATAGCTGGACTATAGCAGTGGAAAGCCATGAAGGCAGGAAAAACAATAGGCAGAACTTCTGGTTTAACAGGCATAAATACACTGTGGCTGTAGCTGCTCTGAGCCTGTAGCCTGCAGGAGCGAGGAAACAATCATCCACATTATGTTAAGGAAGCTCTGTCTAGACAAACCAGACCTTCTTCCCACAGAGGTTTATCCTTTTTTGCATACCACTTGTCTCCCAGAAGTTGCTAGAAATAACTGTTAGCCATCAAAAATTGACACCAAAAGGCACTGTCCCGGAAGTTAAAAAGGGGAATTAGTAGCTGGTTTTAGTTTGCTTTCCCACAATATTCCTGTAAAGACACAGTTCTTCAACATAGTCTTTTTTTTCATCCTCTCTAACACATTTTGGAACAAAATCCATCAAGATACATGTAACCAGAAGTAATACAAAGGAAAAAAACCCTACAAAACCAAAGGGTAACCTAAAACTCAGGAACCTTAGCAGCTGATCTCTGGAGTACTTAGGACCACCAATTCCACAAATGATGGATGCTCAGCAGTTAACTGAGCACACATTGTTGATCAGCTGAATTAAAAAGCAAAGTCACCTTTACGGTTTTGAGTGGCTTTTAAAGTTTGTGGTTGACACACTGGGTTCTTAACCACAAATCAAGCACCCAAGTTTCACCATCCTTAGCATAGAACAAGTCTTGTAGCTTATGAAAATGCTGAAGAGAAGACATTAATATCTTCCCTCACTATATTTCCCTGTAGACAAGTTGCATCACAACTGCAAGCACCACTAAAAATCTCATGTATCAATGAGTTCAGTCTTCAACTGGTTTAGCAGTTACCAAACATGCGCTTTCAGACCCCTTTTTCATCTAAGAAAGTTAACTTAAACAACATGAAACACAAGTGTTAAATTGCTGGGTCATAACTTCGAGGGCTCAAAGCAGTTTGAGACATAAGTTGACTTGGAGTCAACACAAATCTCTGGGGTTGTGCTTATTACAACTATTTCCTTAAAGTTCAATTTCATCCTTCTGCTGTCAGTAATTGAAAACAAGAAAGTCAGCAGATTTGCATTGCATTTGGGCATGTGAGAGTTCCAAATTAGAGGTTTAATAGGGGCCATTTGAGGCCTCCTCCTGTAAAGGGAACATCCTTCCCTTCAGCGCTGCCACACAGGCTGGCTCACCACCTGCCTTGGACCTTGACCTTTATGAATCATGTCAAACAAAGCTGTGTGCAGTCATCTGAAGTCTGCTTCAGGTAAACAACCAGTGGGATTAAAGAGCCAGCAGAAAAGACTTGATGGCCTTTTCTGAAGTCCAGGTTAATGCAGTGTTTTCAGATACAGACCAGCCTGTGCTGGGGAAGTTTCTGCACATTATATCCTCTAATTACAACTTGATGTTTTATAATTTGGGGTCATCTTCCTTTAGATATGGCCAAATAATGAATATTCACAGGTAGTTACTGCTGCAACTTGGTAATACCAAAGCAAAGTTCTGGGAACATCATCTTGATTAAAAGGAAAAAGAAAGGGAGGGGGAAAGTAGAGGACCAAGAGATGAAGATTTAATTCCAATTACTTTTTGCCTCACTTCAGCAACTTTTAACACTAAAGCTAACAAGTGTTTTAGTCTATTAATCTGAAAGCAAAATCTAAACACAGAAAGGGTAGCACAGTACTCCTGGAACCCACTAGGTTCTTGGGTTTAAGACCTGATACTAAGAGCAAGGCCACCTTCAGACCACTCAAGTGAAAGGAGGCAGATCTCCTGCAGAGCTGTGCAGCTCACAAAGCACGGGGCCACCTGCACACACCGTGCTGGAATTCGGTACTAACCAGCCCAAGAATGGTTACAGGAATCTTTCCTGAAGACGGAGTAAAGGAGGAGGAGCCACCTCTTCTCGGTGGTGCCCAGGGAAAGGACAAGAGGCAATGAGCACAAGCTGAAATACAGGAAATCCCATTTGAGCTCAAGAAAATATTTTTCCCACTGTGATAGGTTGCCCAGAGAAACTGAAGTCTCCAGCCTTGAAGATTTATTCAAAACTCGGCTGGACGGGGCCCTGAGCAGCCGGCTCAAGGTGGCCCTGCTCTGAGCAGGGGCATCAGACTAGACAGTCTCCAGAGGTTCCTTCCAGCCTCAGCTAGTCCGTGACTCCAAGACAATCTTTTCATTCAATTAAGTGACACAGCACCAGCCAAACACAATCTTTCTGCTGTTAAACCCAAGAAGACATGCAAGTCCCTTCTCATCTCTCTGCTTATGGAGGTCTGTGCCTCTTCAGATTGTCATTATAAGATGTAATGTTTCATCACAGTTCTTGCAATAAGGGCAGGCTTAAATCAATTCCCTTTCTAGGGCCAACTTTGAGTGCAGCCTGAACAAATGTGACAGACAGACCCTGGAACATGCCTAATGAGAACAGTAAATTAATCAAAGGAGTTACTGGCTCAGTAGAAAACTTGTGATAGTTTTAATTGGGATAACAGTGCCAGGAAAAATACTGAAGTACCACTGCTTGATCAGCACAGAATCAGTAACATAATTTGTTTACACCCTGTGCCAGACAACACTATGAAATATTAAGACAATCCTTACCAAAAAGATATTGTTAAATAATAGCTATTACTGAATTGCAGGACACAACACTAATTTGTTAGCCTTCCCTGACGCAGAAACTCAACAGCACAGGCAGCTGGAATACAGGAAAGAAACCTACGTATCAGTTTTAATCTAATTGGGAGACAGTTTGCTGGCAGGAGGAAAGAAGAAGTAGCATCACACAAAAATAGCCATCAGGAAAGTCTGTTAAAGGGAGGTTACTACATGTGATAATTACTGTTTCAGACAAAACTGGTAAACAGTCATGCTTAATAAGATAAAGATACGGAGGAAGTGCTACAGTTGCATCAAGAAAATGCAAAGGAACTTGGATAGCAGAGTACTAAGTGAGGCTGAGAGAAAAAGAAGAATCTGAGGAGACAGAATATTACAGAAATTAAAAGAAAAAGTGAAGTAAAATAATTTTTTCTAAGCCATTATGAGCTTTTCTTTCTACCTCAGGTCCAGAAATATCCAACCATCTTTCTGTTATTGCATTTTTCCTCTCCTGACAAACAAGTAGCCATAAGTTGTCATCATTTCCCTTATCTAGTGCACAGTTTAATGGTGGCTGAACTCAGCTATTTCTTATCTCAGCTTTAGACCTTTCCTAAACCTTCCCATTTTGTTTTTCTTGTATGCATTGTACAGCAGCATGCTAAACCCTTTCCTTACCATAACCATTGCCTGTTTTAGTTATGTCAGGATAACTAATGCCAGCAGCCAAGTGATGCCAGTCTAAAGCTGCTGTTAGCAGGAGCTCCTGCTTCTCTGGGGGTCATAACCCCAACACAATTCACACAGAAACTGGAGATTCGGGAGGTAGAAAGTTCCCGGGACAGCAGCACCAACACAGCTCTTTAGACTAATTTTTAAAAGATTCTTAATGTTTACACTGAAGCTTCTTAAGTTATGTACAGAGTACTAATCAGATTATAAGATTTCTATTCCAAGTACTGCAATCCACGGTATGTAGGGTGCCATATGAACCTTTAACAACTCAGGAGGTAAAAGACTCTAGCCAGGCATACTGTACATTTTCTCTCTTTTTATCTTTACTACACAATATACTCATGAACTCCAGCGAGGATAAGAGTCCTGACCCACCTCCCAGGTAATTCAAAGAAGATGTATAAATTTATTTCACTGCTGAACATACCCTATTCTTTTTATCAGTGATAGTATCTACTCATAAAACAACCAACTTAAACACCTTTCATCCAACACAGAAAGAAATTCCTCCACAATACTCTGGGAAACTTTAGCACATCTTAAAACCAAGATAAAAGTCTGCCATAGAGGAAATAACTGTCTTCACAGGGTTGTTTGTGTTCTCAGGGATTTTCTTTTTACTGTTACCCATCTGCTAACCTTCAGAAGCTACTAACTGCAAAACCAGAGAGACAGCAATAGCCAAGCAATTAATGGTAGTTAAAAATAAATAGAAATATACACTGGAAAACTCACAAAGCTGGTGCTTCAGGAGCCCACATGAGAGAAGCATGCATATCCCCAGCTAGGTTTTCAGCCAGTAGCCTCCCAACAAGAGAAAAGTCACTTACTGGCCTTTATATAGCTTAGGTGCAAGTGAGAGGAAGCACTACTGGAAGCAAAGGTTCCTGGGAAGGTGATTAATTAATTTTTAAAGGTAATTGGTTTCAGGTTTTATGTGTGAGTGATTGACAGGAGAAAGGAGCAGCCTTGCTGGGAGCAGCCCAATAAAAGCCAGGCCCTGTCAGAAGGCCCATCAGCACTGCTGAGGCTGTTCAGGCTCTGAGTGTGCTCCATCTCTTCTGGAGTTTTGTTCTGTGGGCAGATTCCCTCAGCTCAATAAGAATCTGTTCTCAGTTCTAGTGCTGCTTTCTGGGCAGTACAGCCTATGTTGTCGTGGGAGAGCTCTGGTAGGAGCTGAGAGATATGCCTAAAGCTGTCTGATTCTTGAGAAGTACTGAGCCTCAAGCTGGCATCAGCAGCTCAGTGAAAGGCACTGAAGAAGCTTGAATGGAGATGTAACATTACTAGGATGGTCACAGAAAGGTTACACTGCTGCTGCTGTGCATCATCCTTGCTCTTAATGCTTGCGCCTGCGCTGAGGGACCAGTAGAAATGGCATCTTCCATCTGTGGCCTGAAGAAACTGAGAACATTTTCCTCCAAGCAAATTCAAAGAGGTTGTTTTAGGTGGAGACATTGTCTGATAAGGCCAAAGCAGCGTCCTGCAGTTTCACTTGAGTAATTAAGCCTGTAGATATTCAGGGAAAGGTCGGGACTGACAGCCTTGTTATCTCTATTCCCCCACCCTCTGCGTTTTACCTGTATAGGGTGTAAATCATGAGGACTGGGAGGGGCTGTTTGGTACCAAGGTATTGTGCTGTTCTGATGATGCTTTGCCCTCAGGCTGCACTTAAAACACTCATTGCGGGAAACAATGGCAGCTGTTAAAGGTGGTGCGGTCCCCAGCTGCAGGGACCTGTCCAGCCCCAAGGCAGGGTCAGCCCAGCCCAGCCCAGCAGCCGCCGGGCTTGGCAGGACCCAGCTCTGAAGCTTCACTGGGCTGAGCTGGCCGACTGTGTATTCAGTGTGGGGTACTCAGGAGCTCTGTTTGCCGGCTGGAGTGTAAGGCAGTGTTTGAGTGAGTGAGGGGCAAGGGATTAGGGTTGGATTAATATTTCGAGATGTCATCAAACTTCTGAGGAAGAGGATGTATTGAAGGCCGTATATATTTAATTTGTTCGGCCACCTTTTGGTGATATCTCATTAGCTGGAACAGAAAGGAATGGTGGAGTCAGGATGTGCTGCATTCATGTGCCCTAGGCTACAGATTGACTGTGAAGCATCACGTGGAGGCTCAGTAGTGCTCCTTGCTGTTGTCAGCTTTGATGGAGTGGCACCTGTGAACTGCAATGTTTTCTTGTGCAGATACGGCTGGAGTGATCCGCACAGGCAGTAAACTTAAATCCCCTGTGTGCTGTAGCAATGGTATCAGAGAAGTCCTGAGGGCGATACCTGGGCACAGAGGGGTGCTGTATTCACCTGCAGTGTAAATGTAGCAGTAAATGTGCAGCCTTTTTACAAGTGAGATAGCCAAGACACAAGAAGAGATTAGGAGTGGTCAGTGGAGAGCCCCAGATGGAGCTGTGACTGTAGACAGTCAGAGATGCAATAAATCACCACAGGGGATGTAAGTGGCAGAGCTGGGGAGGTAACGCCACGAACCACAACTCTTCCTGTCATGCACCTTTGCACCCCCAGGTGTTTAGTGCAGCCTTTGCATCTGCAGTAAATAGCTGTCCTCAGATAATCATATTTTTCCACTGATCCTGTGTCCCATTCAGTGCTCTAGGACTGCCTCACCTCTCAAATAATTATGTTTTTAAGGAAGATGGTTTTGGTAGGATGAATTAAGAAAAGCCCTTGGTCTCTCTGTAGAAGATAGGACAATTTGAAATCAAAAGTTACTTCTGTAATAAAGCCAACTGATGCTTGAGAAAAAAAAATTGGCCTTTTCTTGGCTGTGAATTTTCAAGTTAGGAAAATTTTAAACCAAACTGTTAAATATAGATTATTAATTTTCTAATGCTGAATCCTAGAAAAACATTAAATGTGACTTTCCAAGTTTCTGAGGAATTGTGAACTCAGAAGAAACTGATGCTTGCTATCTCCAAGGAAAGGTGAAATAGATCTAGAAGTATACAGGACATATTTTAAGAAGAAGTAGCTCAGTATTAATTCTGCTTAAGAGCTGGTGACAGTGACAAGTCATTTTGCCTTTCTCAATTTTCCTTCCTGCAAAGTGGAAATAACCATTTCAAAATGTGGCATTTATCTGTATGGAGAAGGTGCAATTACTGCCAGTACAGGCTGTGCTGCATTTCAACCTGGAAGTTAGAAAAAGCTCTCAGTAAAGACCTTGATTTTGCAACTGCCCAGTGTGTACACTTTCAGGGAAGTGGGACTGAAAACATTTGGGGGAAAAACCCTCTCCCATTTGTTGAAGACATAAACAGCACCATTTTTTCTCTTTCAATTATAGCTAAAGATGGAAGATGCAGGGATTTTTGAAATCATGGAAATAGCTTTTCTTGATGCTTGGAGGGATAGAAGACTGAGACTTATTTCCCCCAGCTTCCTGTTCCCATGCCTTTGTGCAAAGTTGCCTCTTTCAGGAGGGCTCAGGTGGTTAATGTGTGCGTGATGTGCAGTTTGGGTGAGAGGATGAACCCAGCAGGTCATACCCAGTGTCAGGGTTGTCTTTCCTTTGTTGGGATGGCTCGACCTCTTTGCTTGGTAAGTCTTGGTGACTGAATTACCAGTCACTGTGTTTACTGCCAGAGCTGTGCTGGGGCCACATAGGAGTGCAACGGAGCAGTTCGTCTGCAGTCCATTTCCCAAAGGGAGTTCTCCTTCCCTGGGGCTCAGTCTAGAGGTGGTTTTCTTTATTTTTCTGTGGACTTCTCCAGCCTGAAGGTGTCAGCTCTGTTTTCTTGTTGTCCATGGGCATGTGGCTCTGAGTGTTGCTCCTGAGCTCCAAAAGGATGATTCCTCTGATCTTCTAGTGGCTTCCTTACGACACTTTCTTTGGAAGATGCATCAGTTCATACCATCCCTAGTTCTTCCAATCCTGTGAATTTTGGTGCTTTGAATTTTCCGTTCAAATATTCCACATATTTATCAAGGAAATAGAGAAGGTGTTGCTCTGAAAAAGGAATTAATGTACAGGTTTGACACCTGCAAAGGCTTCGGAGAAAGGAAGAAGTCCTGCTGAAGTGTGATAGAGCACAGACTGTTTAAAAGTTAACATCTAAGCTATTTTCAGGCCCTACTCCACACACCATGACTTTATGTTCTGTTGCAGACAGAGGCTCTGAGATAACTTATCCACATCCTGAGCATTTAGTGCTCTTCCAGTTTACAGCACTTTGCAGATAAAGGAAGGAGAGAAGGAAGAAGCAAAGAAGAAATGGATAAATGAATGGAGGCTGAAGGTGGAAAACATGTTCAGCAACCTGTGGGTCTCACATATGCTGATCCACCTGAACATTTTGACTTTCCCCAAGCACCTCTGTGGTAACAGAAGCTGCTCCAAGCTGAATAAGTGAAACAGAGAAGAGCTGAGATGTGGAGTTACTGGGAAGTGATGCTGCCCTGACAATTTGCCATCACCTCCCCTTCAGGTGTCTTCTCCTGGTCTAGCTCAGGGGTGTCGTGGGGAGCACAACAAAGGTCCTGCCCTTCTCACTTGGCATCTGGAACTGACAACTGACCACGGGAATTCACACCTACATGTTGATGTTATTTGACCTTACTGATATTTTCAGGTAATAACAACTGTAAAATGGTTCAGCATTGAACAATAGCCTTTAGTGAATTCTAATCTGTACTAAAACGTACTTCTGGTATCAGTGCTTTGATATGAATTTTTTGAACAAATTAAAAATGCTTAACAGTATTTTGGTACTTTGTGATGAATTCACAGGTTCAGACTATTAGGATCATGTAAATTGGCTTCTTTTGGCATATTTTATGTTTTGTTATACACTAATGTAATCTACTTAATTAAATAATTATTTGTACACTAATGTAATCTACTTAAATAACATCTCAAATTACTACTTGGTTAAACAAGAGGGAATCCAGTACAAGAATTTTGATATGATTAATACTTATTTAGTAATTCTTGTAACTTCGTTGTATGCCCTTTATGAGTAACTGCCCCGTACTTTGACTTTTTCCCCTTCTGCAAGACTGTGGTACTCATCTGTTGGTTGTAGCATCACCTTGGGACGTGGATGAAGATCTCATTTAGCTCAAATGCACTGTGGCTGCTCCTGCAGCTTCTCAGGAGCACGCCTCTGTGCATCCCTGGCCTGCAGGGCTCAGGGTATAAATGTTACATCTTGGAACTTACTCTAATACTGTGAACAAACTTGTCGTGGTGAATGATGATTTCTTTTTCGCTTGTTTGTTTTCTGTTAATTACCTTCCCTTGTACCAGAAGTTATTTGTTCCACTGAAATACACGGGAATGTGCAAAGCTGGCACTCTTGATTTATTGCTTTTGCCTCATAATCTATTTTTCAAAAAATGCACTGTTCAAATTTGCTTTTAGTGCTAGATGGGAAATCATTAACCCACTCTCTTGAGGGCAGGCGTCCCAGTAAAGGCAGGCAGGAAAGCTACACCTCCAGATAACATGAAGGAAGAACTCTTGCAACGCAAACATGGCATTACTACAGCCTGACCACGGGCTCCATGGAAAGAATAACAGGCTGATAGCACAGGGCTGCATGGCCTCCTTGGGAGACCCAGCCCAAGGTCTCAGCTGAAGCCTGTGTGAGTCTCTGAGCTCACTGCTCCGGTGTCCTGTTTGCTGGCATTCAGCAGGATCCAATAAAGTCTTCTAGGTCTGAAGTGTTCTGTCTGTAAAAGCTTCTGAGGGACTAAACTGACGTTGCGTTCCTGGGGAGTTCTGTGGCCTTGTTTGCAGTAGGGAGAGATGGATGGATGGATGGATGTCTTTATTGAACTCCCAACACACTGACAGGGGGGAGAAGGTGCTGCAGATGGCAGATGTGGTCCTGGCTCTCTCATACTCTGGTGCCTGGGATACCCTTGCCAGCCTCAGCTCTCACCGAATCATAGAACAGCTCAAAGACAGAAAGGACCACAGCAGGTCATTCCAGAGCACATGGCATAGGATTGTGTCCAGCCAGTTCTGGGATATCTCCAGCGAGGGAGACTCCACAGCCCATCTGGCTATTCCAGCACTGTTCCCGTGCTCGGTCACTGCACAGTAAAGAACTTCTTCCTCATGTTCCGGTGGAACTTTGCTGCCCATCAGTTGCTGCCTGTTGCTTCCTGTCCTTCCTCTGGGCACCACCGAGCCGAGCCTGGTCCACGCTCTTGGCGCCTCCTTTCATTCACTCGCACACACTAATGCGCTCCGGGAGCGCTGCCTTAAGCACGGTGTGGGCGAGCCCGACGTGGGTTTTCAGCCGCTTCTCCCACCGACGGGAGACACGCCGGAGGGGCTGCGCCCGAGCTCCCGCAGAGGCCGTGCCGAATTCCCGGAGGGGCTGTGCCCGAGCTCCCGCAGAGGCACTGGAGGCACGGAGAGGGTCCCCCGCCGGTGTCACATCACCGCGGGGACGCTTCCCGGGGGCGCGCGGGCGGCAGGTGAGGGCCGCGCTCCCCGGGCCGGGGCCGGGCAGGGGCCGGCGGGACGAGCCCCCGCGGGGTCCCCGGGCCGGGGCCGGGCAGGGGCCG
>JAYRBT010000178.1:4951582-4977624 GCA_036023395.1 Myiotriccus ornatus
GCCGGGCGGGCTCCCCGCGGGGCTGCGGCCCCGCCGCCCCCGAGCCCCGGCCGGGCAGCCGCGGGGGGACGGGGCCGGCCGGGCCACGGGGCCGGTGGGGCAGCCCCCGGAGCGGCGGGGGGAATGCGGCTGGTCCGCGGGAATGCGGGAGCTGCCGCCGCGGAGCGCGGACCGGCCGGGTCCGGCGCGCTGGTGAACGTTGTTATTAGAAGAATGTCATTGTTTCCCTCCCTTTCATGTCCGCTGTCACTGTTTTCCTAAGGGGTGTAGGAATGTGCGTGGAGGTTAGCGAAGGAGCCAGGATATGCTCTGTTGTGCTCAGACACACTCTCGCTGTAGGGGGGAAACACTGCCAGGATTTCCTTGGGTTGGCGTTCTGAATGCATAATCTGGAAAATGGAGTTTTATTGTGCTCCCCGGACTTGGTCGGTATTTTGTTCGTGAATTCCGCAGTCACAGGAGTGCTGTGTTACTGCTGTGCTTGTCTCCTTCCATGTTTTTTGTGTTATTTAGTGCTTCTGAAAGCACATTTAAAAATACCATGACTATGTAAATGGGCATTACGTAGGCTGAAAAAAGGAATCACCGGACTGCGCTGGGCAATCCATATTGCTGCTGGCAAGGGGGCGGCGTTCACAACCCGCCACGGATCGGGGTGGAATGCTGCCTTTTTTACAAACTCATCAAGCAGACAATTGCCTGATTTTAGAGATTATCGATTGCTTACTTCGAGAAGTGTCAATCACAAAATTAAGAATTCCTGTCTTCATTCGTCCCAGGCTTTAAGCTTTGTTTTAGAAACAGAATGTGGCACTTGAGATGCTACTTTTTTACTATATCGAGGATTGGGGTTTTGTTTTTTTTTGTTTGTTTGTTTTTGGTTGTTTTGGGTGTTTTTTCTTCCCATTCTCCAGCTGTAATTCAAGTAGCATTTTGTTCATGCCCTTCTTTATGGAATGGTTTATGTTTCCAACCTTCGGCTATATGTGAGAATCGTCTAGAATGCTTTATTTTTAGAACCTATTTTGGATGTTATTCCTGCAGGGTAGTATTCTCTAGAATCTGTATACAATTATGGAAACACTGAGTAAGGTCTAAGGAGGTATTTACTAACATTTACAAGTCAGAGCCATAATTTGTAAACTCTAAGGGCAGAGCTGACATAAAGAGAGAGGATGCTAAACGGAGGCATTCAGGGGCTGTATCTGTTATGTTAAATGGGTGGTGTCTGGAACTTACTCCACTTCCTAACTTTGGTATCTGAGTATGTTTCTCTTCAGATGGTCTTTCCTTACAATTTTTGGTAATTTAAGGAAGAGCTGTCATGTCACAGCTGGTTTCTGAGGCAGGGTGACTAAGGGTGTGCTTACATGTCGTGGTAGAGCGCCATTTGGATAGATCCAAACTACCTGAGAAGCAGGATGGATGCTCCAGCTGCACTCCAGCCTGGGTGCAGTGCAGTGCTGCCGTGGCCATGTTCCTGCTGGTATTCAGGCTGGCTACACAGCGCTGCATTATGCTATGGAGATGTACTCCTAGGAGTGCTGGAAGCCTGGGAAGGTTTTGGAAATATTATCTAGGTCTAACGAGTCCCAGACTAGTACTTAACTGCTGAAGCATCATTGCCCCCTTTAAGGTGCAGTATTTGATTTTCTTGTTACCTGTTCTCTGTCCCCAAGGCACAAACAAGTAGAAGTCACAAAGGGAGTGGGTAGAGGAAAAAATGATAAGTTTTCTTTTAGCAACAGGTAGTTTCTGTGGATTAGTCTCTCTTTGTGCATTAGTAATTAGCTTCTTGCTAGTTGATATTTGCTACAACGAGTATCCTCTCCCCTGCCTCCAGCAAAGCATAACGACTTTTTTCTGGTAGTCCTGTTCCACGTGTGCTGTCCTAGCTGGAGCGAGTGCTGCTCTTATCCTCTCATGGCTTTTGTTTTGAGGTGGCCATCCCTGTGAATAGCTCCAGACCCTTCTGCTACCCGTCACTGGAGTGAAACGGTAATTCCCGCTGACAGTTTCATTGCTGCCCACAGGGTGCAGCATAAAAATGTTGAAATCGACTTTTTGTCAATTTTGTGTCTTCCTGCTCCTCCTGAACGGGATGGATGTTGGAGAAATACGGGAGCTGCTCTGAACCACAGCACAGGAGGAGGGCAGCAGGCAGCATTTTCAATATGATTTGCAGCTGGCTGGAACTGAGTTACCTTTTAATCCTGGCTTTGGAAGGAAGTATAATTTACAGTGGCTTTTTATCTTTTCCTAATAAGTGCGAACCTCCCCCCGCTCAACTTCAACCAGTTTAAGAACAGGGAGAGGTTTGAGAAAGGCTACCTTCTCCCTCTCTGTGAAAGTTGACATCCGAGAGTCCTCTTCCCAAAAAACCATAAAGGCGAGGAGTTCATGGCATTTGGTGCACTCCTGGAAGTGTAGAAGGGTCTCCAGCTGGCCAGCCGGGGTGCCCTCAGCTTCAACCCAGTGACAGTTAATTTTGTGACTCACAGCAGCATTCTGGGCGGGGAGGGGATGGAGCTGATGGGGTGTGAAGGTGGATTTGAGGGCACGACAAAGAGCTTGGTGTTAACAAAGGTGTGAGAGCAAGCCTGAGTGTGGGAATGTGGGAATATGGGAATAGATGGGCAAATGGGGAGTTTTACGGGGTGCAGGAGCTCAAGGGGACGTGGCAAGCTTAGAGACAACTGACGTAATTAAGGTTAAGTGGCCACAGGGCTTGCAGGAGCAAATCCACAGGAAGCCGACCTTCATTAGTCCTGCTGGAAACACAGTACTCCTTAAATCAGGAACTCCAGGCCTGAAGGGTGGACTGGCTGCTTTCAGCCTGTGAGCAGGGAAATCAAGAGTCCACTTTTCAATTGCTGCTGAATTTGTTTCATGATTGTATATTTATAGCTAAATTAGTGATTATTATCATAGCTGAAATTATTGTCCTGGGAAGAAAAGGTAGAAAAGAACTCGGTTGTCTATATAGGTCTATCCTACTACATGAAAGTATATTAAATGAGTCTTTCCTTATACTTTCTATGAATGCAACATAGCTGATATGTAGAGTTTTTTTGGTTGGTTTTGTTTGTTTGTGTTTTTATAAATTTTATTTCTTGTATGGAAATTTTGTCTTTCTCAGCTTTCCTAATCATTTACCACCAGTGGGTTGTGTGGTGAGAACTGGCAGTGGTTGGGAGTGCTCTTGGTCTCCTGGGAGAGCAATGCTCTTACCATTCCATGCAGATCCTTTATGCCGGGATTTGCCTCTTAGTTATCCTGTAATGTTTACAGATGTTGTAAACACTTGATACACAGGTACAATGTGTGCGATGTATAAAATTTAATCCAGGAGTTTTCTTGCTGATTTCCATGTTCTGAGTCACAACTTTATAGTTAGACCTCTTGATCCTTCCTTCTTGGACATTCCTGTTACATGCAAAGCATTTATTTGAAATGAAAATAACAAGGACAAAAGCTCCGTATACTTAGGTGTTCATGTGTGTGTATGTGTATGTGTTTCATTAGCCGTTGAGAGAATTCATAGCTGTTTTTCAGCTCAACAGCTGGTGTTATCAGAGGAACTCCATTTTTCCTTACTGCTGACTGCCTGGAAAAGCCTGTGTGCTGCTCTGATTGCAGTGATATCTCTGGGCAAATAAAGAAAAGGCCAGGAGGAAAGAGATGGAGTCAGTGCCATATGATCTCCTTGGTCTTTAGTGTCCCTTAAGAATTGCTTTGTGGGCCACAAGTTGCAAACTCTCTAATCACTCCTGAGAAGATTTGATGTGGTGATGGCAGAGGTGTTTTCTCTATTTTGCTTTAAAAATTATTATTTAGAGGTGTAATTATTAAAATGTAAATCAAATTATTAAAATTCCACCTCAGAGTTCTGTGACTTTTCATGGTCCTGCAGTTGTATGTTGAATACATGGTCCTGCAGTTGCATGTGTTCAGTTGCATATTTTCACCACATGAAAGAGAAAATGGAAACGAGCTTTTAAACATCTAGTGTGCAACTCTCAGTAAAAAGTTTGAGGTGATTTGTAAGTTCATGTTTGTCGATGCATGAATTTTGCTGCCATGATGTCTGTGGATTGGAAGACAAAATCAAGAATTGGGTTGGAAGTCTTTAATGTCTTGTGATAGGCAGATGTAACATTTAATAATTGTGGATAGGGAAATATATTGTACCAATACATCGCAGTGCTAGATGTTATTCATAAAAACCTAAATATTAATGAGAATTTGAAGCAGCTGTTTATTTTTTATTTATTTGTTTACAGTAAAGCTAGTGAGATGCAGTGCTGGAAACAATACACTGATGCTTTTCTGAATTGTATTTTTTTCTAGTATCTCATCTTTGGTAATTTACAAACAGGGAACTGTTAAAAATTCAGTATGTTTGGTAAAACCACTTGAAGCGAATAGGAGCAGATTTTGTCTGTTTTCTTTGAATTTGCCTTCACTTAACAGTAAAATGGAAGTTGACAAAATGTAATGGATACTTACCACTACTGTTACAGTTAATATGAAAATAATTTCAAAACACTTCTGGTAATTTGAAAATAAGATATTTTAGACAAGTACTCCATGTACTGATAGTTTCTCACTAAAAGGTGAAGTTAAATTTGCCTTGGCTGTGTGTTGAGCTGCTCTTACCTAGTCTTTTTATGACCTGGAGTTGTTTTAGTCTTCCTGCTTGTGTATTCCCAAATTTTCTGGCGTTCCCGAATGGTCTGGTTTTGTTGTAGGGCACAGAATTGCACTTCTGTAGGTGGCACTTGGTTTCTGCCATATATTGGTTTTCAGTGCAGTGTGTTGCGTGTTGTCCTCTGTTTTCCTTCCCCTAAGATAGTGTTAACTTTATGAGCACGTTTGAGCTCAGCTGTTTAAAAACGAAATTTTTTTGTCCATTCCTTATTTTAGAAATACGTGCTCTGCAGCTTTGGCTCTTTAGCCTTGAAATCAACTGGAAGATGCAGAAAAAATAGTAAAATTATTGTAGAAAGTAAACAGACAAATGTGCTTTAAACTAGTGGTGCATAGATTGTTGGTTCCTGTAGTAGCATCTGGGTTCAAGATGAAGAGCAAGTTGTTGGTGAGGAGCTGTCATGTTATCTACTCCAGCTATTGGGGACGATGCTAAGAACATGCCAGAGTTTATCACATCACCGCTGCCTCTGAATGAAGGAATGTTGCTGGATGTGTTTTGTGTTGTGTTGTGAAGTTGGTTTGAAAGGAGTGGGAGAAACTCAAAATGCAATAGGGATTCAGACAATTTTCCTTGTTTCTGCTGTTCTGTATCAGTGTTGATGCCAACAAGGAGTCTTGTAGGTTTGGGGCACATCAGCTGGGCAGTCTTTTCTTGGCTCAGCAGTAAAGAGAACTTCCTATTTCCTTTGAGCCTTTCTAGTAAGATTGAGCTTGTCATCCCGTGCCTGTGAATGTCGCCTCATCTGTCTCCCAGGGTTAGCTCGGGCGGTGCTCAGGAAGGAGTGTTTCTTTCATAGTAATTGGACAAAAAGATCAAACACGGGAGTGTTCCTCTGAAATTGACTGCGAGGATTCAGTGCTTAATACTCTGCCCTTCCCTCCTCTTTGGTTTTGTACGAAAAGAAAAATGTTATGTAGATCAAGAACTTGCACTGATGGATTTTGAGTAAAGTTTATTTGAATGTGAAGATTGCAAAGAGAATTCAGGTGTCCCAAGGTAGGGATTAATCAGGTAATTAATTTGCTGCGTAGTTGCAAAGTAAGCAACGGTGAACAAAATCTGGAAAAAGGAAGGTTTGATCCTGTACTGAAATCTTTCAAGAAGTTCTAAGAAAGATATATCAGGTATTTTCTTAATCAAAAAAGCATTTGCTTTTGCCTTTTATATACCGTGCATACAAATAATGTATTATTCCCCATTTACATTACCTCAGACTTTTCTTTTTCCAGAACTTTGTGTGAATCTTTGGAGCTGTCTCAAAAAGACATGGCATAACCATCGTAAAGAGTTGTAAAGAATGAGTAACTGTATTATAAGAAACTATTCTTGCTATGCACATACCAGGATCTCTAAACCTGCTTGAGAGCAGCAGAACTGTTATGTGACATTAAACTGAGTGAATTGTGAAAGGGGTACTTCTAAAATTTGGACCCAACTTGCTCTTGGAAACCACTGGAGAATTCCAAGCTAAACTGATGCTGATTATTACATTGATTCCCGCAGAAAGTTACTGTTGTCAGTGGTACACGGGAATAACGTCAATTAACTTTCGTGTTTGAGACAGAATGAGAACAGGGGAACCAGAGGAGCCTCAGGGATTTTGCTGGGCTTTGCTTTCTAGTAATTTTCTTAAAAATACTTTTATTTTACTTGTAGCAGCTGTTGCTACTTTTCAGAATTAAGTGGAATGGAGCAACTTGATCTTCTCCTGGGGAAGTTGCCTCCGTGTACATACAGCAGCTGGCTTTGAGCTAATTCATGTACCCTGTTCAGAACTTCATGGGCACAAAAGATGCAGGGTAAGTGTCAAAGCTTTTAGCTTGACCCTCCAGTGGCAATGTTTTTAGACGTTTTGGAGACTGTGGTTCCACAGACATTTCTCTTGGTGGCACTGCTGGCTTAATTTTTTTTTAACCCTGAGCAGTTTCCTGATCCATTCACCATATGGCACTCCAGGCAGTTGTACTGAGGCTGAGGAGGTGGTGTGGGATCAATCCCAGACAAATGGCTTAGGGTGGGAGCAGCTTAAACTGGCACTGTTTCCAGGAGAAATGTCTCTGGACCATGGCCTGAATGAAGTAGTTGAAAACTGGCTCAAATACCTTTGAGGGTTGTGTTTACTGTAACTGGGAAATGTGTTCACCTGTAATGCAGGGATCTTGTATTGCAGTTGAGTTAATGGTATTTATTCACTTACTGTAATTTCTTCTTTTAGTTGAATAAGGAAGTACATGTTCAGAATAGCCCATAACATGACCATTTGATGTCTGGTGATGCAATACTTATTTGGCAAAGCAAGTTTTGGAAGAATAGATGTGGAATTAAATGCTTTGAGGGAAACTTAAGCATCTGTATGTTAAAAGACATACACCTCTGATGACTCAGTAAAGTACTGCATGTAATACTGCAGCTGTATGAAGGTCTTTTTGAGTGTTCTGAACAGCCACGTAGCTGATGCAGATGTTGAAATGATTAAAGTTAGGCTGCACTCCAGGGGACTCAAGTAGACAGCACTGACTTATTTGGGTTGGCTCACCATGGTTTTACTTTTTTGCTAAGGGAACAGGGCTCTTCAATCAAATGATGGATTAAAATCTGAATTATGATTGCTGTGTGAAAGAGAGAGCACTTGCTGAGTCATTGCCGGGTGGCCCAAGTCAAATCTCTTCAGTCCTGCATGTCTGGTGAGGACGGGCTGGAAAGCTGTATTTTGGAGGAGTGTTGGTGAGGATGGGTCATTTCAAAATATCCCTCCAGCTTATTTCCTTATTTCCTTATTTTTTGCCGTTCTTGGCTTATCTCCTTTCCTGAAATGTAAGTGTAATTTACAGAATGTAAATTTACTACCTTTCAAAAACAAACAAAACACCCCAAAAGCCAAAGTCAAGCAGACAAAACAAGTTTTCGGGGGTAATCATAGGAAATACGTGATCTACTGTTCAGTTAGGATAGAAAATCTTGGAGAAAGAGTGCCAGGAAATAGGAGTGAAGTTAAGACTTCACTGGAGTGAACTTGATTGAAGTTTGTCATTAATCTGTAGGGTTTTTTTCAGCCTTGGTCTTCATCAAAGATAGGAGAAAAGGTGTGCAACAAAGACCTGATGTGAGCAGTTTGTAGAGAAGGGTTAATGGGCTTTGGGCTGTGGACCCGTGGTGAGATTTAAAGAGAGAGGAGCCAACAGTGGTCTAGTTGCCAACATTTCAGTCAAAACCATGGAAGCTGGTGTAGTTGAAGACTGAATGGAACGAGGGACTGTTGTTGTGATGCTTGGCTGTCATATCTCTACAATTCTGGGACATGTCTGCACTTCCTCAGTGTTTTGTTATGGAGATTTAGAGCTCAGGAACTTCATGCAGCAGGGGTCTGTGGGTTTTGTAGCCCTTCCTGGATTTTTTCTAAATGAATTAGTAGGAAATCTTTTTGAATCTCTGTGAACTTGTCAACATCCTGTGACAAAGAAGGGTCAGGCTTTGACTGTGCTTCCTACTCGGGGTTGCCTTCTGTTTCAAACACGTTTTGGTCCCTGCCTTTTGTGTGCCACTCATGATTTTATTAGCTCTGCTCTGCTGCTCCCTGCTCCTCTCTGGAGCTTATAAATGTGGCAATTTTCCTTTACTGTTTCTTAACCCAGGAGACAGGAGATATCTCTTCTGTCTGTCACTCCCTACTAACCCTGTCCAAATAAATGTCTGTTTGAACTAGATTATTCCACAGAGTGTGCAGTTCACTGCTTATCTTAAATGGCTATCTGCACTGAGATGTGTATCTTCACGTTATTTCCTTTCTGCAGGTTGTTCTGAACAGATTTAATTTAATACTGTCAAGTTGAGTTTTAAATTTATTTGTTTTTCAGGACATTATATTCATATTCATACATAATATTCAGTAACATGATAAATGAGTTTTAAATTGTAAAAATTTATTTCTCAACTGGAGTATATAGTTGGTTTCTCAGTTATGGTTACAAAATTGTCTATTGCAGGTGCATTTACGTTTAGTAAACCCAGATGTTGGTCAAACCTTGGTGCTGATCTATTTAATAACAGTTAAGCAGTGAGTAAAACTTTAAATAAAAAAAAAGGGGTGGAGGTGGTAACTAAATATTTCTGGCTTGCTAACTGTTAATCCAGGTGTGCTGTCCCAAATACACCTGTATACTGTCATGTTTTAATAGTTGTATATAGGTCAGAATGTGATATGGGAATATTTTTAGATAATGTCATGAAAGCTGCTCAGTTTAATAGGTAGCTTTTCTCCGTAGTGGGGTACTTACCTCCTCATGCATCATCTTTTAAAAGACAATAAATTTTGACTCATCTAATGAAATTTCAAGTTGTTTTTGTAAATAGAAAATGTTTCAAGTGCTTTGCTACTTTGCAGCATATTTTTCCTTCAGAAATTTGGAGTCTAAATTAATCTTTTGTTACCTATAGCTTTTTATAAGATTTCAATTTAGTGAATTGGGCCTAAGACTATATATATAAATGAAAAAATTGATTAATTTACTAACTTTCAAATTCCATCAAACCATTCCATGGTTTATTTTGAAACTGAATATGCTTTAAATTCAAAATATAAAACCCTTAACCATCCTTTATTAAAGATCTGAACCTTAGAAACATGGTTTAGTGACACTATTAAATTTTTGTTAGAGTTCTATAATAGTGCCTTTCCCAGGTATCATGACATCTGTGTGTACACCTTGGCGTGTATTTCCCTCTGTCAATTTTTTTGGACAGTAAATAGATTTTTTTTTGTTACCTGATGTGAATTTTTTGTTTAATTTTAGCTTTTAAGTGCATTTGGGCATGGCTCATGTCTCAGTAGCATGGCAAAGTTGATCACTGCTCACTTGTATTCTCTTCCTCACATTTGAAACTCAGTTTGCTGCTCTTCTGCTAAAATAATGGCAGAACTTAATGGGGCTCTTCAGCTGGTACAAACTTCCCCCATTTAAGAGGTGTCTCCAGAGGGTTCTTGGGTTCTTTGGCTGAGGTAAAAGCACATTTTTTTCCTAAGATGTGTTATGTTATGGTAGCTCCTGATTTCCACGTACATGGGACTTGTGAGCTCAGGAATGTTTACTGGTATATTTGAAAGAATTTAGTGCTTCAGTGGGAATCAGCAATTAGTTCTTTGTCTGTTTTTCCTTCCTTTCTTACACAAGTCTGGTTTTGGTCTTGGCCTGTGCTTTTAGAAGTATGTCTTCAGTTAAGAAGATGACAGTGTAAAGACATGCAGAATGGCCCTTGGGAATCTTAGGACTGAGTTGGCTAGTATTTGGAGGCAGGGAAGAATGCAAACCAACTTTTTTTCCTATTTTTTTCCCCTGAAAACCTTTTGATCAGTTCTTGGTCTTTCTTTAATCAGTTCTTCTTACGACAAGATTGGGTGGGCATGTCCAGAAAAACCAATCAGCAGCTGGGGGCAAGGAAAGAAGAGAGGACCGTGATGGGTTGCAATGTAGAAACCCACAGATAGTTTGGTGTAAGTTGACAAAAGGAGGGCTTTTGTCTGCACAACAGCTGGCATCCCTTCATGGGAGGCTTCTGACTCCACTGGGTCCAGTCTCTTACACAAGGAAATATAAAGAAATTTGTAAACAAAAGAAGTCTAAATGTTCAAGTTCAGTACCTGAACTGATAGTTTTACTCAAAGCCAGGGTAAACCCAGAGAAACGAAATCTGAAAAACATTGATTATTGTAAGTCAGAGCACAGAGATGAATCTGCTGTTGCTGTTTAATTAATCACAGCTTGGGCCATGTGCTGTTCTTGTTCCTAAGGCTATGTCAGTTCGGCATTGTTCAGGGTAGTTGTAGAACTGAAGGGTTTTTTTGTTTTGGTGTTGTTTGTTTGTGGTGTTTTTTTTTTTTTTTTTTGGCTCTTCTTAATTGCTTTGTTTCCTTCTCTTCCCAGGAGTTATCTGTATCTACTTGTCAGATCTTCACTTGCGAGGGAGACTCATTTGTAGCATAGCAGACACGTGCTGCTCTTCCTTGGGACTGCACGTATAGGATGGAGAGCCTGAGCGCAAACCCTGCTTAATTGCAAGGTATCTGGGATAGATAACTGTAGGCTGGCAGTCTGAGTTCCATGGGGAATAACACAGCAGCATAATTCTGGGAGCTGGAAAGTTGGGTCTTAGAAACTGCTTCCCTCATATAGACCGTGGTGGGTGTGGAGTACCTGTGGATCATGGAGCGGTGGTGCTGAGTGTGTCTGTGCCGATGCTCTCCTGTTGGCTCTGAATTTGTGCTGCTTGGTTGGCTGCCCTCTCAGCTGATTGTTAACTAAGGCTGCTGTTGAATTCTGTTAGTTATGAGAGCTTAAACAGGCAGGTAGCCTTGAAGGGGATTAGTTTATCAGATGTCTAGTAAAGTGCAAACTCTTTCTGCAGCTTTATCCACCCTCAGGCTATTCAGTCTCTCTACAGCATGATCTTATTGTCTGAACCAGTGAGGCTACAGAATTAACCCTTCCCTTCAGTGTGGAGGAGTTGGTGTTTTTCTTCCCTTTGGACCTTAGAACACAGTGATGTCTAACTTAAATATGTGAGTGTGTTACTGAAATGGACTTTTAATTAATACCAGGTGTTTTCTTCGTTGCCTCAATGTTGGCTTTGCCCATATCCAACACCTTTCTTTATCGGGCCTGTCAGCTGGGCAGTGGCAGCACAAGGTTTGGAAGTGCAGCCAGCTCACCAGCAGTGAAGTGTATGGATTTGTAAGGCATTTGTTTTGCAAACCTCACAGGAAATGCATGTGTGGACAGAAACTTCCAGTAGCAGCTGCAAGTTAACAGGGAGGTCTTAACTGGAAAGCATCCTTAAAAATTTATATCCATATATGTGTAGAAACAGTTGTAGAAAGTAATCAAAACAATTGTGTGGTAATGAGATATTGCCTGCTGGTACTGGTGTTTATGGTGATAAAAGCTAGAGGCATTTCATAAGAAAATTGATCTGTCTGCTTTGCCGTGGCACTTGAAAACTGCTGCTGTATATTCTGTTTCTCTATTGGTTGGTTCTGTATAGTCCTTCTCTCTGTTTCCCAGGACTTTATTAACATCATTTAAAATGAGAAGTACTTATTGAGATATTCTGGTGAAATATTTTACTAACAGTCTAGAAGAAAATAAAGTCCTGTTGTAGCAGTCATGCCACATGGGTTAACAGTTTGAAGGCTGTAACACTGGCTCCAGCTTGCAGGGGTTTATAACTTAAAATATGTGTGCATTGTGGGAAATGCACACCTGGGGAAAAGAATACAATAAAAATTTTCTACAGGTTGTGATGTATAGAAGTAATTTGCAAAGAAATCTTTAAACATTTTCACGGAGCACTTAATATCACAGTCATTGCAACTAAAAAGCACTGTTGAGGTGCTGCGAAACGAGTGCTGTAAAGTAATACCCCCCTGCACCTCACTGCATTCTGTGTTTTTTCTTACCTTCTAATTTTAGAAATATCAAACCACCAAGGTAACCAGCATGAGAAAATCAGCAATGATAAGTGTTATGCAGGGAGAAGGTGTCTTACTGTCATGTAAGTATAAATAGCAGAAGATTAGACTGTTTTCTCTGGATGCATGAGTCAAAATTATTGACACTGCTTTCAGTCTTCTCTCATCCTGTGCAGAGCACTCAATCTGATGTAGACCAAGTATTGTTTAGCGTTTCCTGTTCCCTGCCTATCCCACTGATGAGCTATATTTTAATTTCTCTTTCTTGCATCTTTCTATGGTCAGAGTGCTTCAGGGTTCTCATAATCATCTTGTCCTGGCCTCACAGTTGGAAGGCTTCCAGTAAACCTCCCTTCCCTCAGGAAATAAGATAGAGCTAGCTAAATAATAACTTTCGTTTTTAATCGAAAAGGATCAAACCTACTGCAACTGTTGATTTCTCATTTAAAAAAAAAAGGACATAAAGGCTATTTCTAGTAGCATTAGATGGTTACACAGGTCTGTTGGCTCTCTGGTTCTGTAGGTAATAAATTGATTTAGTAGTGGTGTATTTTTGCTGCAGATGATCTGAAGGATTGTGGGGCAGTTAACTTCAAAACTGGACTTGTGTGTGTATGTGATTTTGTTTGTCTGAAGGTGAGACTGAGATGTAACCAGACTAAACAGACTGTGAATTCCATGATAAACTTGTTCCAGGTCTCAGCTCTGGAGCTGCTGGGATCCCAGTCCTGTGTCCACGCAGCTCTGTTTGGTTGAAGGACCCTCTCTGACCAAGGCCTCGCTGTGCAAACAGGAGCTAACACTGACACTGCCGCAGAGTTTGTGAAATCCGGGAGGACACGGAGCTGAAATGAGGGCATAATGATGTGGTGTTTGTGTACAGCAGCCAAACCTTTGGGAACTCCTGTGACAGAGGAGAGGTAGGAGAGGTTTTTGAAGAGTGGCTCTACTGTGTGCTTGGTTCTGTCTGTCAGACATGAAGGACAGCCAGGGATGAAACCCAAAGGTGGCAGGCTGAAACAGGTTTTAAATTTTTTCTTCATTTCTTGCCCTTTTTTTCTTTTTTTAAAAGTAACGAGTGACAGGTTTTAGCTGTGGATCAGAAGTAGGGCTTCATAGGCATTTTGTAGCTCAGTCTGAAGACTTTGTCTGGGATTTTGGTTTCAATAGTAGAGAAAGGAGGCAAAATGATGTAGAAAAGACAGCTATTGTCATTGTGATGTAGCTGAACAATTACTGCGTAGCAGCATTGTAAGAGGCTGCATGTGAGCAGAGTCCTGTGAAGTTCACAGGGAGAAGTGATGTAATAACTGAAGTAATAGATTAAATATAGGTCTGAGGGTATGGACCTTGGAGGAGCTGATAGAAAGAAATAGTGTTGGCATGAACACTGAAAGTTCTGTCTGAAGCACATTATGCTTGAGGGTGAAAACTGCAAGTTAGTGTCATTTAGTGAGTTTTAATGAATTTTGTGGCCCTAACCCTAGGGTTGTGCCAAGCAGTCTAATTCAGCTCCTGTTTTAAGTACATTCTGGATTTCCCCCCCTGCACAGAAAATGTATTTTTCATTTCCATCACACATCTTGTTTGTGTGGTATGAAACTCAGGAAATAATTTTTGAAATGGATTAAACTAGTGACTTTTGAACTGTGTGCAGATAATTTGTGGTCTAGGAAATGAAGTGGTAAGTGGAACCAGGTATTTCTACTGAAAGTTTAAAGGAGTATTGATCTCGAAGTTTGAATGCTAACGATAGCATTTTAATTCTCAGGGCTTTGGAATCACTTTATTTCAATGTTTTTCTGATGATTTAGTGGGCCCACCATCGCTGATGTCTTGATGACAGGGGTTGGTTGTAACTTGAATTTCCAGCAGGCTGTTTCATATATCACTTGTGATGCTAGTTGTGTTTAGTTATAGATGTGGCAAAGACCCCTTTGTGCCCCTCCGCTTTATTGTGGCGGTTTGAAAAATTGGGAGTGACAGAGGAGTTGTGTAATAATCGAATTAACCTGGTTTGCCTAAACATGTAATAGTTGAGATCCTTCTTCTGTGAGGAACTGACTGATTTGTCAAGATGTCAAATTGGTCACAAGCCAAGCTAATCACTTCTGTGGGTTGCATCATGAAAGACAGAAGAAGTGCTCCATATGCTCTGATTTGTATTCATTCAGTTTTGCCTAACAAAATTTTAGGTGTTAAGTAGGGTTTGTGACACCTTCTTGTTTTAACATCTCCAACCTGTGAAAGTGGTAAAACATGGTGAAATCTGGACTGTGCTTTCATTAAATGCCCTCATGATTAAGTTCTTAATTCTTCCATGAGAGGACAACCTTACAGAGTTGGTAGGGGGAGAAGCAGCATTGGTGTGCTTGCAGTCCTCTGAGGTTTTATGCCTCTTGAATTGGGAGGGAATAATCATCCTAATTTGATAGATTTGGAGCTACTATGAATATTTTATATTGACCAAGTTATTGGAACAGTTAACTGTGTGAACATATTGGTTTAGTTTAATGGGAAGGAGGAGGTGTCTAGGGAAAATAGGCAAGAACAGAAAGAATTTTGTGTCTTGGCAGAGAATTTGAGCACTGTTAAGCCAGTGACTCTGTCATCTCTTGGGTTTTTTTTCCCCTTTGCTTTTTTTGGCTTCTTTGTTTTTAATTAAGCCTACAGGACTGCTGTTGTAAAAGAAGATTTTAATTCCCCCCTCCCACCCCCCCATTTTCAGCTCCCACTCACAAGTGTGGGTTGTAATAATTGAAGGATTCGGACTGAGATGTAGGAGTCCTGAAAATGGGTGTGCCTGATTAAAATCAAGATAACCTTGAGTATCACCACAAGATGTTAAAATAGAGATTCTCTAGATTTACTTCTCAATCTTTCTGTCCTTGTGCTTAAATAAAGGAAAACAGTTTGGTTGCAGGTTCAGAGAAAGACCATCTGAAGTACCAGTCAGTAAATAAGGTAGACCCAGTAGGTGATGAACAGTCCTGGTGTTTATCAGGGCTTTGCCAAAGAGGAACTGCATGGCTGGGTAAGTTCTGTTGCAGCATCTTGAGTCCCTGGAGGTGGGTGTGCTGAACTCTGAGAGAGAGCAGAAGTTAGTTCTCTAACTAGACCCAGCTTCTACTTTTCTTCAATTCCCTGCTCAGGGAATTGGTTAAGTTTTTTGTGCCTTATAATGCTATGGTGGGAAGGAGTCTACCTTTGTAAGGTAAAGCCTTCATAAACCTTTAGCAAACATATTTAGAAAAGATGAGAGCCTTTGAAAGATGGGCACTATTATGTGACTTGTTAGAGTGTAGGCAAACCACCTTTCAAAGGTAAAGAAACCATTAAATGTTTTGGTGTAGGTGGTGAGTAAAAATTAGACACACTTTTCTGCATCCAGGTCTTTGAAAGGGAAGCAATGGGGATGAGGGGATGGGAAGACGGAGTGAAAGAAATGCTAAAGTAAGTTTATTTTCCAGGGAGGAAAAAAAAAAAAGATAGTTTGTTTGGAACATGAAGAGGGGAGTAAAATTACTGGGTTTGTGGCACTTTACTGAGTTTGTGATTTTTGGTGTTCAGTGAAGTTTGTCTCTAGACTCATTTTTGGAATGTTTTGTAGGCTTCTCTTGTGGATCAGGGCAGAGAGAGCAGAGATTGTTATTTTGTGAGTGGATGTGCTGCTCTGGCAGCTGGATATTTCTGTCCTCTGTAAACATCTCTTTAATGAGCTCCACTATTACTGCGGCTGCTTCTCTTTCATTAGGCACGTAGTGCGTTGGACGAGGAATGGCACATTCTGGAAAGTGCAGGTGCAAGATCCCGGGATTTTGATGGCTGTGTTGCAGAATGTGTTTAGTGTGGTGGCATTAGATGTGCTGGCAAGTCATTGTCTGGCGCTAATGTGGCTGCTAAGCATTGGGACAGAAGCCAGGTTAGTATTTTCTGTGAAAGAGAACTCTCAAAAACAAAAACCTAAACTGACTTATGATCTTCTGTGCTAAATAATAACCAGTTTATTCACTGTCAGTCCTGCTCACCATTTACCCAGTTGTCCTGCACCTGGATGAGTTGTAGGTTGCACTTGTGGGTTTGAATGCTGAGATGTTACTTGGTTTTGTGTTTGCAGATCATCTGTCCAACTTGTGTCTAATGTTTTCTTAGCTGGTCTTTGCTCACCTTTCTTCCAGGGGTAGTTTTACTAATGTGGCACTCTGGGCTAATAAATCTGCTGCCAGTTAAGTACCAGAATTCTTGAGTTTGCTTAGGCAAATGAAGTGCTACACTGCAGATGCAAGGCAGCTGCACATCCCGTGTAATTGGCACTTGCTGGTAGATTCTGTTCTGGTTTATTGATGAAACTGATCATAAAAAGGGAAAATCCGGGTTTCTTATGTTAGAAATGGCTGTTTATTTGTCAGTACAGTGTATAGCACAGTGAAATTCTGAGCCATAGTGCTCAGGACTCCTGGCAATGAAAGTAATCCATTTAGATAATCTAGTAATAATCATCTCTTGAATAATTGAGGCCACGAAGCTTTATTGTATGTTGTCGTGCTGGGTTTTCAAAATGCTTTTAATGGAAGCATATTTTCCAGAAAAGGCATTTAAGCTTGATTTGATGGTTCCGAGTAGTGGATCCATTGTCCTTTGTTAGGGATTAATCATTGTTGGTAAATACCATTGTATTTCCTACTGAGAAGCACAACAGTGTGAATTTCAAGTCCTGTAATTCCCCTCTCGCTGCTCTGCTGCCTGATACCAAATCTCTGCCTTACATTTCTGTGAATCTCACGTCCGGTTCTTGAGCAGAAGCCTTGTGATTAACAGACTGAAAAGCTGATAAGATCTGGGATGCTCCAGTGCTGGCCAGTGGCAGGCTTTTAATACAAAAGAGATGTAGCTAAATTTTTCAGTGAATAATGTGGCCCGTTTTGTTAAAGTACAGAGCTTTTTGAAGGATACAAAGCATCAATGATCAATTCTAGTGCTTGGCTTGGTTTTCAAAGTCAACTGTGCTTAGTGTAGCTGAGAATTAATGGAACAGATTTGCAGCCTTTTAGAAAGAAGCTCCTTTCCACAGTTCATCTGGCACTGTCTGCCCCGAACTGGAGCTCACAGGCCGGGAGGAGCCAGAACAACTTTATGAAAAGGGAATGTACTTGTTTGCTGTGAGACTTCCTGTTCCCCCTGCGTAATTAATTACTTGGGGATATCAATTTATTAGCATCCTGCTAATGAAAAGCTGTCTGGTGTAGCATTAGGTTTTTGTCATGCAAAGATGCTTTTTTGAGAAAAGTCTCAGATCCTGGCAGCACAGACAGCATTAGCACTGTCTTCACAGCAGCTGACTTGTTTGGGTCATGCAAATACACTTTGCCTTCATAAACAGCAAAGGAGAAGAGATTCACATACCACAGAAGTTTGTCTGTCTTTATAAAAATGTACCTGTCTGTCTGTATAAAAAACTTGGGGACTGCTGACTGTGCAGACATTTTAATGCTGATAAGAAATATTTACTCATGGTTTTAGACAGAGAATACAAATAAGTAAGAAGAATTTTGGAGGAACCCCAGACATGACTTCGTCATAGTAGCCTGTTACTATCTGGTGTTTTTCTGTGAACTGTATCCTTGTAATACTTGCAAGTTAGAGTCGTGTTTTTCTCTTTTTGTTAGTAATTGAATTATATGGCAATAAACGGATTTTCCTGCCTAATTTCAGTAACTTGTCAGCACTCTTCTGCATAATCCTCTTTTTTTTTAGCATGTTCTTAAAAATGTGAATATCTGAGACAGATGCAGTACTTTAGCTTCAGCCTCAAAAAATGTTGGATGAAACAACTTTGTTTTCAGTTTCTGATGTTCTCCGAAGTTTCATTAAAGGAGTGGGTATCCACTGTCTCTTGCTATGGCAAGGTGCTGTAAATCATTGATGTCTTTTGGTCTCCTGTGTCTGTGAAAGTTGAGCTTTGGGCTCCTGATGAGTTCTGAACTCGGTGGGAATGTTACCACCGTGCTTAACTCCAAGTGCAAGGGAAAAAAATAGCACTATCACAAACACTTTGATGTTGCCAGTTTCGCTGCTAGAAAAAGAAATGATAGTGAGCTGTGCTGGTTTCTTAGGCCTGAGAAAGAAGGTTTATTTGATGGAGGGTTTTTTGTTTGTTTTTTATATATATATTTGTTAACATTTACCTTTTTCCAGGGTTTTTCCTTTTACTCCCAGAGATAGGGAGTTCCTACATTCAAATCCCCAAACAAAATTAAATGTCAGAAAGCAGCAAGTTAACACTTAAGCACATGCAGCGTTCTTTTGATGTGGTTGTGACTCCAGATTTATTATCTTCCCTCTTCCTCTTCTGTTCTAGGAAGTGAACACCCTCCCACTATCTGCAGTTTTTGTTGTGGAACTGTCCCAGTTTGCTTTCCATCCTGACATTTCTTGGTGTGGCTCTGGATATTCTTACAATTAGTTCTCTACATGTGTCTTATTTCTGTATTTTCAAAATATTTCTTGTATGGGTTACTTTGAAGCCATGTGGCAAATTTTTGAATAATTTGTCAACTGAAGAACTTCACTAAAAACCTTCTGTTAATGGTTCTTTACCTTGTTGTTTTCCACCTTTATGCAAACACCCATGTGCATGGACAGCCCTTCTCCACTGTTTGAGAGGCTTGACCAGGGCCAGCTGTGATCAAACAGACCCTTTCTCTAAAATACATTGCAAATGGCTGCAGCTCCCCTTCCCAGAGCATTTTCATCTCTCCCCTCACCTCACAGCTCTGAGACGCCGGGCATTGCCTGTCCTGTGTTCTGACAGTAGCACTACTGTGATCCAGCCTTTCTCCCCTCTTTTCCTTTAGCCCTTTGTCATCCTGTCTTTCTGGAAAACAGCAGTGACTTTGTATTTCACCAAGGAAGAGTGCACCTGAAAGGGCACATCGATACTCTTTGAAATGCCTTTCCAGGAAACAGGAAAAAAAGTAGGATGAGCTTAATTGCTTTGCTTAGATGTGAATAGAGGGTCCCACCTAAGCCACTAATATACTGAAAGTAAAAAAACCCCCAAACCTTAAATCTCAGTCAAAAAACCAAACCACCTCCTTCCCCCCTTTTTTGACACTTGATAAAATTCTCTGCTGTGCCTTGTTTATTAATTATAGTACGAACTTCTTACTGATTGCCAGTTTTTTGAAGTGAGGTGCAGAAAAGTTGGAACCACTGTCTTGGCATAAGAGGCTGGCTTTCACAGGGCTCTTTCCAGAGGAAATGGAATCATCTTTTCTTCCTTTGCTGGGTATGTATGACTTGCATTTCATCTCCCTCCTCGAGGTCACTGCCGACTGAACTAAATCTGCGTTTCTGCCTTACTGAATATTGTCTGTAAATTGCTTGGCATAAAACATCCTGTTTCAGAAGGACCTACTTTTAAAGTGAATATATAACTAGAAATCCTTTTGAATTTCCGAACAGCTCTCATCATAAGTGCTGGAAACATGTGCTGTGTGGTCTTCATATAAATCTATGAATTTCTCACGGCAAGGAAGCTGTGGAGCTGTTACTGGTGCACTGTAGTGCAATGGTCTCATGCAGTTGTGATTTAGTAGGCTGTACCAGATTTCAGGCTGTCTGCATTGCAGCCTTTTCCTTATTAATAGTTAATGATATTCTTCCCTGTCTGTAAGCAGATCCTTGCTTTCAGCCTTCCCTCCCCCTCAGTGCTTAGGACCTTATGTTTTCCCCTCCTAACCGCGAGTGGGGCAATAGGTACAGCTGCGTTCAGAGCAGTCAGGGGCGCTCTGTGGATGGGGAGAGCAGGTTTGCTGGAGGACAATGCGAGCCGCCCGTCTCAGCTCTGTTAGCTGCGGGCGCTTCCCATCCCACACCGTGTCTCGCAGGGCAGCGCAGCGCGGGCTGTAGCCTGCTGGTGACCCTGGATTATGTTCTTGTTCATGACATGTCTGCACTGAGTGCAAGGTTCCAATTATATTTGCCTTCAGGCGGTTCTCAAGAGATGGTGGGGGGAGGAAAGGGCAGGAAGAAGAGAAATCGTTTATGTAACTTAGAAAAGTCTTCGGGAAGACTATTACGGGGAAGAAATCTGAATTTCCAGTGTAATCCATATCTCAAACTTATAAATCACAAATGCAAATAAATAAAAGATTTGAGACTACCTCTGTTTTTTTCGGTTTGTTTTCTTCACAAAAGAAAGTCTGTGAAAGCGATCTGTTTTTGTTTTAAAAATAATTTAAGGAGACTCTGCATCTCTGAAAAAAAGACAATTTAAATGTACTTTAGAAACAAACAAGACAACAGAACTCTGAACTGGAGCAATGGAAAAGACTTTATTTTGCCACGCGTTTTCTGCTGATTGTTTTGGCCAAGGAGTTTTGGTGATCTTACTCATTCTTTCTCTTTACCCCCGTGCTTCCCTGTTATCTCTTCACTTTCAGTTTACTTCAGCTTTGCTGCTGCTTTTGCTGGTAAGCAATCTCTTTCAGGGCCTGGGGACAGAAAGGCCTGAACTCCTTGCAGAGCAGTCAGTGGGTGATATTGTCATGCCAAATGCATGACAACATAAACTATAATTGAGCCATCAATAAGACTTTGGAAGTCACTGTTCATAGCTTGTCCTGCAATTATTGAAAAAAGTCATTGTGTTTTCAGTTACAAAAACAGTTCTACAAATTTAGTTTGCATTTTCAGTTAGGAGATTTTCCTACTAGTAAAAATGTCAAAAGCAACATGTGAAGAGGAGGCCTTTCCAAAACTTTGGAACCAGTTGGTCGTAACTTTCACATTAGTGTTCAGGTGATTGTTTCCGATTAGCATTTTGAAAACTAGTTCAAGTGGAAGGATGTTTGTGGTCCCCCCCAATATTTTTGATTTTATATCTAAAAGCAACACAAAATGTAGTGGCAGACATCCTGTGCACGGGACGTTTGGCAGGTTTTCACCAACAGTACAGGTAAGGAATTGCGTGGGGAGTCTTCATGTGATTGTGCTGTTCACAAAGGCACTTCAAACTGTTCTGCAGTGCTTGGGCAGAGAGCTGGAGTGAACTCATTGTGCCTTGTATTGGGAAAGTTTGATCCTGCAAACAGTGTGACTGTGGTGTTTCTTCATGTAGTTTTATTTGAACAACTAGAAAGAAATGGCCATGGTGTGTGTCTGGTTTGGCATTTCCTGTTCAGAAGAGAGATCTCTGTCAGTGTTGGGTCCCAAGAAAGCAGGATGTCTGTAAAACTTCGTTGCCTCTCTATTTGATAAATCATCGAAATTTGGTTAAGGTGTCCTGCGGAAGATATACTGGATGCTGTCAGTGGTTCAGAACATTTGGGAGACACTTAAAATAGATAAAAAATAATAAGATCTAGCCAGTTCCCTCAGTGAGATTTTATAGACTGCTCCTCTTGCTGAGCAGGACTCCATCTCTGTGTTAGGATAGTTGGCGTTTAGGGGTGGATTTCTAACAGTCCATACACAGAAGGTAAGGGAACCTTCTGTACTAAGGTGTCTCAAAGGGGAATAATAATGAAAGAATTCAGATAGTCACAGAAAACCTGTTTAACTAAAACCAAATACCTATCACCAGCATGTCCATTCCAGCTTAGTGGAACAGAGGGGCTTTCAGAAGCGTCAAGATGTTCTGCAGAAAGGGTGCTGTGGCTATTTGATGGTTTTAATGGATTATCATGATCAGTTTTTTGTAATCAATTATTCTCTTTGCTTTAAGGAGATATGACCAGCTTTCAGTGTTATGAATTCTGTCCCAAGGAAGAAAAGATTTCTTAATTGCAAGTTGTACCTTGTACTGGCTAAGATAAAGAGAACAGGGTTCTCTCCTGTGCCTTGTAGCAGACATCAGTGATACAGTCACTGTGTATTTGGAATTGCCAGCAAGAGAGCACTTCCTAGTTATATGCGCTGCATTAACTTGTGACATGCCCTAGTCCAAACCAGCTTCGTTCAGCAACAGGACACGCAGCTGCTTTTTTACTGTGAGTAGTAATTGGTACCACAGTTTTCAATACCGCTTATTTTGATGTGTGGCAAAAGAGTGATCTGTGTTCCTGGCTTGGCCTCTTCCTGTAGCAGTGCTTTTGTTACCCGTCAGGCAGCGTGAGGCTGGTGGTGCTCCCTCACTGAGGGTTTGTGAACTGAGGGCAGGTATGGCAGCACAAAGTCTGGGAAAATATATATTCATGCAGCTTGGATGTAAGAGGGATGAGATGGGAAAGAAGCTGCACTGAAGACAGGTTAACAAAAAGAAAAGGGAGGGAAAAGCCTGCAGATTTTGAGTTTGCAGTGCTGTGCCTCAGTGTAGTACTGGAGTAGTGACTGTGTAGCTGAGCGACTCAAACCTTGCTTGAGATCTTTATTTTCCTTGATGGTCTTTCAGGAGAAGAGGATTTTTAAATGCCTCTTGTTTTTATAGATCTTAAACCAGATTTTTGCCTGTAGCTTCCAAAGCAGGTATTTTATGGTTCCCTCAAAGCTATCTGGTATTCCAATACTTTATTTATTTGTTCTCCTGCTGTGGCCCCAGTAAGAGGAGAGAGAGCACTGAAGTAAAACGGGTGGTTAATTAGTTGTTTCTTGACCTGTCCTGACAGAGGTCTCAGTATGCAGATGTCCACTGTGCTAGGCAGGTGACTTTAAATAGAGGACTTTTAAAGACTCTTGGCTCCTTTCAATAGTTCTTCAATTCTTCTAGAAAGGCTGCAGTTCTCCCACAGCAGCAGCAGTCAGCCCAAATGCCTTATTAGTACCTTTCAATCACCCGCTTAAAATAGAGTAATTTTACAATGAAAGATGATATTTTAAAGCCTGCCAGAGATCTGTGGGCCACATTATCTTCTGTTTCCACATCATCACACCATGCTAACCACATAAATTGGATACCTTCCAAGGGGGTTGAGTATCTTCATAGTACTCTCCAGTTCTCTCTAGCAGTCATGGCAATTAGAAATTAAAACAACAGTGCCTAAGAAGTTTGATATCATAGGCAGATGGATGTCAATAATTTTTTTTCCTCTTGTCTACCTTCCTCTTCACACCCCCCTGTATTTTCCAGGCAGAACAGTTTATTATTAAGCTGTACTATCAAAACTCTCTGAGGAAACATTTTCTGATTTCTTTGTCAAACCAATAGGGAGCTTGATAGCAAACTTTGGCAGATGGTTCTGGGTAACAGTTAATTGCCAGAGCAATGCTTCAGTCTCTTGATGTAGCAGATACTGGTATTATGATAAAAATAGATTTCCAATTAGCAATACTTTGGTATTTCTTGAGAGATGGTCGGTGCTAATGTAGTTACTCTCCTTTGAACAAATTCTTTCTGGATGCAAAACCAAGTAAAACTCTGGCACGGTTTAATGGCTCAAGTGCTTTACTCATTGCAGATCTTCGTGGTTAAGCAGCTCATGAAATTTTATGAGGTGTCTTTTGGTAGCAAAGTCTGTAGGTGAAGTTATCCATTGACACAAAGGTGCCTAAATCATCCCTGTTCAGAAAACAGTCATTTGTGATTTGTTTTCCCTGCAGGTCGGTGTTACAAGGTCAAATCTGCTTGTCCCGGTCTGTAATTTTCTACAGTAGTCTTAGGGGTTCCAGAGAGTAAAACATTTCCATCAGGACATGTTTCAAATGCAAAGCTATTTGATGTTAAGCTTACAAACCACCCACTAGTAGTGATAAATAGATATCATTGCATGATACTGCTTACAAGGGTTACATTTGTGAGAAGATGTCTTGGAAATATATTCACTCTTTCGTTGCCTGCCAGCCATTTGATCAATTAACTTTCACATGAGCTTTTGTGAAACCAACCAACCAGTTGTGAACATGAAGATCCTTCTATCTGATTCTGTGTGGAAAATGGAGATGTTCTGAGGAATGGCTGTGTAGGTCAGTGTTACGTGAACAGGGAGACAGATCCCTTGTCCAAAGCAGTCCAGGTGTCAGAATGGTCAGTGGTAAATCTGAAACATTTCATGGCTGTGGAGCGATTGACAAATTAGCTGATCTTCTCTGTGGTAGAACCTCTGGTTCCTAAAACAGACAGTCTGTGCTGGGCCTGGTGCCCCTCAAATGAGTAATTCCTAAAGTAAATTAGCTGCTTTTACAGAGAAGAGCCTGGTTTTGGTTGTGGATCTTGGCTCAACTGTTGTGTTCCTTCTCTCATGGGTCTGTTAAACACCCAGGTAATCTCACCAGTTCTGGCACAGCCTCACTGGTTTTGTTTATCAGACCTTGTACAGCAAGATATCTGTGGTTACAGCGTTATTTTTTGACAGACACACTTAAGATTTCACAACTTGTGTGAGAACCTCTCTTTGGTCTAGGGTGCCTGCCTCTTCCTCGTCAGGCTGGAGCAGGGTGATATAGTCTGATTACTTGAAATGCTGTATTTGTGCAGCAGGATCTGTTTGCTTAATGCCTGGATTGTTTTGTTTCTTTTGGTTGTAGAAGGAGTAGTTTTTGGCACACTCTACTAAAGCAGATTACAGATCGAGGCATAACAAGGAGTGATATCAACAAATGCTCCACTGTATGCTGGAAGTTGTTCAACTGGGTCTCAGATGGTCTTCATAGATTGTTTTGGTGAGGTCCCTGTGGTGAGGGAGAGGCTACGTGGTCTCCGTGTGCGCCGACCGAACAATGTGCTGAGGAAAGCACTGAGAGCTGGCTCTCTGATCTTTCAGCTGAATTTCCAGCTTCCATCTCCTACACGACGGAGCTGCTAAGGAAGGGTCACACACAGGGATACTCGAGCGAAAAGCTGTTAGTTTATATAACTGCTGTGCTCGGAAATGTTCTGTACTTGCAGATCCTGCCCTGTGCCTCCTGCAGCTCAGTTTTGTTTGCACTGGGGCCCAGGTGGCAGCATGGGTTTGTCTTGACCCTTCTGAGCTTGATCCTGGCAGGGTGAGGGCACAGGGAGCGCTCGTGTGACCCCTAAGGGAGGCTGCTGAGGAGAACTCCCTCACTTGGGTTGGATGCACACGTGGATCCACAGTTATAAAATAACGGGAACCGTAGTTACTGCATGAGCATAACTTTGAAGTCATTATAGTGGGGTGTAAATGGTTTTGGCAGAGATGAAGCAGATCAAGTGCTTATTTTGGTATTTCAGTTATTTACGGAAACTGCAGGATCGTTCTTGTGCTTTCATGTGATTTTTTTTTTTTTAAATTAATGTAATCTGAGAACGTTAATTCGGTACAAGTGTACCTGAAGAAGCCTTATGCAATTGATTTTCTTTACTCCAGTAATATAATGTTGTTGCTGTCTCATGTTATACAAGAAGTTTAAGCTCACTTTGACAAAGAATTATGGTCTGGTCCTTGGAGGTTATTTAGTAGATGTGGTAGACAGTTTTGTTGACAAGTTCCTGTAACAAACATCCCCAAACTTGTATTGGTAGGGAACTAAAAAACGTAATGAACCTTAAACTATAGTTATTTTTATTGCTCTCCCCTTGTAGATCCACAATTTCTCACCCTCTCCATGTTGCCAAGCATTTTCAAAAGAAAATAGTATTGCTGTGTTGAGTCATTTTTTGATGATGTCTGCATGATCCAGTTCTTTCCAGTTGCAGTTGGATATTATAGTTGCATTTGGTGTTATAGTAATACATCGTTTAAATCCAGTGGATTTCACTTGTTTCACTGACTTAAAACCATCCTTGTGTTTCACATGCAAAACCTGTGCCTGTTTACTGCTTGCTTACTCTGTCTTCTAGCACAAGCTTTCCAAAGCATGTTTAATTCTTTCCACTTAAAAAAAGAATCCCTCAGTGTGGGGGAGCCCAGCTGGCTCTGGGCTCTCTGTAAGCTGAGATATTGAAGATGGAACTTTACACCTGGCAGA
>JAYRBT010000178.1:4985864-5044535 GCA_036023395.1 Myiotriccus ornatus
TCTGCTCACAGTGTCGAAAGCCTTGGTGAGATCAACGAAGGTAACATAGAGACCTTTGTTCTGTTCCCGACACTTCTAGTACAGGGAAATAACTGTCTCTGTGAAACATCCCATAGTCCTATTGCTGTTCAGCTTTAACAAAGTAATGAAAAAAAAAACCCCAACCAACAAAGAATCTTTTCTTTGAGAGATGTATCTGAATTCAGTTTTAGTAATTTCATTTTTGTGCCTTGGATAATGCCAGTTGTTACCACGTCATTAAAACTTTCAGTGGGTGCCAGCAGGAGCAGCCTGTGCTTCTGTCAGGAGACAGCCCTTTGCAGCGAGTCAGGTGGTGCTGGGGGAGTGCCGGTCCCTTGTCCCCTGCCCACCCTGTCAGTGTCGTGTCCCACGGGGTCACACCTCTGACCCACGGGTAGCACTGACTCCTGGCACGGCGCTTCTGCTGGGATTTGCCAAGGGAGCAGCTCCTCTGTAGGAGGAGTTGAGAGGCCATTGGGTTGCTCTGTCCCAGCTGTGGCAAGGAGGGCTGGGGGTCTGGAGCAACCTGAGAGCACTGAGGGGCTCGCTTTATAAAATAAGCCTAAAAATTACAGTTTGAAGTTGTTCACTTAGTGACAAATAATTAACATAAAATAATTCCTGAATTCCATCAGATTGCTTTGTTATTCGCCCTTCTCTTCTGTGTGCAAAAGGCTCCTCTTGTAAATCAGTGCCAGATTATATAAAATAACATTTTATGTGTAAAAATAGAACAAGCTCAGCTTTTCAGCAGCATTGGAATTGATCATTGATTCCTTCTGTGTGGACTCTTGCTAAAGAGCTGGTTTTATGACATGTGATAAGCTGTTGAAATCTAGAGCATGTTGATTTTAGCAGGAGCCAACAATTCCCTAATCTGTTAGGATACTGGGATTATATTTCTGAGGTTGCTTAGTAAGGATTTTAGAGCAGAATTGTATCATTTCAGGCTGTTTTTCAACTCTAAGATCTGTTTTTTAGAACTCAGTAGGGGTGGGGTTTTGTTGAAGTCACCGAGTTTGAAACAAAGGCACCAAATATGTCAATACTCAGTTTTCTGAAACTTTGTTTTTATGATGATTAACATTTAAACAAAAACCCCTTTTGTTTGGATATACATTCGTTCTTCTCCTCTGTTAGTGTTTCTCTGTATGTGGTATCAGCTGCCCACTATTTAACAACGTGGAAAAATTCTCTAGCATCAAGTAACTCTAAAAAAGAAAAACTAGAATAAATCTTTACAGCCACTGCCAGGTAGGGGAGTGCTGTGTGGGGACGGGAGCGAGGACTTGGCTGGTAGTGTTTTGGAGGATTTCAGGCTGAGTTTCTTTGCTTATGTAAAACAGTGGTCTTTGTTTGGCACTTCCAATGGCGCTGGGAGTGTTGTGTAGCTTCATTGATTGGTTCCATGCAGTGGAAATCTGACCTTTAGCAGATGTTTGAGAAATTGCCAGCATTCAGAGTGATCAGCAGACTAGACAGTTTTCCCCTTGTTATGTCGATGAGAACTTCCATTAGATTAGTAACGTGCGTGACAATGTTAAGCTTTTAAATGATTAGTAAACTCCCTCAAACAAGGCAGATTTTCCTGCAGTATAGAACTGCATCAAGTAATTCGTTTTCTTATATGCATAGGTTTGCTAATCGGTTAGCTAATGCAAATATTTTGATAATTTAAGTGGTGTGGATTTTTTTTCTTTTTGTAGTAAAGACTTTTGGATTTTAAGTAAGTTTTGGGTTTGTCTGTATTTTTCTTAAAAGGTCAGTTTTAATGCTGTTACAGCATCAGTTTGGTATAAATGCTTTCAAAGAAAAAAGAACAGGCTTAAATGGGCTGGGGAGGGGGAGGCAGCAGTGAAACATATCCCATCTGGAGCATTTGGCTTGGAACAGGATGTTGCATGACTCCATGTGAAGTCTGCTCTCACGAACAGTATCCTAAGTAATGTAGGAGATTCAGCTGCTTAGTGGTGGGAGTTTAGCATGAAACGAGGTCTGTTTTCTCAAAGTCCAACGGTTGGAACTACAGGAAAGAGGTGGGACTTAATAAGAGATTTATGTGATGAATAACTCAACAACACCAGCAGTTGCCAGATTAAACCCTTTCCTGCAGGTGCTGGCTTTCCTCAGAGCTCTGCAATTGTTTTTCAGTGTGTTGCATGTGGGAAGAGTAATCATTTAAAGGATTAGATGTTTAATATGAAAAAGATACAATTACTAAATCGCCCATTTCTGGTTCTGAATTTAAAAATCAATTGCAGAAGGATTGATCTTGTCTTGGCATCCTCCATATGTGCGTGTGATTTTATTTTGATTGGGTGGGGCTTTTAATTTTTTTCTTATTAGCATCTTGGGTGCAGAAAACAAGAAAACAGCCTGTACTGAGAGCAAGGGTTATTCTTAACAACCAGTCCTGCCATTGTGGACTCTTGGGCAAAATGTGTCCTGTGAAAACATGTTTCTTTTTTTAAGTATCAGCATTAGAAAGGAAGGGATGTGATGGTAAGAGAAACCACACACATTAGAAAGCTCGGAAATCTTTGCCCTTTGCTCTCAGTGCTCAAGAACACTTAATTTTTCCAGTGCTGTGGAACTTTGTCAGGTATGTTTCTTTATTTTTACAATTCCCATGAATTTGTGCCAAAATTCCTTGGCAGCTCATTTTGGTATCTAATAATCTGTGTGCCAAATCATCTTAAGTTTTATTTGGATATAAGGAATATTCTGATTTCTTCTTATGAGCAAAACTAGCCAAGCTGTCCTTGCCTGTATGTAACACATTTAATGTAACTTCTGCATCTTGTTTATTCAGCCTTCATTTCCTGCTGTAAACATGAGGTAGGGGGAGATGGGAGAAAGTTTAATGATTCCCTGAGTGGGTGAAATGTTTGTCTCGTTCATCAGTGGTGATCTTCCCATCCTGAGAGAGACCTGAGGAAATAGGTTTTAGCTGTGGAATTCCATCCTTCCTTGTTTTGTTTTGTTGGTTTTTTTTTTTTCCCCCTGCAGTGACTGGGGAATAAAATATCTCGATCTTACCAGTTTTGTGGGAGGTGAAATCCATGGGGGAAAAACATGGCTTTTTGCCCCCTCACCCCTCTCCATGCAGTTCATTTTCATACATTCACTGAATAAAAGTACTGGTATATGTATTTGTCTGAAATGTTGGCAGCTATTATCTATTCACAGCATGCTGCAGTTGCATGATTGCAGGTCTTGTCTGTGTTTAAAGCTCTTAACACATTACGATGTGTGAGTTGTTTGTATCACAGTGACATAAATGAATCAAAAGTCATGTGAAAGCCAATAAAGAATGCTGCTTTCAAAGGTATTTATTGCGTGTTCCTTTAATTCACTGCAGTATTAATGTTTGTTGACAGGAGGAGACAGCCCTCTCCATCCCGCATTTTTGTCTTAAATGCTAAGTGGAGTTTTTCACACGAGCGATTGTTCCTTTCTTAGGCACAGTAAGTTCACTGCAGTACCAGGTATATTATACATACAATTCACAAGGAAAAGAGACTGATTGTTAGAGCCTCCAGATTTTCAGGAGTGCATGCAGCAGAAGGCATTTGGTAAAGCAAGGTGGAAACCTCAGTTGTCACTACTTGATAACAGTTTGAAAACAGATTCACTTCTTTATCAGTGAGAACTTGGGTTCCCTTATACCACTGATAGTTCTGCAGCTGATGATTCTAGTCAAAAATACATTTTACAGAGTGTCCATATTCCTGAAGGGGGAACACTTGTGTCCCTTAACTTGAACAGTAATTTCATTGCTCGTTCCCTGGGGAATGGGAACAAATGTGATGTGAGTAGGCTCTGTCTCCCCTTGCACTGATTTGTCATAATACAGGAGAACTGTCAAATGCAAGTTCACTCCGGGAAGGCTGTGGTTGCCTGAGTTACCTCTGGAGGTCATGAAGGCCCTACTTAATTATTTGACTTTTTCCCAAAAGTCCTGTCTGTATTCTCTGTAAGTTTAACTGTAGGTGCACAATCTGTTGCAGTTTGTGGAGTTTTTTTTGTTTATTTTCAAGATGTTTCCTGATTCAGTGAACCTGGAGTAGGTGAGGTGTGTTAGCATTTGTTACAAAAAAATATCTTTCTTACATTTATATATATATATATTTTAAGTTTCTGATTAGCATCTAAGTGTAAGTGCTTATAGGAACTCGAGCTCCTCAGAAAATAAAATTGCAAATGCTGATCAGTGCTAAAAATCTGGGGGAAGTTGTTCTGCATTTGTTGTGTATAGCAATGTTGAATGAGGGGAAACAAAAAACTGTATCTTAATTTTAAATCAGCAAGATGATAGTGGGGAAATGAAGAGGAGAAAAGAGGAAGGGAAGAATACCGGCCCTTAGATTTGTGTTTCAGATGTCACATTTTAATTGTTCAATTCAATAAACTTTTATAAATATCAGAGTCAGTGCAGTAGCTACATTTATTATATCCAGCATATCATTTCTAGCATTAAAAGCTGCCCTGGACATACAGCAAACCTTGTTTTGTTCCAGAGACTTACACAGATGGTGAGAAAATGATGTACAGTTCTGAATTAATGCTTTTTTACTCTCTTCTCTGCAGAATGCATTTTGAAGTGCAGGAGGCCTTTTTTTATTTTTAATCCCGGTCACAGCTCTTATAGTTACAGTCTGTAAAATCATTGTGCATAATCAAACTTTCTTTTAATTTATCATCATAATCATCTTTAAAATGCCATTTATTCAAAAATGTTATCCTTGCTGTTGTGACAGGGAATGTCTGAGTGTTTCACTTCCGAGTTACCCAGAGATGGCTAATGCTGTAATTACAGTTATTAATTTGGCTCATTAGGCAGCTTTTGATGTATGCTCACTGCCAATGTTTTGTTCTTATGTCTTTACTTCTGGGCCGAAGCATTAAGGGTTTGATTGTGTTATCTCTTGGATCTGTTCTGTTTGTCTTATCAATGGATCCATTGTTCTTCCTTAAAAAGATCTTTGCAAGAAATTACTAGGAGAGCAGAAAATGCATAATACTGCTTTTTCTTCACTTTTTTTGGTGTGAATTGTAGTATATTGGAGGCTTCTAGGACAGCTTTTAATTAAAAAAAGCTAAGCTGTAAGCTTTTATTTAAAAAAATTGTGCAGTTAAGGTAAAAATCGGACCTTTCTCTGTAGTTTGGAGAATTGTGGCACTGAAATGAGTTAGGTAATATTTAGGGTATAAAAGGTTAAATGACCTTCCTCACATACTTGAGAAATTTTGTAGCGGGACAAAAAGCAATGTTAGATGAGAGAGCAAAAGTGTCTTGTGTAAAACAGCAGTAGGCAAACACAGAGTTTTCGTGTAGGTGACGTGTCTGATTTCTGTAGCCTGAAGTGCTTTCCACCCCTGTATTCCTGAAGCTTTTCCGCCTCAGTAACTCTGTTTATTTGAAGCAATTCTCCTGTGCTGTGTCTTCAGCAGCTGCAACAACAGAGCTGGGCAGCTGTCCAGGCGAGCTGCTTGTCTGCGTGTCTGTGGTCCAGCCTGATTTGTGTTGCAGCACCTCAGTGGCACCTGAGAACCCACCCACGGTCGATCTCCAGGACATTCGGTGTCATGTAAACATAATCTCAGCTCCCGAGGAATTTGTGCTCAAAGCAGGCAGTGCTGGGTTGAAGTGATTATGTTTTTGTTCTGGATGTGGGTACTCGAGCACAGATACTGAGGGCAGAACCTCCCAGCTCAGTGTCACTGACTAAAGTTGGAGTGTTTTGTTCTGGGTTTTATTTTTTTCTTTTGTAATAAAAAACCCAAACACAAGCAAATGACTGTTAGAAGACTTCTGAAATACATTGACCAAAGGCAATACATTGCTAGTTGGGGCCAGACTCTCTGTGCACATTGCTAAGGTCTTCATTCTGATGTAAAACATCTCCTTAAATCTGTGAAAGCGAACAGATGATTGCCTAAATTACTTACAGTGCCTCTATATTTCTTTATAGTTTGTGTCTTTTTTTATGGAGTTGTAATGTTTTTGCTCAGAAACTTCAGATACCTGTGACTCAGGCGTGGCCATTATGGCAAAGAGGAGATTGAGAACGTGGATTTAGACAGTCTGAAAACCCAGGAAGTCATGGTTACATTTCTCTCCTGCTCCCAAAATGTTGCTTAACTTTGGCAGGATGTTTCCTGGTGTCATGTTTTGCTCCCGTGGGCCCCTCGCTCTGCTCTTAATCTCCTCTGGCCTCTTAGTAATAGCTGGAGCTACCTCAGTTCAGAGGTGAATGATCTTTGATCTCAGTTTGTGGACGTTTATGCCTGGTGAACTATGAACTGCAGTGACCCAGTTCTTCTCTATAAAGTCTAGCCTTGCAGTCTGGTATCAAATGGAAAAATAAAGGAAGATCATAAAGACCTTAGAAATGTTTATTCTTTGATGCCTCAGACTGTGAGTACAGATTTTACTCCTCTAATGCTGCAGTTAATCCGTAGGAAAGAAGTAGACTTTGTTAGCAGGAGTCTTCAAGGTTTTAGCTACATCAGAAAGATTATATGGGAGCTTTTTGGGTGACTTTCCAGTATGAAGAAGTGTCAACAAGGAGGAAATAGAGGTGTAGTTTTGAAAGATGACTTGAAGAGATTGAAACTCCAAGGCTGGAATGGTAACAAGAAGTTGACCCTTTAACAGCAAAACTGTAATCCAACTTGTGAGATGGCACTGAATACAACCACAGCACTGAAGGAAAAGACTTCAAGAATTAAGATTTCCAGAAAATAAAAATTGAACACAACAGCAAAAGGGAAATACCTCTGTATCTAAGCTAGGAAGAACTTAGAAACTGTTTATTATATTGTTTAGAGGGGGATTTTGGCGGGACCGGGAGAAACAGTTTGCAGAGAATGGTTATAGATACCAAGCGAAGTGCAGGAAAGAGGACAGCAAGTTACTGTTAAACCATAACATGTTTTTCTCTGATAAGAGAGAAAGCCTTGAAGTTAATGATACAGTGCTCCTAACTTTCCTACTCAAACATTATAGTCCTCTTACAAAGGAAGAAACATCTGGAAAATATTTCCAAAGACTTTAGCAGATAATCAATGAGGTAAATAAATATTTCACTAAAGCTTTGTCTTCTTCCTGAAGTTTATTATTATTATTACTACTACTACTGTTTTTTCATTTGCTTGTTGAGATTTGTTTGAATTGCTTGTTGCTGAAGGTTAACAATCTTTGTCATAAGAGCACTGAAAATTACCATTTTGTAGTTGACAGTAATTTATAAAAATTCCAACGTACTGTCTGGTTTTGGTAGATGAATGTTTCTCTTGGTTTCCTGATTACCCTTGGAATATTCCTGCATAGTTCTCTTAATTCCTGCAAGATGACCAAAGAAAGCAGTGAACTGTGTGCAGTTGCCTGATGGAATTTCTGCTGTTAGTATGAGCTGGGCCTTGAGAAAATGTCTTTGGCACAAAGAAAATCTGCTGTCCAGCTTACTCTGGTGTTCTGTCACTGTGGTCAAGGTTTGCTGATGTCTTTTTGGTATTCCTGGCTTTATCTGACAAAAAGGTAATTGTTTGTGAGCCACCTCCTGGTTTGTTTGGCTTGGAATGATGTGGATGGAGCAGCTGAGGGGCACTTGGTCTTTCTTCGTAGTCTGGGTTTCAAAGTACAGGTATCAAAAGTTCATCTCCAAACTTTGCTTTTCTTGCATGGTCTCGTTTTTGTTTCCCCTCAAAGACAGATTTGCTCTCTGCTCAGCTCCAGCTCTGTGTGTTGAGCCTGTCTCAGGAGGACTGAAGTGTCCTGTTTGCCCATGAGTGGCTTTGCAGCCCTACCTTGGTAGCTGAGGCTGCAGCCGCGTGGTTTGCTTAAGTTTCCTGCCTCTAAAAGGTAAATTTCTGTTTCTGGCTAACTCTTGATTTTGGGGGTGAGGAACAATAGGGGATGATGAATTCTGATAGGAAGTGACCTATTCCTTTCCCCAGGCACTTTAATTTGGCCTCCTGTAGTGCTTTGTGTTCGACAGCCAGCCAGACAAACTTTGTCTTCATTAACGGGCCATTACACTGAAAACTGACTGAAAGCCCTTAATATTTAACAGTTAATAATTAGTATTTTGTATAGTCTGACAGCTGTTTTTTAGTTTTTAGTCAAATCTTCAAGTGAGAGATAATGCACTTTAAAACAGTATATATTTTTAAATTGAAAATATTTAAATTGAAAATGAGTATATTAATTCTTAATTTTTTTTTAAGTTGAGACTTAGTTATAATGAAACCTTACTAAATGACAGGTGTCGGTCTTTTTAGTGTGACATTAAAAATTTTGTGTATATTCACATATGAACTGCTTTTAACTTGCTATCTAAATTGCTTAAGTTTTTTAATTGGCTTTTAGTTCACCTTATCTAAAATCGTGCCTGATTCAAAAACAAAAATCCCCCTGTTTTTAAATTGAATGTGTGGGCTTTCTATAGTATGTCTGCTTCTTAACAATTGCTTTTAGAAATTAACATTAAGAAATTTAGGTATAGTGAAAGTTTCCTGCATTGTGTGATGGTGAAGAGAATTAAAAATTTTTTTTTTTTTAAACCCCAAGGACCAGAAAGTTTTTGTGTAATGTATATGTTTTAATTAATTGTTGCTATGATTGAATAGTTTATGCTTTTTAATGTTTTTCTTTGTTCATAAAGATGATATTGGGGCATCCAAGGATGCTTTTTTTATTCTGCCTTCCCTGCCACCTCTACTTCGTGCTCTACACGATGTGCTGGTTGCTTAGCAATTCAAGCTACAGACTGCAGTGGGCTGTTCCAATAGTACTGGTATTTTTCTTTAGCTTTGCAACCATTTTTTGCTGAGTGTTTTTTCTGCCAAAACTACTTCATTGTCAGTGTTCAAGCATGCATTTTAGGGACTGCAGAATTAGGGCTTGTAAATGAGCCATGAACTGTACGTGTGGATCCTTTCTATGTTTGTTATGCCATAATATATCTTGAGACTACTGTTTGCTGAAAATAAATAACTGGTTTTGTTTCAAGACCTCTCTGTTTGTAGGATTTTTATGTTTAAAAGCTTGATATAGGGAGGCTACCTGGAAAATCCCTGTTTGTTGGAACATGTACTGGCTACATCTGGTGCTGTTCCCTCCTGCCCACGGCATGTGTCTGTCGTGTCTCCCAGCCAGTGTGTACCTGGTTCATTCAGGTTGCCTTCCTTGTTCTGCCTTCCACCAAGTGTGTTGAGCAACGTTGGCAGTGAAAGTGTAGCCTTCTGGAGTGTGTCCGTCACTGTGTGCCCAGAAGGACACAGGCTCGTCTCTATAGCTGGAGCAGATGATCCCGAGAGGCTGCATGTGTTATTCCTCCCTCCCCCAGTAATGAGAATAATGGCTTTGGAGGAACTGTCTCTGCATCCCAGGGGAGCTGTAGCAGGGTGCTCTTAGGTGGGGTCTCTCAGTGGTTTAGAAGAAGTGTTGGTCCTTTCCTGCTGGACAGGCCGAGAACCATTTTGTGCCGCAGAAATGAGGAGGTTTCCAAGCAGTTGTGAATCCTGAAGCAGCAGAGACTTAATACCCTGCAGATAATGAACTAGTCCCCTTTTTTGTACACTTCAACTTTCCAGGTTAGAACTGAGGATTTCTTCTGGGATACTACACCCATTTCATTTTCTTTTGAATAAACAGAGAACTTAGGTTTTCAGAATTAGCATGAAGTTTCGTGGTGGTAGGGTATGTCAAACGGGATTTAATCGTTGAGGAGTTGTAAAGGAGTTGACTTCCACAGCTCATCTGAAAGTAGCAGAACTTTCTCTTCCCATGTGATGGAAAATTAGATTTTCTGTCATTAAACTTCTGTTATTTTGCTCAAGTAATCAAAACAGATGTGCAGATTTGAACATTTCACCGAACAATTTCATGTTTTGCTTCAAGTGCTGAAATAGCATAAAATAACCCACGGTACTAATTTGTCCCATCTTTTCAGGAGCTTCCAGTGTTCTTTCCTGTAAAACGTGTATCTGATTCTACAGCCTTTTTTTTCTAATGCTTGAGAGTCAGAGGCAGGGCCCTTGAATTTTAGAGACAAGCTATTGTGTTTCTTAAATGGTGGAATGCCAGTTTTGTCAAGAATGTTACCAGGTCTTCTAAAGACTTAATCTGGCATTGTGGAGTCTACTCACCCCGGATAAAAAATACGTTGTACATTTAGTATTTCTCTGTCAGAGCTAAATACTTTCTTGATTACAAGTCTTAAGTGAATGAACATGTCTGATTTACAGTGGCTATTTTTAAGAATACGTGAAGACAATAAAACACCATCTTTTAATCCTAAAACATTTGATAGTTTAAGACCAATCTATTGCCATTATTTCAGCTGTTTCAGGTGCTTTTAGGCTGTATGGGCAATGCCAGTGCGTTTTAAAATTTTTTTTAGTGAATTCTTTTTTTAATGTAGAGCAACTGTGAAATGGTGATGTGAAAGACTGAGGAAATTTTGGTAGCAAGGAGCAACATTATTAAACAAAAATCCCTCTTGCTGTCTTTGGTTGCTATTTCACCATTTTAAGAAAGGGCCAGATGCATGGACTGTGCTTTTTAGTATTTTAAGCCAAATTTGCTGGAAGTCAGCGTTGGTTTCCTGACAGTTTTAAAGTGTTTCAGAATTTGTTTGGTCAGCCTTATTTATCTGGAGCAGAAGTGACTGGAAGACTCTGGATCACAGCGCCGCATGTAGAGAATTTCACCATGGTTGTTGTGTTTGGGCTTTGAAACAGCAATATTTTGTTGCAGTTCTTTGGCTGACTCCATTGGAAATAAATTTGTTGCCTTGCTTTACTTGGAAAAGCATGCTAAAAGCTTATGCTGCTTCCTGTTGGAAAATAGCAGTGAGTTACAAAATTAGCACATTGATGCCAATTATAAATATAATATCATCCCAGTGGGAATTTCTCCTTTTTATGCAAGTGGATCCATACGTGGTGAGAGTACTTCAACCACTCTGGGAACACAGACATATAATATCTATTCACAAACAGCTGACAAGGCAAGGAACCAAAATTTGGCTGAAAAATCTCAAAATCAACATTCATTCTTAGGGAGGTAAACATTGTAGAGTTTCTTGCTGTACAGAGTTGTCATTGTAGCAAAAAAGATTAAGTATTTTCAGCCTTTGCACTCCTTAGAGGGTCTAACTTTGGCTCCACATTTTGTTTTGTTGGCATAGTTTTCTGGATCGCTTCCTTTCCTCATCCTCTCCCCTTTTTACTCCCTTTCATAAATTGTGCTGCCCGGGATCCTGCTGGTCTCCGTGTGGTAGGGAGAGGGGAAGCCTGTGTTCTTCTGTTTTACTGTTTGGAAAAGTTATTTTCCTAGCAAAACGGAGAATGGGAAATGATTGGGCTCTGCATTTGCCTGTGCTGCCTCTGCCTTTCCCAAATGAACTTTGGAAAGGCAGCAGATAGTTAAAAGTCTTGGCATGGAGACCTGAGGGTGATGGAAGCTGGCAGGAGTAATTCCCAAGTAAGGTTGTGTGTGTATCATCCCAGAGGTGGAATATGGTGCCCTGGGCAATGGCAGGCTGGCTCTGCGCCACCTCCATTCTCCACTTTCCTTGGAACGGCTCCTTTGAAGATCCAATTACCCGGTGCCAGGAGACTCTGCGGAGAGCGGGGCTGGAACTCCCAGCGCCGCTGCACCGGATTTGGGTTTGTTTGGGGTGCAGAACTTGCACACAAACACTAGATTGTGTCACAGTTATCCACGGGTTTTGGCCAGTGTCCAGGAGATACAGTGTGTTTTAGTGTGGCTGTTTCTAAACTGCCAGCTCTGCCTTAGACTTATCTGTGTTTATCAAAAATATTTACTCACTCCATTCCCCGTGCCTCCTATTCTTTTTTAAATCCGCTGCTGGTGTGAGATCTGGTGCTTAACCTCTTACACCTTGTTATGGATTACCCAAGGAAAGTGTCTTTCCAGATACTAAAATGAAATTATTCGACCAGCCCAGAAAAATCAAGTGGAATTTTCAGGAGGAGAGGCCATGAGGAAGGTGACTCTAGAGAATGATTTTTGACTGTACTGTCACTGAAGGTTGTCTTACAATTGATCAAATGACAAAATTTAGAAATTAATGTATCTCCAGAAGGGTTCGAAGTAGCTGCAAAAACAAGAAACTGCTGGTAAAGATGATTTGAGATATGATGAGGTTTCCTGCCAGTGCTTTAAAGCATTACTCTGTTTGCTGTTAACTTTGTTTTCATTAAGAAATTATTATTCTGCAACTTTATTACATACTTTAAAATTAATTTATAGAAATTAAGTTATTAAAAAAGTGCTTTTCAGTGAAAGGGGTCAACTTCCAATTTTTAGTTTTGAGTTTTTGCTGCTGTTTTCCATTTGCTTTTGTTAGGATAACGGGTGATAGTTGAAGTGAGAGGATAATCTTATATGCAGACTCTTACTGTGGGGATGTTTCTGACACCACCACAAAGACTAGCTGTAGTTTCCTGATAGTTTCACTGAGTGAAATGGGCAAAGGGAAAAGGTAAAAGAGTAGTTGTGTTGATTAACAGGGTGATGCAGAGATGACTGATCATCCAGGGGGGATTGAAATGTGGGAGAAGAGACAGCAGGCAAGTGGCACAAATTGCAGATGTTGAGGTGGTGAATCCAGAGGGAAGGCTCTGCCCATGGGAAATGAAGAAGGAACAGTACCGTTTGCAGACAGCTGAACTGGTCTGCCTTGACCCTGTGATCTGGGTTATATATAAGATATTATATATATTTAAGATATATAGATAGATATATAGATATGATTTATATGTACAGAAGATGTCTAATAAGATATAAGTTATCTTGATCTGGTGCTTTAAAGAGGGAAGGCAAAAGGTGTGTAGGAATGGAATGGGAGTAATATGGATTAAAAGTGTCTGTGGGGGAAAACTGGGATGATGAATTTTGGTACAAAAGTGAGAAGTGGCTTGGTGCAAATTTAAGTTGTGTACTCAAAAGAGAGAAGGACAAGATGAGAGGGAGCACTATGTAGTGCAGGTTTTGGAAGGGTGAGACACAAAGTCTAGACGAGGAAGTATGCTGCAGGCCTAAAATAAACCAGAGTTAAAGGAGAAGAATGTTTCTGTGACAGTGATTTTAAGTTCTCAGAAGCAGATAGAGGAGGAAACTCCACTTTGAGAAGTTCTCTTGTGTGTAGAAGAGAGCTGAAATTCGGGAAGGTAGGAAAGCATCTTCCCTTCTCCAGGTCTCCATTGACAAGCAGTGACTTTTTTGTATATTGCCAGCTGATCTTTCTTAGGAAATGTCTCATAATTTGGAGAAGAGAACAACTTATTTTATTGATTTTTCTAAAATTTGAAATGTAATGGTTTTAGAATAGTTGTTCGGTAGGGTAGGTAGCTTTTGGATAGCTCTGAGTTCCCTCTTCCCTTCACAAGAGGAGAAAAAAGGTTTGGTGGATTTAGCTTGATTGCAGCTGAGGACAGGAGGTATGTTTGTTCTCTAGGAATACATTGGGGAGGGATGGGGGGAGCATAAGATCAAATAGTTGCAAACTGGGTCCAAATTGATTTGCCTGAAAACAAAAAGTGGTTTAGGTGTTTTGCTCCTTTGTTTTGGGTTTTGTTTTTGTTTGTTTGTTTGTTTTTGAGTGGGATTCCAGGACAGCAATGGCAGGAAACTGAGGCTGCCCCTATAGGTGTTGTGTTGGGTGTGCTTGTTAGTAGCGGGGTCTGCAGGCTCAGGATGTCCTTTCTGGTGCTGTTCCAAATGGCTTTGTTTTTTCCACCGCCTTAAAACCATTTCTTTGGTTGGTTTTTGTTACATGACAGGTATTTGAACTGAGAATGAGAATTGTTCTTAAAACTTCCTGACGTGTAAATAGGTGTATGTATTACCTCAATGGTGCTTGTAAATACCTAATGTGATACTTTTTATTAATGGGATGAGACGCCCTGTGTCAGTGGTAGTGTTTTAGCAAATGTAACTCTCCTCTCTTTAGCACAAATGCACTGCCAAGAAAAAAGTCATCTGTGGTGCAGGTACTGATTATATAATTTCAATACCATAACATTAAAATGCATAATAAAACTCTTGCATTAAATATGCTTTCAAAAGCGCACGTAGAGGCACACATGTGGTGTATATGCAATAACGTATGTCCTTTCCTTTCTTAAATTTCCCCAGGTATATGTGGAATTTGATGACCTTGAATGGGAAAAACGAGAGTGGGTTAAAGTTTATGAAGATTTTGCAACCTTCTTGGTGGAGTACCAGCTGGTCTGGGCGAAAAGAAAAGACCCAAGCCAGACTCAGGGATCAAAGATCAAACAAATTCAATGGCCTGCATTGGTAAGATACCTGAGCAATTGCATTTACTAAACTGTTTTAATCTTTTTGATTCTGTCCTTAGGAGGCTGTCTAGGTTACTCAAGTGGTGGAAAGTGGTGAGCATGGAGTGGGAGGTGGGTAAGAAAAAGAAAATACTAGTAAAGTGTGTTCATGTTGGAGGGGTTATGTGATCATAGTCACTTGTTTTGCTTTTTGAATCAACTTAGAGCACTGCAAAACTGGTCTCTGAATGACATGACAGAATTAATGTCACTTTACATAGACAAAGCATCTTAGAAATACAAACTTATCAGTAACACATCTTACTGCTCTGGGCAGGATTGAAACCAAGGTGAAAAATAAACCCTTAAGCTCGTACCTTCTTTGTGGGAGCTGAGGGTATCTGAAATTCAGGTCAGAGTTCAGAAAGATGAGAGATTAATAAAGTAAGTGGTAATTGTTAGCCTGTTTTATGAGGTGGTGCTTGTGACTCTCCTTCTTGCTGGATTGCTGCCCAAGCATTAAAGCTGTGAGAGAACTGCTGGGAGGTTTGTGTGCATTTGGGGCATGTCTTGGGATAGACCTGATGAATACTCAGGATCTGATGAGATAATCTAAGAAGCAATAAACATGTATTCTATTTTTCTCCAAAGAAACTAGTAGTGCTGTCAAAGCCTTCAGAAGAGCCAAATAGATCTGAGATTTTGGGAACCTACTATATTGGATTGTTTTCTTTGTATGGAGTTGGGGAAGATTTCTCACAGACTGGTGGGTGAAAGGGGGCTCTGACAAATTTGTCAAAATGGTGAAGGGCAGTCTTAGATATATTTAATATTAAGCCTCATATGTGTGACTTCAGCCTTGGGTTTTTAGAAACTCGTGGTCTAATGAATTTAGATGATATTTTTAGATGGTATTTTTTTCCTTCCAGCTTTTGCTGTGTCTGTGTTTCCTTTCAATACCTTTCGTATTCTTGTCTCTGAGCACTGCTGGAAGTGCTGTCATGTGATTATTTTTCTGGAGCTGTGGTTGGAACAGTCATGCTGAAGGTCATGAAGCTGTCTGGTCTAGAAAGCCATAGATTTAGGATGGATTTACCTCCTCCTCAGGGAATGTTCCTGCATGACTCAGCTTGTCTGTCTGTGCTAATGGACTGGAGCAAAGCAGGCTAAACTTTCTGGATGTACAGGCTGATCCATATGTTTGCTTGTACAGGCAGGTTTTCTGTTTCATATTAGTATATCCTTGAGCAAGAATTTTTGGTTTCAGAGAGTCATGTCATTTGCTCTTTGAAGCCACCCATCTCTTCTTGATTGAGATGGGTATTTAAAAACCTGTTAGGAACTTAGAGCTTGGTATCTAAGTATTCTGCTCTTTTGCATGCTTTTAATCTCACCCTCTGGGATAGAGATCCTTCTTGGGTTTAGGAGGGGTGTACTTCTAGTCTGGCTGCTGATCCTGTCCTCAAGTTATAACTTAATTTGTTGTAACTTGCTAATGTGTGAAAGTGTTTTAGTCAAACCTTTCTCCCAGTAGACACTTTTATCAAACTTGTGCTGGTCCAGCAGAAGGCAGAAACGTTTTTTTCTTCCATCTTATTCTTTTATTCTTTTTTAGTGTTTACATTCTTGAGGCAGCTGATAGGTGTGAAAAGGAGGATTTGCAAAAGATCTCCCTCCTGCTTTTGCCATTAAAAACCTGAAATCACAGAGTCTGAAGTGGGAGGCTCAAATAGCTTGTTGGGTCACAGTTTCCAGATGTTAAAGTTGACAAGTTCTCAGCATTTGTACTTGGCCTGCCTGCAGATGTTCTAGCAATTGTTTTCTGAGTCAAACCCTCTAGTCATCCGTTCCAGTAAAGTGCAGATACAGGATATTAACTCAAGTTAGAGCAGATGCCTTCCACAGAGCCCTCCAAGGTTCTGCTCTGTATCAGTTGCTCCTCTGAGCACACCATGCCCTGGGAACACCACTGGTGCTCAAATTGCCAGGGAACCTCAGGATTTTGGTGCCAGACTATCTGAACTCTGTGGTGGAGTGGAGTGGATGATCTCTCCAAAGGTTTGTGTGGTGGTCTTTGGTTGTGGGATGTTTTTTTGCTTTGTTTTCCAAAACAAGACTTACTAAAAATGGGAAAGCATGAAAAAAAGTGGTGAAAAATTAATTTGCCAAACAGCAGTAGGAATATTTTACTCTTTTGGTGAAATCCTGAGTGTGGATGTGATAATGCACACGTTTTGGAAGAGTTGAGTCTTGCTGTAGTTTTTAAAAGGAATGTCTCAAGCTTCCCCTTGCATGTGAACTATACTGAAGAGAAATCATACCAAAATAAAAGTTTCTGGTACACTTTATTTTGGATGCTAATGTAAATGCAGCAAAGCAGTATTTAAGTATGTTTTATGTAGTAGTTCTCCAGAGTCTTTGCTTTTAGTGGAGCGAATGACAAGTTCTTATGTTCTGCTTGGATTGATGTACTCTGCATTTACTGCATGGTATTCAAGCTCTATCAGAAGACAAGGTCTGCAGTTGCTGTGGGGCTTTCTGTGGGCAGTTATCAGTCTGGGTAGTATCTGTGTACTTCACAATTACTGGTTGCTTTTACCACTCAGTTGTGTGATAGGATGAAATCTCCCCTTTATAGATAAAACTTCTAGGATGCAAGTTGGTCACAAATGTTGCTGTTTTAAAATGCCTGAACGCCTTGAGGTGTAGCTGGTCCTGAAAGCACAGAATCCACTGACCTTGTGTAACTGTGCTTTAACATTTTAGGCTCTTTAGTCAGTCTCTCCCTCCTGAGAAAGGGAGGAAATCAGAAGTAAGGCCTCTTTCTCCTTGTCTAGAAACTGAGTAACACAAGAGGGGTAGATTATCCTCTCCATTCAGGTTCTCTCATGATGTTTTACCTTAAGTAATGGAGATGATGTAGAGATGTCAGTGCAGGAGAAAACCTCCTGGCCAAAGGGTTAGCATAGGGAAAAATGAAAGTATGGAATTTGAAAACTTAAACAGTATAGGTAGTGGAAGTGAGTGATATGCCTTTCCACATCAAGGGATTAAGAAAAGTAGCCCAGATAAGGTGCTGAAAGTGAAAGCATCCCCTCAGGTTGGAAAACAAGTAGGTTTGCATGTCACAAAAATACAAAAAGAGGGGAGTGATGGGCTCAAAATGATGTGCTTGGGGAGAATCACCAGTACTCCAAAAATGAGGGAAAGTTGTTTTTTTAATTTCTCAGAAACAACTTTGAAGCGATTGAGGTGATGAATAAAGTGTTTTTACCTGCAGATAAAGAATAGTTGTACTTCAGGGGGAGTAAATTAATCTCCCTGGTGTAGAAATAGTTTGGGCACTAGGATGTTAGAGATCAGGGGTAAAATTGTGCCTATGATATAATTCAGTCTGAAGTCTTAGGGATATGGTGGTATCCCTGCAGCAGCCAGGAGGGGAGATGGAAGTACGTGTGTGGGCAGGGTGACAGACTGGAGCCGAGGTTTTTATGTGGCCAGAACAGAATGCTTCTGTGAGCTGTCAGTTTGAATTTAATTACTGTGTCTCTAATTGCACGTTAAAATATCTAGAAATAAAATGTGGAGGGAGAAAGAGAGAGGACAAAGGATAGAAGCAGCTAGAGACATTTAATAGAATAACAGAATAATGTGAAAGAAAAGGTGACAGACTAACTGGGAGAGGACACCAGGGTAGAAATACAGATAGCAGTTCACTTTTAGGCACAGGAAGGTGTGGACTGAGTGTCTTTTTCTCAGTAACGTTGTTTGGGAAGAGAGTTTTGGAAACCTGAGTGATGTGCTTAAATGAAAATTTATTACTGGAGGTTTACAGATGGAAATGAAAGACAGACATTTCACACAAGCATTTTAAGGAGCATGTTTCACCATCCTGGAAAGGAAAGAATATGATTAAAGGGGTTTAAGATGGGTAGATTATGGCAAGTTTGTACTTTCAGGTAAAGGATCTGGGAGAATACAAGACGATGGAAAGAAAAGATTTGGAATTGGAGATAAGGAAAAGGGAATGCATTGAATGAGAGTGCACATTAGAAACTTCTGCAACAAGAAAGGAAGAGACTGTAGAACAGAGAAGGAAAAGTATTATTTTATTTTGGCCTTTTCCTTTTGGAAGAAACTGCTGGTCTTGTGCAGGGTAAATGTCAAAGGAGGAGACAGCTTGAGTCAGTATAATGTGCTAAAAACAGGAGTGGGGAATGGTACACTGAGCTGGCAGGGCAGAGCTGGGTGCCTGGGAAGGTGATGGCTCTGGGTGTTTCCTGCCTTCTGCTGGGTATGGCTTGTTTTGTGAAGTATGTGTTGCCTGTTATTACACCTGTAAACAAACCAGTGCTGCTTGTGAATTCATTGTGAATCCAGAGATAATAAATCAGAATCCACAGATAATAAATCAGAAGAAACCGTACTGTTGCTTGAATATGAAGGCATTGCTTCACTAGCCTTACAGTACTCACCTTGTCCAACCAACAGATTTGCCTGGCATACAGCAAGGACTGGTTCTCCTGCCATTGTGTGTTTCTGAGAAATGTATAGGTGAAAGCTGAAATACATTTTCATGAGGAGATCTTCAACATCTCCTAAGGCAGAGAGGCTGGAGGAGCAACTCAGTCTGCCCCCCACCCCAGTAAAAAAAAGAGCATGTATCTATTTGCCTGTCCTCTCTTTCTTGGAATAAGTGAAGTCATTGCTAAAACAGTGGCTTGAGAACAGTCTTTCCTGGGACTCTGTCCAGGGCTCTGCAAGAACATAGGGCTTTAGCCAGGCTTATAGCAAAACCAGGGACAAAGAGTGGATCTTCACTGGCAATGACTAACTCTTTTCCATTGTGAGAATCTGGAGCTGATTTACAGTGGCCAGTGGCATATGTGGGAGTGAGGGCCTTCAGTCTGACCATCATGCTAATGAGGAGGTTGTCTTGCAGAAGGAGATGAGGTTTGTTCTGGGTGGCAGTGGGTGTGTTTGTTCTGGGGAGATGTGAGTGAGCCCACATGTTCGTGTGCTCACTGTGTGTCAGGGCGCTTGGGGGGGAAGTGTAAGAGCAGCAGCGGTCGTGGACATGTGGAAGATCAGACTTGTCCTCTGACCTTATGTAGCCTTTTCCCTCCTCCCTCCCTGCCCCTCCGTCCCAGCTGTCAGTGGCAGAATCCTTCTGCTTGACTGCATTCTGCTTCAGCTGCCTTGATTGTGCTGGATTATAAAGCAAATGCTTATAAAGTGCCAGTTTATTGGCATTTGCGTCACGATTAAAGAAGAAACTGCACAGATTGAACAACAAGCTTCTACAGGGCTTCCAGAGGTGCCTGAGACAAATCAGATTCTTTATTTTTGGCATTATAATGGAAAGTAGAACAGGTCCCTTGTTATTCCTGTTTCTAGGGTTATATACTACCACTTTTTCAATTGCTCAAGGATTTGTTTTCTTCCTGGTCTGGATGATATAAATTTTAACATTTCCTAGTAAGTTCCTCTTTTATATATTGGTCCCATGGATCAGATTGATCCCTGTCAAAGTCAGGAGCTTCTGTAGATACTGCCAATGTTCCCCCTTCACTGCAGCCTGTTCTCTCTCTCCACAATGAAAAATAGAGGTATACACTGTCAGATACTGTGATTAAATCCTCAGGAGACACTCAGAATACTTAGCAGTAAAAAGAAATAAATTCACAAAGGATTACTTCATGTGTGGAAAGTAAGGCAGAGAGAAGACTTAGGCTTCGGTCTCCTGACTCCTAAAAATAAGTCAAAACTTTGAGGATATTTCAAATTTGAGGGGAGGAACTGCTGTAGCTTCCAGGGAAAACAATCAAAAACTAATAGTGGATTTTTTCAGCTTCTTCATTCCCTGCATCAAAATTCTCTTGCTTGTATACCTTGCTAATATGGGGTAAAGATGAAATAGATACAACAGAGGAGAAAATGCTTGGAAGCTGTCAGCTTCTTGGAAGACTTTGGCGCTTGGGGAAGAGAAAATTTAAGTAACTGACTCAGCAGAGCGTAAATGACCCGATTTTTGCTGCATTGTGAAAGACAGCAACATGCAGAAACAGCACTTGGAGATGGTTCAAAGATTACTTTGCTGGAGAGCACGTTACTGTGATATTCCCACAGAACATCAGCGCAGGCAGTACCACATCCCGCCTGTGTACTTTGGCACTCGTTTTTTTGAACTGCTGCTTACTGGGAGTCACTGCTCTCCCTGCAGCCTTCTAAGGAGAGGCCATTACCTTCCCAGGACATGCCCCAAATGAAGAGCAATAAATTGGAATCTGCCTCCCCACATGCTCTGTTGTGAAATATGGGTGTTGTCCTGTGGCTTCCCACCCTGGAAATGAGTGATGGGGTGGAAAGGCTCACTGCAGTGCTGTTTTCTATGTTGCCCTGGTACTTTTTGTGCAGTTTACGCTACTGCATTGTTTGTTCCAAAGTTTTCTGTCTTGAGGTGCTGGCTTAATTTTCAATTTTCTTCCTGTTTAACTTGCACTTACAAGCATTGAAGACTCTTTTTTGTTTGAAAGGATTTAGTATGGTAAAAGCATGCTTCCATATATAAAATAAATGAAATATTTTTGGTAGTTAAGTGCTGTGCTAAGAATAGTTTTTAATGTTAAAGTCATTTATAAAAGTCACAGAATTCCAACAAAGTGGAGTATTTTCAAGACTTTAAAATACCAGTAAGCACAAGTCATGTTGATCATACTGGACTGGGAGTTACCATTTTGGCAGCTCCTCTAGAGAAAGCTGCTTCAGTGTGTCACAGCATCCTGGATGGCTCTGTACTTCAGGTTCTTCCCTGCTGGCAAAGCACCTCTCCTCATTCTCCAAGGATTGCCCCAGTTAAAAAACCAGGTCTTGTTTAGCATCCTCCAGCTGTAGCTGAGCAGTGCTCCCAGGTGACTGTGCCTCTGCTCAGCATCTGACAGCACTGAAATGTTGGCCATGGTTTATGAGTCTTTCTGTAAAAGACAGACATAAATCTTCCTGAGTTTCCATGTTCAAGCTCAGCACTGGAAGCAGGGCAGTTGAAGCTGCAGGGAGCTCAGTGCAGGATAAATGCTTGAATATTGATTTCTGTAACTGTTGCTGAAACCTAGATGGGTTTGGTATGTGGTTATAGTCCTGCTGGTACCGCAGTGTATGAGATGGGAGTTCTTGTGGGTGTATCTGAACTGCATTCACAGTTCAGCCTCAGTGTTGACCTGCTGCACAGCTTCTGTGGGTATAAAAGCCAAGAGTTATCCTGGATCTTCTGGACTTCGCTGGAAAGTCATAAGTATTTGAATTTTTTTTTTTTTCAGCAGCATTTATGAAGGAATTCTTCCATGTGCTGAAGAAAACAATTTGCTTTGTAGCTATCTAGGTCATCTTCACTTTTTCCATGGGTTAGAAAGATCAGCTCAACTTTGGAGGTGCCACGGTGAGCAGGATATAGGGTGGTGAATGCAGCTGGTTATTTCGGCACAGTAGTTTGGAAATTCAACTTCCAGGGCTTGGGAAGATGACTGAATCTCTACAGTGTCTTTTGTGTGTCTCCATCAGACTCATCTCTCACGTTCTATTTGTTGCTGTTTATATAAATTATGACTTATATGTGAAATGTACAGATTTGTAATATGTGTATATATGTGTGGGTGTGTATTTATAGGTGTGTGTGTATACAGATACACACACAAATACAGTATTTTTATCTGTATGTTACAAACATTCAAAAAAGGTCTTCCCTCACCTATACCTGTTGTGAGTGTGTGCAGTGAGGGAAGGATGTCAGCAAGGTACTTGTCCTCCATCCCAGCAGTGTCCAGGATGAGGAAAGCTGTGCCAGAAGAATTCCACCCGCAAACCTCCTGCTCAGTGTTTTCCTTCTGATGGCAGGAGGAGCAGCTGGGCTTTACACCTGTCAAATCCACTTGGCAGCTAATTTTGAAAACCACCCACTGTTCAAGTCTCCGCTGCTGCTGCTGTGCATTAATGAGTTGTCAGCTGTGCAGCGCTGCAGCACTGCTCTCCTCATGCTCGCTTGGGTAAGATGAGTTATGGAAAGCGTAATTAGAGTTTTATGAGTTTCTTGTTCTCCTGCTCCAGAATTCCAGCAGTTTCTCCTGGGTTTAATGGTGAACCGCACGTGATGTGCTGAATATCACGTGTGGTGAACCCCCCCAGTGATGTGCTGTATGAAGCCTCAATATCCATCTTAACTGAGAACCCCCCCAAAATGTGAAGCACGTGTTCTGTAAGAAGGGCTTCAGTAGGTTACACGTGACTGTGCAGACACAAGGGCCTTGTGTGGCAAGAGTGTGTTCAACCACAGCTCAGACAGTGGAGCCTCAGGTGAAATTCATGAAGTGAAAATGTTGCAGTCAAGGCCAAACCCTGCGTTTTTCTGGTTTAGGATAAAAGTTATGCGTTTTGCAAAGTACTGAGAATCTGAAGCAAATGTTTTTGCTGGTACTAAGAAAGCACACTCTTCAGCTCCACATGGATTTTTGTTCCTGACATATAAAGGCAGCTGTTGCTTCTAAGATCTCTCACTGATGCTGAAAGGGACAGTGCTGCTACCTCCCCTTTCTGGTCCTTTCACTCAAACCCACCTCAGTTTCAGTTAGATCCAGAGGCGCTGTCTCCTCGTGTGTGCAAACACCCTCATGCTCCCCCCTCCATTACACAAGAGTATTCTTTGTTGTAGTTCACACTAAGCTCTTGGGAACTAAGCAGCGGTATATGTGAGAAGGAAGTGCAGTTGTTTATTCCTACTATACAGTCTATACTTTTAATGATCACTTCTGTTTTGACATACCTTTTTTGTTTCATTTTGTCATTCTGTGCTCTCGAGGCTCTGTGTTTGAAAAAGATTTTGAAATGAGATCTTGATTAGTTAGCTGCCATTACCAGAGATTTCTTTTGCTGGCAGATGTTGCAGGCCCTCAATTACATTAAAACAGACCAAATCGAGTACTTGGAAGTAAAAGGTTCTCTCCTTTGTTTTCTTATTTGTCATAGGTGCTAAAGCATTTTAAATGAGCTGTCCATGATACGTTTATCATGAGCAATCTCTTTCCATGTATGGCAGTTTCTTGAGGACAGGAAAAGTCAAATCTCTGCAACAACCTCACACACTGCTGGAGTTTTCCTATCAACAATTTTATGTTGTACATAAAATTGATGTTGTACATCAACTTGTATGTAAATTTAAAAATTTAAGAATTGTATGTTTACTTTTTAAATTTATCTTAACTTCTGTGGAGAAAACTGAACATAGGAAAGAAGTTCAGAAACAATCTTTCAGCTTCAGGTATTCAACTTGGATGAGGAGAATAGCTGGGGTAGAATCTGTGTTTTGTATCTTTAGTGTCCTAACATTTCTGTAACTTCATTTTTTGACAAAGTGAGTATTGTGTATATTTTTTTGTAAAACAAACTCTTAAGTAGTAAAGCCCCTTGTGTTTCTTGTGCTCATTTAACACAGGTTTTATTTACCTGCCACATCCAGTTGTCTGCAGCGGGTTCCAAATCCCTTCTCTCTGTGCACATGCAGAGCCCAGGGCTCGGAGCATATTGTTTTACCACTTCCTTTCTTGTACCCTTGGATTAACATCCTTCCAGCTGCTGGCCAAATCAGGAAGTTGAGTCAAGGGCTAGAATTGGCGAAGGCACTTTCAATGACTTCTTAAAACAAAAAGCAAAAACTTAAACTGAAGATGTTTGTGTTTCTCTTGGCAATGTGTGTCCTGTTAGGATGATGTCAGTCCTAAACAAATGATGGAACAACACTGAAACCATTTAATTTTTTTAAAATTTATCAAGTATTGAGAAGCCACTTTGTCATCTCTGTGGTTTTAGAACACTTCTGGTTTTCTACCATCTGCTGCGTGGAATATTCACTTAAATGGGGGAGGGACATACGGTGAAACTTTGGGTTGTGTTTGTTTCCCTGAACTCATGTGCTCTTCGTTGCAGTAAAGCCTGGGGTTACTTCAACGGTGATTATTGGTCATTCCTTGTGGTATTGTATCTTATTTAGTGTGCACTGCATGCTTAAAGCACTGGTACATAGAATAGGTTTAATACGAGAAGGTGAATCAGTGTAAAGAACTGTTAATGCAGGGCCACATCAAGTCTTGGGGAAGCAGAACAATTTCAGAACAATATTTGTTAGACTGACTTTGTAAGCAATCAAAATAGGCTCCTATTGATTAGGGTCTTTGTTTGAAAATAATACCCTTTAGCAGAAATTAATACTTTACCAGAGAAACATGGCAGACCTCATCTAACCCTGAGTAAGTCTGACTTCTTATTTACGGAGGGGTGAATTATTAACACAGTTAACGATGCAGTGTTTATTTTTTGTCTTCTGACTGTCATAGGGCCTGTACCAGTCGTGGGTACAAGAAAATATTTTGAGCTTTTTGGTCTTTTATTAGCTGCTGTTGTGTTCCATTTTGACTCCTTTGTGGAAGAGACTTGGTCCATTAGTTAACCAATTGTCAGAAATTTGCATGAAGCCTCTCAACATTCAGATTTTGAATAGAACTGTGTAAGAAAAAAGTTAACTATTCCTGTTTGTAATGCATCATTCTGAAAAACTCTTGACCAAGTATTTTAATTTGAAATTTCTCATCAATTTTGAGTCTAAGACATTGGGTAAGTACCTCATTTCTTTTAATAAATGATGCAGAGTTATATTTCTGTTCATGGCTCTAGTTTCAGATGGCTTTGAAAAATTCTTACATATTTAATTTGAAGGGCTTTGCTGGGATTTTAAATGCATATACTGAATTGCTACAAACAATATTTGTACCATCACAAAAGGAATAAAATACTGAATTGCAGGGCTGACTGAACAGATGCCTTTGGAATCTCTAAAACATTTAACTGAATCTTGAAATGAACTGAATAGTACTTCTTATCATCAGTGATGAACTTAGCTATTTTGAAAGTATAAGAATAAAGCCATATATTAATATAAATACAGTAAAAATCTGTTTGAGTGTTATAGAGTGTAGTTGGGTTTTTTAGAGAACAGTGTTGTATGTATTTTGGTGTATTTGTTTGGGATAGGCTGTATTAGGTCTAACCAGTGTTCTGGTGAGGCTCTGCTCCCAAGCTAAAGCCTCTTGGTTTTGGTTCCAGTGTTTCTATTTGTCTGAGTATGCTTTTGCTCACAGCAGTGCTTTTACTATTCTAAATCACAGTGCTCTTAGTACTCGCAGTACTTTATTCTAAATTATTCATTAAACTTTGTTACTGCTTCTAAATTTAAAACCAACTTGTTTTTCACATCATGGTTTCCTAAAGTACTACAGAAAAACCAGGGTATATATCTTTTGTAGCTTCCTGAAAGGGTGGTTTGGAGATGGATCAAAACACATTTTTCAGGAATCTTGTTAGCAGTGGATTGTACCATTGCAGTGCACAAGGAGAGGTGTCAGCACCTGTGTGAACTGCTGCTACAAGACTGCTGGGATCAGATCCTTCCTGAAGTTTGAGGCAGGATGCTAATCCTTTTAATCCTGAAGAATGGGCATCACCTCGGGCTTTTGGAGCGTCTCCTTCTATTAGATTGCTTAGGACAGACTTAATCGATTCTGTTTTACTCCTTGGGTAAGACACATTTACAAGGTCATTTGAGAGCTGGTAATGAATTAGCTATTGATCATTTATCGGCAAGTAGAGCCATAAGTATTTGGGCAAAGTCATTTTCTAAAACTCTCAGGGAGAAGAGAAATATTTGGGGCAATTACGGAAATTGTGGGGGAAATATTTTAAGTCAGAGAAGTCTTCTGGAACACTGTCATCTTGGAAATAACATGAAAATGAAATAGAACCACTGTATGCATTTATTTATTAAGTACTTAAGGCTTTATTGATGGTTTTGTGCTTTCTAGTAAGATACTGTCCTGTGGAAAAAAAAGCAGTTATGGGTTTGAGATTGCATGAGAACTTTCATAGCAAACTGCCTTCTGTCAGGCACCCCGCTGACAGGCAGAACTGTGTGAACATCCACTGAGTGCCATCAGCTTTGCAGGCAGCAGCAGGATCTGATCAGTCAGGACTGAATGGTGCAATTGTAGCAGAAAAATGTGTTTGACTTGATTTGCAGGTGGAGGGATTGTGGATGATTTTTATAAGCCTGACCAGTATGTGCAGTATACAGACAACCTGCTGCTTTTCCTCCACCCCCAAAATGTGGTGAGGTAGAAACACAGCTCTGATGCGTGTCTGGACGTGCAGCAGTTCGTGATTCCTTTCAAGTGCGTAATCTCAGATGAGCTTTTCCTAAGGAAGAATTTATACAGTTTTCCATATGCTGTCTTATTAGCAGCTTTGTTTTTTTTGTCCTTTATATATATATCAAACCCGTATCTTGGCAGTTAATCAGCCTATAGGAGCGCTGTGGTATTCACACTACTGGAAGGTTTAACATGCTGTTGGGGGGCTTGATGGCATTCTTAATTGATCATATGGTTTTTCTATGCCAAGCTATTTTCCTCTGTTACTATCAAAATACCCAGTGAACTGTGATTAATCACAATTTGGCACAGGGCTCTGAAATTACTGCCACTGCTGTAGAATGTAGATTTCGACATCTTTGGCTGCTGCAATTGCACAATCTTGTAATGATAGACGTACTTGGAGTTCCTTCAGTACAAATGACATTATTGGCACACGTAGGATTGTATCCTAGATTATTTATTAGAACAACCACTGCACTTTTTATTGTGCCTTTTACCCCTCCCCTTAATATCTAACCTAAGCTTCCTCTCAAAGTGACAAAACAACCGATGTCATCTCCTTAAATGCTACAAATGCATGTATAAAGTACAGATGACAGCACGAAGGGCAGCTGTTCCCCACGTCCAGGCAGGGGAGGTTAATGATGTTGGATGTCATTTGGCTGCTCCTGTATCCTCTGCCTTTTGGGGATGCAGTGTGGGGATGTGTGACATCTTACCCACCCAGAACACTGGAAAGCTGGAAGCTGTTCTGTGCCTGCACCACGTCCTCGTGTTATTTTAATCAAATTTTGGGTAGCAGGGGAGACAGGCTGGTCTTTTCCCTGGTTTGACAGGATTCTAAACAATCCCTTTTATATATTACTGGTATTTTAAGATGTGTTTTAGTATGTGTGTATGTCTCAGTACACTGAGACACCAATGGGTTGGGTTTCTTAATCCGTGTAATTTGACTGTGTAAAGAAAGTACAGATCTGTTACTTGGCCATGGATGTTTTTGGCACTGTGACACTATAAAAGGTAGACAATAGCTACTTATTATCTGTTGGGGAAATGATTTTCTTTAATATGTATGGACCTTTTTCACTGGTGTTGACCAGGGGCTTAGCATATACATTGTGATTTTAAAACTCTAGCTGCAGTTTGCCTTCTTGGTACAGTTTCAGGATAACTCTTTCAACTAATGTAATCCAGATTTTTGTTAGTTTCTTTTAGAGCCTGTCTTTGAAATGAACTGAAAGATCTGTTTATTTTCATAAATGAGAGATGAAGACGGGAGATAACAGGAAAGTCATTGCAAGATTTATAAAACACAATAAATCCTGAATACTGTTATGTTGGCCAGCAACAACATTTTGACTATAAAAAGTAAATGGAGAAAACCCAGTAACTGTTTATATCAAATTTCTTATGGAAAATAGGCCATTAGGCCAAAGCAGATACTCGCTTTGCTCTTGTAATTCTGTTTTCAACCGTGATCCAAAACTGAGGAGCCAAGGAATATTGGTAATCATGTATGCATGTAAAACCAGTGATTTTTTTGTTTATCAGAAACTGAGGCTTATTTTCCCTTTCCAAGGCAGGCATGAGAATGTGGGTATAAACTACCCACAAATTAACTGTAATAAGTAAGGCTGATCAGATTGGAGAGTTTTTTAAAGCAGTATTGTGTTCAAACACTTCCCATCAGAGTAGTGAAAATAAGAAGTTTAAAAAATACATCTCTAAAGTGATTTCCAGTCCTGTAGGTTTTCAACTGTTGGAATTCTTGGCCATTGGTTTTATCCTGCTCTTCAAGTAATTTGTTGTGCAGAGTTTGTTGTTGTTTTTTTTCTTTTTAATGCAGTGTTTTGGGTGTCCCCTGTCAGGGTCTGTAGCCTTGATCCACCTTCACTGAATCTCCCGACCCCCTCCCCCTTCCTCACTGACTTTGATGAGTTCACCAGACCATATTTCTGTCTCTTCTGCCACTCAGACAAAACCTGTGCTCTCTTTGTTCTTTACATTTTACTGCTCATTGAACTGTCCTGCACATTAGTCACCCTCTGAGGGAAAGAGCTTGCAAGTGGGAGCACTTGTGGAGTGGGGGAAATAATGTAATTGCTGACTGTGACCAAGTGATGAAATTCATTAGCAAAAATTCCATCTTCTCGCTGTATGTGGAGAAAGGCCAGAGTTTCCACCACATGGACATGGACTCAGCAGTGCTCTGCTTTGAGATTAACAGGGCAGTTCACAGATCTGATTAATTTTTCCAGATCCATGCAAGCAATGATTTGCAGCCTGTTCATAGTTCTAGGCTCAACTTTCAACCATGAAGGCTGGAATTACAATTTTATTATGGAGAAGTCATTCTCTTCAGTAGTTTTGTGAGAGGAGGTGAATGAGGTCAGCTGTCATTTTTTATGATCTGTAGGCATAGATATAGATAGTAAAGAAGACTTTCCCCCCCACCAATTTGTCTGCTTTCCAATTTTGATAAGATTTTAGCAGTCATGCAAAAATTTGGCTGTATGTTGTTCTGTAATTCCCCATTTTTCTACTGGGACTGCTGCTCCACTGAGAAAGGATTCAGTCACTTCTTCCTTTGCCTCCAGAATGTGCTGCTGTGTTTCGAGATAGGAGGTTGTATCTCGCTGTTTGAAAGGAGATACCATCAGTAACAGGAGAGGTGTGAAAGCAGTGGAGTTCTCTACCTGAACTGCTCCTATTTGGTTCCAGGCTGTGACTGCAGTCTGGTTTAGTTCTCTGCTGCATTTGATAACAGTGCAAACAGTGGTGGTGCTTCTAGAGCTGTCTGAGGGGCTTGGGTTGGGATGGAGGCTGCTGGCAGGGAAAAAAAGGGATTTGGGAGTTCATCAGCAAAGAAAAAAAACCTTGGGTGTGAGGGGAATAGGGGAAAGAATCCTGTGTACCTGTTTACTATTTACCATTTTTTCAGCTTGTTTTGATTTTTTTCATCCATTTCAGCATTAGCTTTGTTTGTCTAGATTGAATCTGTTAACACATCAGACTCAGTCTCCAGCAGTTGCTGGTTCACTCTTTGTCCACCAGTAGCCATAATGAGGTATGAACTAAACCACAGCTACCTCAGGTAAGTCACTGCCAGAATATAAGGTCGTCATCTTCCAAATCCAGAGAACCGTTGCAGGAGCTCACTGGTGTCAAAAGGGGGAGTGTTTGTTCTCCCTGTTCTTTTCTCTGAAGGTGGTTCAAATGATTTTGCTCTTTCACCAGAGCACACAGATGCTGCTTGCTGAGATAAGTAGAATCGGAGAATATCTGACGGTAGCGCTTGTCTCCGTCTTACCTTTGGAAGGAGGATTCTTGCTGCCACAGAAGACTGCAGATCAGAACAGAACAGGATGAAGTCCAGTAGGTTTTTCCTTTTGCTTCCTTGTGGTGATGTTTTCATGCTGTCCTTTTTGCCATTCTTGGGGGGAAGAATGGGAGAGAATCCCTTCCCTTGATTCCAGGTGCTGTGTTGAATAGAGGAGTGACTATTGAAAGGAGTATATATGTTTGTTGGTGCAGAGTCCCAGCTTACCAGTGATGTGTAGCTTTCATCTGAGCTCTGGGAAGAAGAACTGAAAGCAGGAAACTACCCCCCCTACTACTTCTGCATAACAAAGACTGAGGGACTGGGGTGATGGTAACAGGCAGAGCACTTTCATCGTTTCACAAATTCTTCACAATCTATTTCAAGTTTGAGGGATCACTGATCCCCTTTTCTGTGATGCATACAAACTCCTCACTTCAGACACATGATGTTGAAGGGTTACACTGTCCAGTTCCATTCTCCTCTTCATCCCCCGTTCTCTTCCTCATTTTGCCAGGTCTTGTGCAAGGATTCATTTAACAAGACTGATGACTGTAGAGACATCATCTCGGCCAGACTGGAGATGATTCTCCCTGTAATGCAGAGAAAGGTTTTCATTCCCAGCCATACAGCTCTTCTTAAGTGGTTTTAGACAAGGCTAACCAGATTTCTAAGGAAATGCACAGATGTATATAACAATTTCAGGATGAGTTTCTTCGTGTGGCCACAACAGATAAAAAGTCCTCTGGACCACACTTCTGCATCCTGTGCCCATAGCGTGGTTTGCCAGGGCAGTGTGCAGAACATGCTCTTTGAGGTCAGGTCCAGGGCTCAGAGTACAGACACCTTGTCCTCTGCCACCGCCTGATTGCTAGAGCTTTGTCTTAAAACCAGGGCTCCTTAGAACTCTCCTCCTTAAAGATTTCTCATTGGTTTCATACCTCCCTTCTCAAAGCGCTCCCTCTGTGGGAACTCTGGTTCCATGGTCTGCTGAGAATTCAGCTTCAGTAACCTTAATTTTGTAAAGAAATTCGAAACCATAATGATCTAAACAAAAACAGCAGCAAAACAAAAACAAACAAACAAACAACCCCCACAGATGTAGACACAAGGTATCAGTGTACCATTTGTTCCTTTTCTCTTATTCTCTTTACATTTCCTGAGAGCTGTTTGGTGTTTATTCATTGTCCTGGATCCTTCATCCCCTCTTGTGCTGTTCGGCTGCGTTTCGGTGGTGCTGGTACCTGCCTCCTGCGGCAGGGTGTGTGCTCCTCTTACAGCTGTGCTTTCCCTGTGAGTCAGTGCGAGGACGGTGGGGTGAGGGCTTTGTGGTTTCTGTGGAGTACGGGAGAGGCTCTCCCTTACGCAGGCTTGGTTTGCCTCAGAGGACGGGATGTTTGAGTCGTTCACAGCTCCCTTTTGGTGAATGCCACATTCCAGTAGTGTCTGTACGTGGTCAGTCACAGCAGTTCACAGGACACACAGTATGCAGCTGCCTGTAGAAAATGCTTCTTTGAAGTGAAGGGCACATTTGGATGAGACAGCTCGTGTTCAGTCACCTGACAAGGGTGCAGTCTCCATGGCTGAAAAGCAGCCCTTTCCTCCGTCTGCTGCCGTGCCTTCAGCTTTGTCTGGCTGCTGAGGAAGGTGCTGGAGGGCTCTCGGTGAAAGGAAGTGGGCTGTGGCTGGTTGAACAGCTCTCCCGTCTGTCTCCCTGTCCCCGTGCAGCTGGAGAGGCTGGCAGAGACTCTCCCTGGCTGTGAGTCATGGCTGTGCTGTGATGCTCTCAGGTATGCCAGGATGGGAGCTGACTCCTCCCAAAATCCTATTCCGGGATGGTGGTGCAATCCCCAACGTGCTGTGCTCTGACACATCACAGGAATGAATTGAGTCTCCAAGAGGAGCATTCTCTGGAACTCCTCAGAGCTTGAGCATCACCACGAAGCCTGTCCCGCTCCTGTGACGCTGAGCACGATGTTAAAGCCTCTTATTCATCTTCAGTTTGAGAGAGAAAGGATCGTTATTTGGATGGGAGGGAAATAAATTACTTGAAGGGTGTAACTCTTAGAAATGCATTAGGAAGGTTAAATACTGACAGTTTGTGTTTTTCGTTGCAAAAACTTTGTAAATTGTATTTATTACAATATGCAGGCTGTCCTAATTGGCAAAGTTCTTACTAATTGTAGAAACAGAAAGAGGCAGGAAAAAGCTTGGTGAAATAAATGCCAAAACAGTATGATGACTTAACACAAATTGAATTTATGGAGGCCAAGTTGGGAAAAGGGATCAAAAAATCAAAATAGATATGTAAATAAACGGATATTTCTATTTCTCTTTATCAAGTCATGGAGTGCTCAAGACCGATATGTATTGGTCATATAGGTGACATCATCCTTTAATGATGACTGGCTTTTTGTGAAAAAAAAATGAGTTCTAAATTTATATTCCTGGGTTATGGTATGGATCTCAAGTATCACTAGAGAAAATTGTTGTAGCCACACATAATTATTTGCTGATCTCCTTATTAATAACAATATCAAAATAGATTTTCTGGCCTGGTTATTTATTGCTTTTCCAGACACTCCCCCCACAACTTAGATCACTGAAAACTTTCTAGTGAAACCTTTAAAGTCTAGACAGCAAGATTGATTCTTCTAGTTTGAGAGTCTGCATTATGCCATAGGAAGGGACTAAATTCATCATACATAGATATATCAGCAGATACTCACGGATTTGTTCTTTCTTGAAGAATAAAATATATTGAGTTGGGAAATGCTGCTCTCTCTGGACTACAGTATTCTCTTGAAAAATACTGCAAGTGATAGGTAAGCCTGTAGCAACTATTTAGGGGGTGGTAATGAGCAGTGGAAATTAATACATTTTTCATGACTTGTTTCCAGCACTGTAGGTTAATGGAGTCAATAGTGTCTCTTTATTGTAGAACCACATCCTGTCTGGTTGAAAAGGATGGGATTATTAGCCAAGTCTGCTTCTCTCTGCGACTTTTTTGTCAAGACAGGAACTGCTTCATGCCATGCTGTCTGACAGCATTGCTCAAAAGCTCTTCTGTCACATGTCCTCCATTCTTCCAAAGGCACTGGCTTCTTTTCTGAGGGGTAGAGATGAATGTTAAATTCTATGAAATCTGAAGGTGTTTTTGGACCTGGTTTTAATGACTTTTGATGTCAGTGCTTCCACCGCAATCTGCTAATTAACGACCAGTTGATGCAAAACACTGGCATATATTTCCCTGACTTTGGTGTCAGGCATCTCTGATGTTTCTTTTGGGTGCTTATGTGGTCAAACCGACTGTGTGTTTGTACTAAAGGTGGTAAATTTGTAGCATCCTCACCGAGGTTGAAGGGCAAGTTGCTGTACGTGGAATTATTCTCGGTTATTTGCAAGTAATATTCAAAGAAGAGCAGACTTAGAATTTACTGTCTGCTAATGTTGATCTGTTCTTTTGATTTTGGCAATGTGCTGTGTATGAATCACATTTAATGGCACAGAGAAGGCACCGTGCTCTGCGAGGGAATGAGGCCGTGTTGCATCTGTTTGAGTCAGCAGCCACCGTGTTCTGCTGCAGCTCTGGTCGGAACAGTCTGGAGGTTATTTGAGGGTACAGTGAGTCACAGCAGAGCCTCTCCACTGATCACTGCTCTGCAGGGGGACAGGAGGCCCTGGCACAAACCTCTGGCTGTAGGAAAATCATTTAAAAATCAAAAAATGAAGTGCAGTTACTTGAAAAGAAAAAGGCTTCTGATTATATGGGGGGAAGCACTATAATCTAAGTAAGTAAGATTTCTGGGTATTGAGGGTCTGCAGGTGGGAAGATTTCCTTAATGTGCCCATTCAGTTTCTGTGGAACTTACATGTCCTTTATATAAAAAGAAATCTGGCTGATAGATTCTTAGTACTGTGCATGAATTCACTGCTTGGGCTGAGTAGATCGTTCATTAAACATAAGGCCAGGGTTTTGTAAAAAGTGTCAGTATGAAATGAATTATGAAATTACCTCTGGTTGCAGCCACCTCTCCTGTACAAATCTGTGAGTAACTGTGAGTACCAGTTCATCCCTGTTCCACAGAACCATTGCAGCAAAGCCGATGAGCAGCTGAAGCGAGAAGTACTGTAATTCCTCTTGCTGAGGTGGTGAGAGCAGTGAAAGCAGAAAGAGGCCAACTGGGATTGACCATAAAAAGCATACTTCCTTTCAGAACTAAAAATAAAACCTGTGAATCCTGAGTACCAGGGCTTGTCTACCAGACAATTATGACACTCATTTACATAGTCTTTTATCTCCTTCTAGGGACTGGTCTGAACAGTCTTCTGTTAAAGCTGTTGCAGCCCCTGTGGTTGCCTTGCAGCACAGGTTTTCAGGCTCCTGAGCTCAAAAGGCATCTGACGACGTAGGCTGGTTTAAGGTCTTGTGGGTTTGCGTTGTGTGGCAGCCCGCCAGGATCCTGCCGCGCCAGTCACTGGCAGCAGCGGAGCTCTGAGCAGCACAACACTTGGGATTCAGCTGTGGAAGCTGAAGAAGATCCTCATCCCAGGCTGTCATTTTGTTTCAGAAGAGAGGCTGTGGTAGAGTAGGCGAATACATGCAGTTCCAGACAGGGGCCCCCTTGCCTGCTGCCCTTTCATTCACTTTGTTTGGTTAGTGAGTGAAATACAAAAGTTCCGCTTAGACTGGTGAGCTCTGTGGGGTCACTGTGCTTCCACATGCTGCAGTTTCTGTAATGTCAGCTTCCATTTTGAGTTCAGGAGATCACAGACCAAACAACTCATACTTTTAAAACCGTTACTTGGGTTGTGAAGTCAGCTGTGGAAAAACTGGAAAACATTTTGTTTTCCTATGTGTGGATGAGGTTGGAGGTTTAAACTGTCTGTGCAAACTTGCAGTCCTCTGTTCCTGAACTTTAGAATTTGGTTTCATTTTAACTGAATAAAATGATCATTAAGGATGCTATGTAATGAAAAGATGACTATCTATGCCTAATATTCTTTCTGTGTTGTCTCAAAATCCACTGGTTTTTCTGTCAACACAGTGAGATGGTCCTTACCTGGGACCTAGTGATTCACTATGCATTTTCCATCATTCTCAAACTCTGGAGTATTTTAAAATTTTAAATAATGCAGATGATGTGTCTTTTTATTCATTACCCTGCACATTGTCCAGAACATGCTAATTCCTGAAAACTGAAAAGTTTACTTTTATAGCTAGGCTGGGTAAAAGATGAAGAAGAGCATTTCTGTGGAGTTCTACAAAATACCATGGTGGAATATGGCAGAGAGCATTATATGAGATGTAATTTAATAACTGTAGCTGAGACTATCAAAGTATATCACATATCATAGAATTTAGTGTCTCACAGTTGTTCTGCATAAAAATACTTTAAATACATTAAAATATTCAGAGGATGGATTTTTACTATATTTTTGCAGATAGTATCTTGATGCATGGTATATTAAATGTTCATCAGGGATGGAATTCTTCCGTTCCATCACTGGTGCTGTGAAAATAGAAGCGATCCGTTATCTTTTTAATATAGGCATCACTTTTTAAATGTTTACTTTAGGTCAGGAGTTATATAAGGCTTATTCCTAGTACTCCTCAAATATAATTTCTGCTCTACTTTCCAATGCCCAAAATAGTTTTCTGGTTAAAAAGCATTAATTATGAAGATGGCTATACCATGTTTTCCTCCTTTCTAAAACTTCATATCAATAATGCTGTGTGTTCAGATGAAATTGAAAACAGGTCAATTTTTTTAAAAAAAATATTATTATTTTATTTTTTTAAAGCCAGTAGAGCACAGAGTGTGTAGGGGTCTTTTGTATGATCTTGAAAATTAGTATATCTTTCTTTTGCTCAGTCTGCATTTTTACAAGCTGCTTTGTTGGCAAACATCCTTTTGAAAAGCCCCAGGAAATATTTTCAAGCAAAGTTCACCCAAGGCAATGATTGAAAATGCTGTTTCGGTGTTTGTGCAGGACACCGGGGTGAGATTTATCAGCCCACAAAGACTTTGTGAAATAAAGTAATGGAAATGGAAAAAGCATGATCTTCTCCAGTAAGAGGTGTGGATTTCTGATGGTCTACTTCTTTTTTCTAGTTTCATCTTTTGATACTCTCTCTCCTTATAAGCCTTGTTCTGCTTAATTTTTTTTCCTAATAGTTTGTTTGTAAGACTATGAAGATTTTACAGCAAATTAAAGTCAAGTTTTTGTATGGCAAAAATTATTTCAGTTTATTTGAGATGCATAAAATAAATGCGCTGAAAGTGTTCATCTCAGCCATCTTCTTGAATGATGGTAACAAGAGAATCAAAACCATTTCTACAGTTGTCTTTCTCAAATAATACGGATTTTTACAAGTGCAAGCTAGTTTCAGGACCCTGGAGTAATACTGTCAATTTAAAGTGTTTTGTTATTTTGGCTTGTACCCATCTCCCAAATGAGGCAAACATTTATTTCATACAAGTATTGACGGTGTCAGGCACTAATGGAAATACAGTGTTCTGGTAGATCAGCTGCTAATCTGAAATAACTTTATTTCTAATTTCACATTTTTATGAACTTGGAATTGCGTGATATTCAGAAATTGCCCTGTCAAACTCTCCATCTTTTTATGTAAGACTCTCAGTGAAGTTCTTTCGTTCAGAAATGCATCAGTGGCATTTAAAAAAAATTATTTTGGTAACTGAATATGACTAGCCCTCTAAAATAATCGTCTGAATGCCCATTTGATTGTTTACCAAGCATTTTAGCATCATTTTAAAGAGCAGGTAGTGGTTACATGTCCTCAGCTGACCTTAACTATGGCTTCTGTTTCCAGCTTGGCTTTAGCTCTAAAGATCAGCTGAATAGCAGCAAGCAGTGGGAAAACATTAAGTATAAGGACAAAGCAAACCCCCAAATTATGTCACAGTCAAAACTAACAGTGCATGTCTACCTGGCATAGCAAATGCAGTCAGGTTAGCTCAAGTAAAGAGGGTCTGAAGAAAACATTCTTGTCAGGAGTCTTAAACAGGCCTGGAACGTGGCTGGTGGTGGGGACAGACTTTTGTGTGGCCATGGATGCTGTTGAGGTAGAAAATTACTGCCTTCAAGTACCAATGGATGCCCAGTGAAACACTGAACAGCATGTTCACAACACGCCAAAAAAGTGTGCTTTTTCAACAAAAGGGGATGACAAAGTTATTGCCACAGTGCCCTTGCAGCTGAAGGCTGTGCTGGGGTGGGGAATGATGTACATGGATATGGCCAGTGCTTACCCTGGCTCGGGGAGGGGACGTGACATAGGAAATGGGATGCAAACTCTGGCCCAGAAAGTCGGTCTGTAAACCCCTGTTTGTTTGCCAGCGCTGCCAGATCATTCTGTGTGTCCTGTTCTGGGTTGAGGAGGGGAGCTGTGTGTGTGGGAATTGCTGAAACCAGGTAGTGACCTCGTCTGACCCACTAACCCTGCCCATATTGTTGTGAGGGAGGAGATGGGAATAACAGTAGTTACCACTTTTGTCTGCTGTGAGCCACCACTTGGACAAGGTTTTGTCAGTTAGCTTCTTCATTCCTCTTTTCCTTTTTAGGTTTTTGATTTTTTTTTTTTTTATTTTCCTTGCAGCATCCTTTGATGTGGTTTAGGGAGCTATATGTGTGGTCAGAGAGGGAATTATGCTGTTCCATTTTGATATGCCTTTTTCAAGGCATTTTCTACCCTCTTGGAGGTTTCTCTTTGTGTTCTCTTGCACCCCTGCATTAGAATGAACAATTCTCTGCAGTGATTTCATGCTCCTCAAAGAAGACAGGACAGGCAATGTTAACAGCACAAAGTAGTGAACCTCTAAAATCAAATTTCTGGGCCTTCCCAGTTTTCTTTCCTTCCCCTTTCCAGCATCAGAAGTCAATTAGCATTGTTTCAGCAGCTGCCTGAGTTGTAAAGTCCCACTGCTTTCCCAGCCCCCTCAGGACCATCCCAGCTTTAATTCCGTAGCATTAGCTGCCCAGCAAGGCCATGGATATTTGTCAGCCTAAAATATTTCATACCTAAGACTTCAGAGCATGTATCTGAGAGTGGCTTTTTGATAAATAAAAGTTTCATCCAGATCTTCTGTGACCAGTTAGTACTTGACCAGGAAAAAATAACACACCCATACAGCAAGACAAAATAATCCGTATTTTTGTTTGTGATTTTCATGGGTTTGGCAGCAAATCCATGTAATCCCTATGTTTGGATATGGTTTGTTTTGGGCTTTGAAAGTAGAAGGTAACTTTTCTAGTCTGAATTAGTCTATGCAAGAAAAAAACAACCAACAAACCCAAACAATGAAGCCGTTACTGAGGTTTAGCTTCCAAGTTGTTGTATCTCAGCTCGTGTTGAGGACATGGCTGCGAGGCACAGAGATAAAACTGGTGTTTCATCAGCTCCCTGATGGCCTTGAACATACAGTCGTGTGTACTTCATATGAAAGAGTCTTTGCTTTGAATGTGCAATTACCCAGTGCTGCTCTCTGTGCCTTGAAGAGAGAAATGGAGCTACTTGAAGACAACTTCTGCCACCAGTCCCCGTTAACAGACCTGCAATCACCAGTAAAAGCTCAAGAGTTAGTGGGGCTTGCAGGTGAAGGAGGTATCAGCTAACCTCATCACTGCAGTAGCTGCAACAAAGAGAAATCTCAGGTGCTGAGAGAATTAGTACAAGGAAATGATTTTTAATTTTGCAAAAAATAAAATATTCAGGGTAGTACGTGACGCTGCCACAATCTCTTTTGTAAGGTTTTAGGGGATGGTAGCCTTGTTGGCAGTCTTCTTCAGCCTTCCCCTACCCACCTGAACGTTCGTGAATACAGGAATATGGATTAAACTCTTATGTTATTTTGAGGACTTTGGCTATAAGATATCAACTGAGACAGGATACTTCCATACTATGACAAGCCCGATGCCAATTTGAGCACCTGTGTTGAAGGATTGCACTAGAAGTACTACAGAGCATCTAAATCTTGCTTCTGCACCTAAACACTCTCCACTTAAACACTCAAATGTACCGTGTTTTTGCTGTTAAACATTTTACTTAAATCTTATGGTGGAGGGAAACAAATTTTCATCGTCTCTGGTGGGTACGAGGTGCAAAGCCAGAGATGTTTATACAGAGCTCTTGAGGCAAGCCCCAAGCTGTGTCCTGTGCCAGGATCCAGGCTGTACCATTCCTGTGAGGATCTGCAGGCTGCTGCAGTGTGTGCACTGGGATCAGCAGCACTGGATAAACTGTACCAGGCACCTGGAATTTCACAGGTACAGTGGGTAAACATCCACCTGGCGTGCCTTGTGTTTTCTGATAGTAGTGTGGATGTTGTGATAGCAACTCTGCATGTTGAGACCTGTGCTTAAATGCTGCTTTTAGTCAGCCCCACCCTGGGTTGCTTTTGTCAGTCAGAGCAATTCTCATGTTTGAGGTTTCTCAGCTGGGCTGATTAACTTTGTGGGAGTGGAGGACGTTGCTCAGAACATATGGAAACGTGCAGGTAGTGCTGGGGTTTGCTACCTCACAGCTGCAGTTTTGAGGAAGACAGAATATTTTTTTCATCTTTAATAATTCTGAAAAACAAAACCCACCTCATGTTTGGAAATAGAGTTCTGAAACGCGGTGTGAATGTAACAAATGCAGGGACATCTGCTAGCTGCTTCTGAGAAGTTACAAGGGGAACCAAGTACTGCAATAAAAGAGTAAATGCCAAAACACATGACCTCTCAGGGAGCCCAGCCAGCACCAGTCCAGCAGAAGACTTCTGGTAGGAAAAAGAAGGGTGCAGTTGCTTACCAGCCTAGCCCAGGACTTCCTGGCCTTGTGATAAGGTCAAGATTACCTCCTGAAAGTTTTTTAATGTGACCTATCTTTTTTTTCTTAATCTGTTGGGGAGGAGGGAAGCCCCTCATTTACATTCATGAGTTTTATCTGGATGAGTTGACACTATAACACAGTTGGGCCTTTTAATAAGTACATGGATTTTCTGCATAGTTCTTTCTTTCTTTAAGCACTGAAAAGTTAGTATTTACTGTAACTTGGTACCTAGAAGAATACATGTCAAGGGATAAATTTATTTTAACCCTCCCCCCCTAATTATTACTTTAGTAAGTTTTTATTGGTCCCATTTCACCCCTTTTCTTTGTAAATATGAGCATTTAGTTAACAAACATAATGCTTCCGAAACTGATGGTCATCTTTTAGTGTGGGAAACTATAGTCATTTCACATGTCCCAGTGTGGTAACTGTTGTCAAAACAGACTGCCCATGGGAATTCCTTTTGCAGAACTTGGTATAAAAAATCTGTTTTCTCTGGATTAAATGCTGCCCTTCACTGAAGACTTTTCAGACTTCAGAGTTGATGGCTGATACCCTCTAAAATTCAGTACTTTGTGCCATGGAAAATAATACTCATTGTTCTAATGCAGTAATTGCAGTCAGCTGTAATAATATGGTGGAGGTGGAAGTAGCTTTGATTTCCAACTGAGTTCATTTAAATTAGTAATCAAAGTGGATTTGAGCATCAGCTGTTGTTAGATGGTTGAGGTAGCCACAGAAATGCACTTTTTGACAAAATAAACTGCTCCTAAACCAGAGAGAAGTCTCATGGAAACCTTCATGGAGGGGTTGGTTTGTTAAGGAGTCCCTTTCCTGCTGGAACGTGGTTTTGATGCTGACATGGGAGGTAGGAGAGAGAGTTCATGTTCCTGGGTCAGAGTGAGGAGTAACAGAAACTGCTCTGGACTGGATGGAAGAGGATCTTGAAACTGGGCTTCCCTTTTCAAAGCTGGCATTCCCATCCTCCACTGCCTGCATGGGCAACAGCCACAAAAGCTGACAGCAGGTCAGTAAACACTCAGGACACAGACTGAAATTTTTAAATGTGTTAGCAGGTCTCTCTTTGCTGATATGTAAAGCCTGAAGGAATCTGGACAGTGTAGATGTTCAGGAATACTCCCCACCCCAGTCCAGTGCAGGGGCACAGAGGGAAGCTCGTGAGTAAATGCTCAAATGGCTCTTTTGCACATAATGCTCTTAATAATCTCTATACTGAACTCGCCTATCAGCAAGCTGAAATTCAGTTCTTGCCCATGCTTTTTAATTCCTGAAGTGAAAGGCAAAATACATTCAAATTTATTTAGCTGAGCTGCACGTCTTGGAAAGCATTTGTGAGTGTCAACCTTTTGCATGGAGCGTCTTCCTCCTCAATGAGAGTTTTGTTTCAGAAATGTTGCTGGGGAGGAGAAAAGGTCATTCACTGCACTCACAGCTGCAGGGCAAGTGGCCTGTGATACCTGCTGCGTGCTGGGTGAGGGGCAGTGGTGAAAGGGGTGCTGACACCCCGCAGTTCCTGTGGTCTGGCTGGCTTCTGCTTTCCACCGCAGTGCTACAGAGAGGCCTGAAAACAGTGGCTGGGCCTCTGCCCTCTGCTTCCTGCCACAAGTCAGGTTATGGTCTCCCTTCTGCGGCCCAACACCTCCCCGGCACAGTTTGCATGAAAAAAAAAAAAAATATATATACACACACACATATATGTTTATCTCTTTCTCATACTCCTCAAGCTACTTTGGTCCTTAAAATGTAATTTTTAGCCCACTGTTAAGGGTTCTCTGATTGGAAAAGCAAGATTGTGCAGTAGAATGACAACTCCAGTAAAATATTAATATTATATTATTAAAACTATTACAATCTAGAGCCCAGTGGGCTATGTCTGTGCATTACAGACAGTGTTACACTTCTGAAAACAAGCCATAAATTTTACATGTGAGAAGTAGAACTGCAGGGTATTACCAGACCAGACAACAAAAAGGATGGGTTTCAGTTTTTCTGTGAAGTGATCTGTCTGAAGGAAGGTATGCTGAAATGGGAGTTGGCAGGGAGGCAGACAACTATTTCAGTAACTTGCCAGTGTTCTGCTAAGTGTTAAGGCACCTGGGTAGGAGGTCAGTTCCCCTTCGTGGCTCTGTGGCTGAAGGTAAGGTTACGTGTCTCCTGTATGCCATTGCAATTACGTTTTTCCAGCTTAATTAATTATGTTCAAGTCCTGTGTCTTTTACATTAATCCTGTTTTTCTCCTCCTACTGCATACCAGTGATATAAATCAAAGTAGTGTCTACTATGAAGTCCGTCAAGCTTTATATGGTACAGGTTTTTGACTACTGCAGCTTGCAATTGCCTTTTTTTTTTTTTCCCTACTTATCTGCCCTAGAGGATCTGGTGTCTGGTTAAAACTGGAATACAAAAAAATTGGTTGCATTTGGAATGGAGCATCTGGAGTTACTGGATGTTTTAGATATTAAATAAATGAGGGTCACCTTGACTATTTTTATTAAGTTCAGACTGGGAACATTTCAGTGACAAAGAAAATGAGACAGAATAAAAGGCAAAAATGCAGTAGGAGTAACTTCCCACATCTAGAGTCTACTTCAAAATACCGTGTTTCACTGACAGAGGATCAGCTTTACTAAAGTCTGTCAGTGGCCAAAAGTAAAGGAATAACTCAAGCAGAAGAGTTCAGTGGGGGGAAAAATGCAATGGAAGGAAAGCCCTCAATATTTTTGGGAAGTAATAGGTGGGGTGAGGCTTTTGGAATAGCCAAATATTTTGTTGGATTGACAGATACAGAAGGAATTGAATGGTTAGTCTTTAATAATGCAAGTTCTTCTTCAGTTCTGAAATAGAAGTGTCAGTCTTCAGCCTTAGACCTTAATAACTACAACACTACTATGACAAATATCTGGTGTCATTACAGTATTTTAATTAATTTCTGTTTGAAAGGTCATAAATAAAAAGCTGATAATGGAATTAAGTTTTGTCCTTTTAATTTCTTTAAAGATCTAGAACTTAACTAGTTAACTTCACTTTCCAATTTCATAGGCCTCCCAACTTCCACAAATTAGTTTTAATGTTGATGTTATAATTACATTTGATGCTCATCATCATTATGTATAAATTTCTTTGATTTCAGTCTTTTGCCACTTCTAGTCCTGTTCAGGAGTTTCTGCACCAACTGTGTTGAAGTTGCCCTTCAACTGAAGCACATTACTATCCTCAAAAGAAAGGTGGTACTTCTAAATATAGAAACCTAATTTAGATTCTGCTGTGACAACTAGCAGTCCATTTCTTTTTCATTACAACAATGAGGTATTTATTGCTGAAGTCCACTGATATGTTACTTAAATCATCTGTTAGCTTGGAGGCAGAGAAAAAGCTGCCAGTGTGGGGGGAGGGCACAATTCTTGTAAACACACCTTAGTTGGTTGGAGAGGTCTTGCCCAGCTGGAGTATCTCTGTTCTGTCTCCCTAAACAGGATATGTATTTTCTTCTGTCATTAAAGCCACTGTTAGAGCCACTTAACGCAAAGCATCTTTACTGAAATAAATCCATGGATGTATTTTTCCTTATCCCCTTTATTTTCAGGATTAGCAGTCTTACAGAGAAAGTCAGGTGTAACTCTGTTAACAGAGAAGGGCTGAAAAATGCCCGGGAGAGAGAAATGCTGATTTTGTATGCGGGTATGCCAGAGTGAATTTTTTCATAAGGGGAGGTAGTTCTAAAAGTAACTGTTCTTCTTTCTCAAAAAGTTCTTAGCTTTTATATTCACTGGAAAACATCCCAGTTCTTTTTTTATGTACTAGAACAGGTTGGGGGGGGGAGGTGGCTGGGTGCAGAAAAGGTGATGGTTTCTGCTTTTTATAGGCCAAATGACTATGTGATTCACAGCTGGGATTTTGGACCAGAAATGGGTCATTCATTTTATAGATTCTCCTGAAGTAATTCACTGTACAATGTTACAGCACTGTGAAATGGGTGGGAGGGGGGGAAGTGTCCTAAAGATTTAGTGCTTGCCCTGTTGTCCAGCTCCATTTGTGGGTCTTGGTCTGAAATAGCTCTCTTTCAGAGAAAAATAAAAACCTGTCAGAGAGAGTTACTCTTTTGTTCCCTCAATACCTACCTAATGTAAAGCTTGTTCTTGTTACTCTGGGAGGGTGGGAGTGGGGGGGGGAGGGAGTAAAGTTCTTAAAAACATTTTACAGATATAAGAATATAAAGACCAAAGGGAAGCTTCGTTTTTAGACTCCCATCCATTGCTTGCTTTGTATCTTGAATAAGCACAGCATGAGGATATCTTAAATAGGAGTAAAAAAAAAAAAATCCAAACTTCTGAATAGTCCTAGATTTAAAGCAGTTATCTGATTTATTGATATTTTTGTTTCAGTTATGACTGGCTATTTGGGCCAAAAAAAAAAATAATTTAAATAGTAAATTGAAATGCTATTACACAAAATAATTGAACATGATTAGAAGAATTATAAAAAAATAAATTACAAGAGCTATCCTAAAGTGAAAGGCAAAAAATGGACAGTGTTCCTCATCCCCACATGCACATGCTGTAGTACCTTGCAAGTGGCAGAAGTACTCAGACGGGGCACAGAAGGGAGGAAGGTGTCAGGCAGAAGAGGGTGTGGGGACAGGGCCTGGGTGATTTGTGCTCTGGGTAGAAAGCAGAGGATTGCTGCCTGGGGGTTTTAGGTGTGTTTCCAGCTACCAGAGGGGATGTCTGTGGGTAATACACACAGCTTTCTATTCTTGTTAATCCACTGCCAGCTGTTTTGCCTGTTCGCTCTTTCTTGCCCTTCTGGTGGTTCTTTTCCTGCCCCCTGTGCCTTCTCCTCCCTTTACATCTCCCTTTCTCTTCAGTGGTGGGTGCCAGCAGTGGGAAACACTTTTCTGTTCTCATCTCTGAGGCCACAACCCTCAATAGTGAGGAACAGTGATTGCCAGGGAAGGAAACAGTTCCTTGCTTTGCAAGCATTTCTCACTCAAATGTCTGTGAACTCTCATATTTTTTTTGGCCTCTAACTGTGCCAAAATTGGCTAGACTTCCATGGGAATAACCAAAGCAGACATCTTTGACACATCCAGTTTGTTATATAGCACTGGGCTTTCAGTAGAGATCAGCAAAGCCAGCATAGGACCCTTTCCCAAGGGGTTGGAAAGCAAATCTTGTTTCTTGAGGACCAGTGACTAGTCTTTGATTTGAATGTAATTTACGGACAGCATTTGAGCTTGAGTATGAGATGGTTCCTGCTGCTACCCACAGCTGATCTAAATGAAGGGTTGAAATTCCTTTAAACAAAATGTTTCAGAAGTCAAACAGCTAATAAGTAGTTGCTGTGTAACTGGTGAGTATATCGAGGGAGTTTGGTGTGTGTCCTTTTTAAAGGCAAGGACTTGAAACAGATGAGAGTTAATAATCAAGGGAACAGTGGAGGAAACCTGAAAAATGGCAGATTTAATAAAGATGACTAAATATAGTATGCATGAAATTACTTACACAGTTCAAAAGTGAAGAGGAGAAAAAGCCGGAAAAGGTGAAAGGCTCAAGATGCAACAGGCAATGAGGCTGGAACTTAAACCAGATCCAAGAACTAAGGGAGGGCTGAGGAATTGCAGATTTCTTGGTGAGACTTTTGATGTTGCTGAATGGGAAGATAAGAATGAGAAAGCTGAGAAGGATCCTGAAGGGATTTGAGTGGGAGTGGGAAGGAGAGACTCCATCATTAGCCTTCGTGAACGACAGACAGGGAATTTTCTTCCAGTGGTAGATTACAGATGGGCATATAGCACTGGAGAAGACAGAGTGAGTGCTCTGACAATCCTAAGTGGAAGTGTGGTACCTGGAGGAGAGAGCCCTGGGGGATAACTCTCAGGGAGGCTCTGCCCCCAAATACCTGGAAAAATTGCCTTTAGAGAGGGTGACTGATTCAATGGCTGGGAACTTCAGTGTAAGGAAGAAGGCTTTGATCAACAATGAAGTCTCCATTCAGGCCTCAGCTTTTAGGTTAAACGCTTGTTTCTGTCTCAGCATATGGAGAAGTGTCAGTGGGTAGAAGATTAGTACCAATTGAGAAGGAAAAGAGCTCCAAGATTGAAGAGTGATAGGCATTGCAGCTAGGGAAAGGTTAATGGATAATGGGATGTGGTTACGAAGAAATAACTGAAATGTTAAGAGCCTGGACAACAAAAAAAACTTAGAAATCCAAGCTGCTCATAGAGGTTGGGATATAAAACATCTGAAGGGTGGCAGAATGCTCTTAGGAACTGGAAAGCTTAGGTGTTTAAAATGCTTTGTGCTGTTTAGAAGTAACCTAACAAAAGAAAAAGCTGTGCAGTAGTAATTATATAGTAGACTAGAAAAAAATACTTCAGTGTATAAAGGACAGACCAAAATAAGTTTGGCTCAAAATCACTTTGGAAAAAGATGACAGAAGGAGCAAAGAATCTGTGTTGGCCCCAGGGTTAAACTCGAATAGGGATAGGGATCTTTGTAGTGTTGTTAGATAAATACTGCTTGTTATCAGGTGGTTTACTTTCCCAGGTAGAGATAAGAGAAGAAGTGATAGGGCCAAGGTATTCCTGGATGGGATTGCTGGCAAGTTCCTTCCTTAAACTAGTCACTGAACCAACAGGAAGTCAGCGTTCCTTTAGACTTCATTTTGAAAAGCAATGAGGATATTCTAGAAAATAACTTCGGATTGGGGATTCAGTTTCACTTTATGCTTTATCAGCTGCTGAGGGAGCTGGGCTGGCTTCCCTCCGTCTGCCCCCGGAGCTGATCGCGCAGTCACGCAGCCAAGGCGGGAGTCACATCAGCAAGGTGACTCCAGTGAAGTGAGTCAGCCGGGTGGGGGTGAGCTCCCGTGGATCAGGCTGCACACGAGAGACAGAGCCATGCTGGGGGCTGGTGAGGCATCCAGGCATTCCCAGTCAGTGGCAGTTTTACAGGTCATCAGATCAAGGGGAACTTGAAATTGCACCCTTACTAATCGTAGGTTGATTCAGTTTGAAATACGTGAAAAAATACAGGGAAGTTGGTTTGGAAATGTTAGAGTTTGAATCTTAGTGGCAAATTTAAATAAGCAAAGCTTATTTAAATAAGTGTCACTTAGTGTGACACTTAGGGTCACAAGTGTGAGGAGCCTCAGGACACGATTTCTTGAAGTTACAGATATGTAAAGCTTGTCTGAAAACTGAATCCTCAGTAAAGAGTCATCCTGGTCTGCAGACCAAAACAGATGAATAGTCAGCCCAAGGAGATATAGTAAGACAGGAACCCTGCAAGCAGTGTCAGAGGGGACACAGGGGACAGGACAACTTAGTTTAGGTTTGTTTCTAAAGTAGAACTCAATCTTCCAAATGATGTGAAAGCAAATAAAAAGGTTTTGCATGGTGAGAAGGTTAGAGAATAACAGTAATACACAATTAAAACTGTAAATATTTTTGGCTTTTCAATAAGGATGATGATAACTAGGAGGAAAATACAAGACTTATGGAAATTACTACTACCAGAGGGAACTTGAGGATCGTAAAATACTTAGGCCAATAGAAATTTCCATCTCACAATTAGTAAAGAATTAGTGCTTATTGTAACTATTTTAGCTCGTCTTTCCTCCAGGGTGGTACCAATGACTGGAGAAAGCAGTGCCAACATGAAGAGGGGGAAAGGAAGAATTAGACAAGCAATTAAGCCTGTCAGTCTGTCCTCACGATATGTAAAGCTTTGGAAGGCATAGAGGGGTGTAGGCGGGAGCAATCAAGGGTTTGGGAGATTAAAGAAAATGAAGAATACTGTAATATACCTACTTCAGAGAGTGAATTTTACTGACCTTAAAGCTGTCTTTGAGAAGAGTTAATTTTCTAGACAAGGAAGGCCAGCCCATGGCCTTCAGGTCAGGGATGATCTGCCAGAACCTTTCCCAAGGTCTGCAGGTAAATCTTCCTGTTCGGCTCCGTCAGTGGGAATGTGCGGGCTAGGATTAGTGCAGGCAGGGAAAGCTGGTATCTCACAGCTCTCAAGATTATTGCCAGAATATTTGCTGCCAGGGAGCAAGGTCTTGAGACTCTCATTTGCATTGCAGCCCCCCAGGGGTCAGTGGTTTGTAGCTGTTCAGAGAGACCGTGAAATAGGTGATGTTGGTCAGAGCGGTATATGGCGTAATAAAAACAGGCTTAAATGTATCAGTAATTTGGGCACGTGTTTCTAAATGCTGTTTTATTTGGGAGAGGTGAGTGACTCTGTGGATACAGTAGAATCATAAGACTGAAAAAGACCTTGAAATCATCTAATCTAAATTAAGGCAGTTAAAACTTGTTGTGTCTGCTGTAGAGATTAAGAAATTATTCCTTGCAGCATCCTGTTTTCATAGCTGGAGACACACCCACCAGTTTTCCCCTCCCAGTCTCTTCAGTCTGTATTCACCCATGGTATTTTCCAAAACTACGCTCATTTTATTGTACATACCTGTCATGAAGAACAACATCCAAAACTCTGCTCACTTTATAGTACTGTAACCGAGGCTTTATGAATGCAGAACACAGGTTGTACTAACATTTATATATCCCAGTGTTGTGTTTATATTTTTACAACATGATACTGCTAACTCATAGCCCATGAATTGAACCTGTCCTTTCTTTTTCTGTGGAATTTCTCCTTAGCCATTCAGTATTTCTGCTGTTGACTTTTGCCTACGTGCAGTGTTTTGCATGTCATCTTTTTTCTCAGACCACTTGTCCAGTTTGCCTTTTTGTCCTCTAACATAATTTGCAGTCCCATCAAGCTGGTTGTTTGTCAATTTAATAAATGTAGTCTCTGTTCCATCATCTGGGTCACTAATGAAAACAGTGAGTAAGAGCAGACCCAGTGTAGGTGACTTTGGGAACTACATTCTGCGTATTTATTTTGACAGATAGTTAGTGATGATTTCTAAATGTTTGGTGCTTTTGTGGGGTTTATTTATTTATTTATTTTTATTCCTTTTTTTCTTGATATTAGTTTAATTTGGGTCTAATCTGTTCCGCTTGCAGACATGAGTATCATAGGAAGCAGTGTCAGGATATAGATCTGCTTCTCAATTCTGCTCTTCTGTTTGTCAAGGAAATTTGCTTTGACATTATGGATGCTATGACATATTTTTGGATTCGTGCTGGCTTTTACTCATGGCCTTGTATTCTTTAAAAGTATTTACAAATGGACTTGTTATAGCTACTCTGAGTTTCCTCCCCCTGACCTTAATCACAGGCTGCTCTTGCCACCAGCACCTTGAAATGCTACATCACGGACCCACTTGAACAAAAACTTTGGTTGGCTTTGTCCTTAGGCAAGAAAATGTAATTAATGTAATTAATCTAGACTTTGGTAATGCATTCCGCAGTATGGCCAGCGATGAACAGTCAGAGGAAGACTGGGATTAGCAGCGTGAGCAGTACATTAGGCAGGAATTAGTTTATAAGAAGATAGCTGAGCGGTGTTGAAATAGGTGGAGCGGTGGAGTGGTGAAATAGGTCTGTCTGCCAATAGTTGTTAACACATTTTGGGAATGACTTGCTTAGTCTTTTCACTAAAATGTTTGGACTAATTGATTAAATTTGATTAAATCAGTAGATGGTGCAGAATAGGTGAAGCCCTTAACACGGAGAATGAGGGGGGGTTTTATGCGACTAAAATTGAATGTCCTTGAGAAACAAAGTAATAAAAATGGAACAAAACGTCACTGCATAAAACAGAAAGTGGTGGATTTAGGAGCAGATGGCAAATGTAGACCAGAGCTTATCCAGCGGAAGCACTGGCAAGGAGGGGGTTTGAGCCTTCTGGCCGGTCAGAGGAGCACTGTGAACCTGCTGGGGGATGGACAGGTGATCAGGGTGTGACTCTGGGATGTGCCTGTGTCCCCACAGAGCTGCCCCTGAGAGTGCTTTTAAACTAACACACACCATCCTCTTCAGCCATGCTGGAGAAAAATAAATTGAAGCCAAACAGGGTGCAGGGGAGGGTGTAGAAGTACAATCTAATGTGAGAGACTACATGGAAGTAGAAAATGCAGGCTGGTAACATTGCCATGTATGCTAGTATGGGAGGAATGGGGGAATGTAATCACTGCTATAAATAGATCTTGGAGGTAAATACTGTCTCATACACTATACAAGTGGATCCAGAAGATCCCAAATTTACAGTACAGGCCTAAGACACAACTTTGAAAAAATTGCTTCTTCCTAACATACCACAAAGTTTGAACTTAGAAAAGAAGTGCGTTTCACATTTAGTGGGAAACTTCTAAGTGTGATATATTTGTGTGACCTTTCAGGGACCCCAGAGAAAGGAGATGAACAAGATCTGGATCATTTCGATTTTATCTTTAAACTCACAGCTGTCACAGTTTTAAGATGAGTGAATTTATAAAAAGCGGAAAACTTGTTATCTCTGAGAGAAATACTTTGAGCACCATCTGTCCTGTGTTTTCCTGAAAGGAAAAAAAAGTGTTTGTCCATCAAGGTTGCTACTGGACAAGCATGTAGGGCAGATGTGAGAATCTAAAAATAGCATTGCGGGGGGAGAATCCATTATGATATCTAGGTTATTTTCTAATTTGTTTACTAGATAGACTGATGGCGTTTCAACATTATTTCAGCATTATCCTGATGCTGGGATGTATTGACTAAAACCCCGTCTGTTCCATCAGACATTTTATTATCAAGTGTAAACTTTTAACCTCACCTTCTTAGTGGTTTATGCCTATAAGGGGGTTTTATTTGAGAAGTTCTCCCAAACCTTTTAATGCTGTAGAGTCAGGAATCAAACCAGTGTACCGACAACTGTTGGTTATCTGTGTAGGATTTCTGACAGAGCTACAGTATGGTTATAAGACAATCATAGCAGGAGGAAATACTGCTCAAGAATGTTAGATATATATTTCTGTGCATCTGACACTAGATTGTTTCTCTGCCTGCCTATGTGACACACAAAGGTGAGGTGAACTGTCTGATACTTTTATTTGAGGAGTATATACTAGCATGTTGCCTCAGTAAGATGGAGCTTCCTAAAGAGATGATTAAACCATAATGCATCAGCGTTGTTTAATATTTAAATCTTAGTGTTTGGAAATATGAAAATACTACTTTTAAGATACTCTTATGTGTAAAGTGTACATGTTTAGAATATAAAAAGGATGTATTGCCAAACACAGACCAATGTTAAAGTATGACCTTAGTCCCAGCAAGCCGGGACTGAGAGCACAGAAGCATGGGATCCAAAATGAGTAATCCTCTCCCTCCGTGAATGGCCTTTCCCTATTAGGGGAATACAGAAATAGCCAGATAGAAAGCCTGAAGAACTGGCAAATGGGATTCCTGACTTACTGGAGACAGTGGCAGTAGAAAAGGAGGAAGGAGTAGAAGTTGCATCCTTTGAACTATTCACCAAAAAACCACATTCTGAATATATTGCAGATTGAACATGCTCGTTCTACAGCTCTCATTGTGCCTGACAAATGGTGAAATACACTGCTGTCAGTAAAAGGGGGTAAATGTAAACCTGGACCAATGGCATTCAGGAGTCTTTTGCTTCTCAGAAACTGACTCCAAATTTATGTATAACAACTTCATTCACATGATAACATGAAGCAGGTATTTCCCTCTTTCAGTTTCTGCAGGATGTGTTCTTTTAAAATACTGCTCTCTGTTCTTGATACTTTTTTCCATATTTTTGTACTTCACCTTCGGTATGGTTTTGAGGCTTTTGTTATTCCAGACAGCTCCCCACAGGAGCTCCTCTTTAACATATCCCAGCTCTGTTTCAAGAGCCAGTTCCACTCCCTGTAGACTTTTTACTGAACTGCGTCATTCCAGCCTCCTACTCAAGTGACCATTTTCCAGCATGATGTCAGGAATACGCTGCATGCCCTGGGTGTGGCGTCAGGATATGAGGAGCACTGGATGTTGCAGGAGTCACAGGGCTGTGGGAATGGAAAATACCAGCATGGTGCATGCTCAGCACTGCCATAACAGAGGAAGTGATGCTGGAGTGAGGCTCCCTCGGAACCGCACCCCGTTTGCCTCCAGTGGAGCCAGAGGCTTGTTTCCAGGAGGCATCCCTGGACCGAAGGGTCTGCCAGCAGCCTGAACAATCAAGGAGCCTGAACTTCAGTGGAAAGCTGGTCTTTCTGTGGTGAAGATGCTCCCGAGTTGTTTTGGAGAAGAGCAAATAGAAAAATGCAAAACAAAATACAGTCCATTTAAAAGACAGGAAGCTGACTAAGCTGGTGAATAAGATGCTTTAGACAAAGGAAAGACAGGGAGTGGCAGGGCAGAGGAGCTGAAAAAACCATCAGAATTGGGAAAAAAACAGTGCTCTGGAAATGAAAATCAACAAACATGTTAAGGGGGTGAGATGGAAAAAGTTGAGGCAGGTATTTAAGCTCTGGGGAATAAAAACCAGAGAGGGACCTTATGAAAGCTGGATCTGTGTGGCTCTCAGGAAGTGAGATGTGCTTCTGAGAGGCAATTGGGAATGAGTCTGAGAGGGACAGGAAATAGTAGGAGGGTGAAAGGTGGAGTTCTGTTCTGTAATGGACTTCAGTTAGTGGGAAGTATGAGAGGGAGGCAGTTGCCGGATGCTGAATCAGAAGAGCAGCACTTCAGTGGATGTAAGAAACCTGAAGCTGATGTTCTCAGTCAGGTTGTTTTTGTGGAGAGGAGGCTGGGTAAATGAATGTTACGTCCAGTAGGTTCAAGGGGAAAAGGATTCAATGCAAGAAACATTGTGAATGTTGGTGATAGGGTTGGAAGAAGAAAGTAAAGCCAAGAAATGAGTTGGAGGGAGTTGGATGGAAGCAAGAAGGCTGAAGAAGCAGGAATACTTCAAAACATGGATAGCACCCAAGTTAAAAAGGGTTTGATGAATATTGCAGACGGAGTGTGGGTAAGAACATTATGAACTTGACGCTGTTGTGCTCGCTTTGGGGAAGACAGAATCTGGTCCCAAGGTTAATGAATGTTGTGGCACATTACCACAACACTTACAAACTCATATGAAAGTCCAGGATTTCATTGTGCAATGATTCGTAGAAGAAATGCAGAATGAGAAGGGTTCCTTTCTGCATGGAGTTAAAACTTGAGTGAGTCAAGGGCAGATGACACACAAAGACAGGCAGATGGGAAATAGGAGGCACTGCTTACAAGGGAAGATGAGGCTTCCATAAAGCAGTGGCCAAGAAGTTGTCAAGGTTTCAGAGGTCATTACAGCAAGCAGAGTATTAAGGTGCAAATGGAAAGATGTCAGTGAATCAGCTTTGCAAGTGTTGCCAGTAAACTGTTCCTGAAATTGATAAATGAGCGATAGCAGGATTGGGAGATGCTGTTCCTGGAAGTGGAGTGTGTGTGATGGGGCTGCTGAGGGAAGCAGTGCAAACAGTGGATGTGGTGGGCTGGGGGTGTGACAGCATTTTGCGTGGTCTGATCATGTGTGCATTTAGTGAGGCCAGAGAGAGGAGGCTTCAGTAATCGAAAGGCAGAATGAATGTAGGCTGGTGCTCTGAACTACGGGGTTGGGTAGAAAAACATGTTTTATAACAGACCTTTGTTAGAAGGATCTGCACCCAGAAGTGAGAGTGAGCAGGTCACACTTGAAGGTGACATTGATGTTACTGGATTTGAGCGAGTGGAAGGGTCGCAGCATTTTTCCTCAGCTAATCAGGGGAGAGGGCTTAGGAAAACACAAGTCTGTTGCAGTGATGCTGGGCTTAAGAGGAGACATCCACAAAGGGATGCCTGAGATACTGCTCGACATTCTGTCTTTGACCATAAATCTGGGGTTAGAGCACTGTCCAGCAAATAAGAAAACTTATACAGTGCTATTGGCTACAGTGATAATGATTTAATTTTTTTAAGGCCATGCATCTGGTTTTGGTTTTACCACAATTATTGGTCTCTTGTTGCAGCAGGGACACTGATTCAGCCCCCAAAATAGCACCAGTTCACTAATACAGTTTATTCCCAGAGTTGCATTTACAGTACTGGTATGATGGAGTAGATGGGGATGAAGTAATGGGAAAAATTGCACAGTCATCTTGATGCATGCAGCATTAAACCCATGGTGCTTGCCTAGGGAAGGATAAAAGTGGTTTTAAAAGTTGATTGAAAACAGTGAAAGATAGAAACGGTATTCTAAATTGAATTAATTTGAAATAAACTGTAAAATCAGTTAGCATTGAAACGTGAGTATATTAATTGTACTGTTGCTCATGTTCCTTCATCAGGGCTCGTGCCCTTGTCCTCAGCTTCTCAATTTTGAAAAATTAGAGTGCTAAAGATAGCCTGGTGAAATTTTTGCATGTCTGATTTGCCCACCTCCATAGCAAAAAAAAAAAAAGAGAGTTTAAATGAGGAATTTGCCAGATGAACTTGCACCTGAACGCCAGTTGCTCTATTTCACATGTTGCAGCTCCCAGTAGTAATACTTGTTTCACACACATTAATCCCTCCTTTGGACTTTGGCTTCTGCACTTAAGTACACCATCTGAACTCGGTCAGTTTGCACAAATGCATAGTGAGAAAGTTCATTTCTCCACTGGCATGAGGCTGAGCAAAGCTCTGCCCTTACACTGCATTATTTCTGCAGGACTATCTCCATGAAACAGTTCTGCTTGCTAAGCAAATGTGGGGCGGCACAGACAGGAAGAAGATAAGTAGAAAAATGCTAATTTAAAAGATGAAGACCGATTTAACTAACCTTCATTTGTTTTCAAGTTTAAATATTTACTCATTTGCAATATTTGCATGTGCTCTTTCCTGGCTGGCAGCATTGCCCACGTGGGTTTGTCGGGGTGAGGAAGGAGCACGGTTTGCAGTTCAAGGGGTTCGCTGCCTGCAAGGAGCGAAAGGGGGTCACAGCAGAACGCCCGGTCAGCGTGTGCCGGCCCCTCCCGGTGCGGCATTCCCGGTGGCAGCAGCTCCCAGCGGGGCCGTGGCTCAGGGCCCGGCGCTGGCTGCCGGCCAGCCCGCAAGTGCAGGGGCTGCAGCTGCCACCGGCCCCTGCCCGCTCAGCCAGTGAAAAACCCACCAGGGTTCTAAAGGGGAAAAAAGGAAGGGGGGGGGGGAAAAAGAGCAGCTCTTGAACAACCGTGCCAGCACAACCTTCTGCCTCAAAGCAAACAAAACCCAAACTGAAAACCTCCAGCGGAGGAAGGCGAAGCCATCCGCCACCTGGAATTCTTTGTGCGGTCACTAAAAATACAAAACCCGCAGTCTTGCCATCCTCACATGCACGGCCTGAGCCCGGGCTGTGCTGCAGCACACCAGGGAAGTTACAACTGTGATTTTAGGAAGGGAATGGTTGCGTTTTTCCGTTGATTTTCATGATTATCTGTAGTTCTAGCGATTATCTGCAAAATAGGGCATGCTGTGTTACCAGTAATACATGTATCCTGTGGCAGCGAGCCAGGACAGTAATTGAAGGTCAGGGATTGTTTGTCGAGTGCAGTTCAGTGTGCTGCCTGATTCCATAGGGGACTGGCAGTGCCAAAGAACAAAGGCAGCTCTGTTCTGCAGGCTTATAGTATGGCTTGTTTGACAGAGTTCAGGCCCAATTGTGAGAAGAAGCAAACAGTAGTGGAAAACAGTGCTAAAAGAATGTAACTACCAAATAAGCCTTTGAAAAATGTATCTTTCTGCAAATGTCACAACTAAGCTTGGATAGACACTCATGTTTTAAATTCTTGTTTAAAATTCAGTTATGTCTTTATATGGCAAATCTGTGTTTTGTTAAGAATATACACGTATGTATTGTGGTAAGTTTAAGTAATTATGATGTAAATGTCACTTCATGTTGCCTTAGTCTACTTAACATTAGCAATTGCACCAGTAGCAACTTCCTTGTTTTTCTATACTCTCAAAAGGTGTTTTTCCACTCAGTGGATTTTTCCTGAGAACATCTTAAAGTGAAACTCTTGGAAATACAGTTGCTGAGTTAGTATTCCATTTGTAGCTGGTGCAACTTGAGAATTTTTAGCAGAATCCCTCCGTGGTAATGAATTGGTGGTGCTGTGCTGGGTATTAATACTCTTTGTTACTAAGTCGCAGTCTATTAATAAAGCTTTGTCCAAATGGGCAAACTTGCATGTCCTCCAGACAGTCTTGTGATTTGTATTTTAATAGTGTCTGTCTTGGATATTATTAAGGATTGCCTACTTTGACAGTTGCACTACATACCACACAGCTATCACAGCACCATTAGTTCAAGAGTAGCATGAACTATGTTGTGCTCTGTAATAGACATAATTTATTTGTTTGCCCTTCCTGAAATAATTTTTAGTGTTTGGGCTATTAAGAGAAATGGTAAAACAAACCCCTTAAACTGTGTGAGAAAGGTGTGAATCTGGTGGTAGAAGTAGTATGTCTTTGGGATGTTTGATTCTTCTTGGAGGTAGTCTAAAATGTGCTTTAAAGTTAAATTGAAGATCATACAAGTGTAGAATTAAGTTTGGAAAAATACTTTATTTACTGATCACTTGGCAGAGTGTGAGTTCAGAATACTTCCTTGTGTCAACTATTACTGATAATGTCGAGTTTTACTTTTTAGAGGTGGTGAGGCCTCTGAAGAACCAAGTCTGTGAAAGAGTGCCCTGCTCACTTGACAAGTAGCCATGTTGCTGTTGGGTGGCAGAGAAAGGGCACGTTTCTGCTCCAAAGGGGGAAAGGGTGCAAACTGCAGCCGCAAACACGGACTGAGGTTGCATTTTAGTCTGCTGCTGCACGACCTGGTGAAGTGACTCAGGTGTTACTCCCCCCTACCCTGTGAGAGGTGAGCTGGAGAAGAAGGAATTGGAAAGAAATCAGGTCAAAGTGGTGTCACTAATTTGTTTAATTTTTTTCTCTGGAGATGCGGCAGTGCAGCCCCACCATGGCCTGGCCAGGGCAGGAGGTATGTTTTAGGGGAGCAGAGGGAGGCAGTGAGCCCCATGCTCTGCTGGTGGCAGCAGGCAGCCTTTCTGTGTCTACCCTGAGGGGCTGTGGGTCTGGTCAGGGGCTGTGGCAGGGGAGCCAGAGACGAGAAGAGCAACTGTCCCGTCTGGAAGGTCAGGAATAGATGGAGGCTGCTCAGGGCTCTGCTGCTCCCCGCAGCCTTCCTGCCATATAAGGCTGTCAGCTGCCTTGGGCTGGCCAGGCTGGAAGACCACTTAAAAGGGAAAATCAATACAATAAACGGCCTCTGATTGTGTCCCTTCAAAGCAAAATCCAGTTTTGCAGTTATGTGGTTTGAGCACAGGCTGGGTAAAACCCATGCACAGGTAGCCTGGTTCCTGCTCTGCGTGCGTGCAGTGTCACGAACTGTCATGGAGGAAAACCAGTTTGCTGGAGAAAAGTCTGTGGTGGGTAGAGCGAGCCTTCCAATTCAACTTCAATATTTAACTGTACCCAAGTATTTGATTTCAGAGCTCAGTATTTTATAGCATTCCAATACACCTTTAAGCTTACATCATTTGGAATAATTCAAGATGAGAACAGAGAAGTAGTCATGCATTGATTTCCCATTATTCTCATACTTTCTTGGCAAATGACATGCTTTGTATTTTTTCCATGAAGTGAAAAATGTACAGCTGTTTATGTTTAAAGGGTTTGGAGGAAATAAATGCCTCTATCCTAACCTTCCTTGTGATAATGTTCCTTTTTTTTTTTTCCCCCCTACTATCCATGCTTGTCTATCTGAGCTCAGTTCAAGGAGAACATTACAGGTGTTACTGCTAAATTTTTCTTTGGTAATTCCATTGTCTAATTAGTGTCCCATGAACTTTTTTTTCCTGCTGGACTAGAAGTGATGTTTCTATGTTAACTGCAAACGATAAGTTGGTTAGAGCCTTCACTGGGAAAACACGTTTAATATTTGTGTGTGTGTGTGTGTGTGTTATAAAGGAGAAAATAGGTTGTATGGCGAAATGAGAATTGTGCCTGAGAACATTTTCCATCCGTTCCCGGGCTGAGTCCCTGCAGAGGCGGCTTTGGGCTGCGCAGGGGGCGCGGAGCCGCCCCCCGCCCTCTGCCCCGGCTGCTCCTGGACCCGCACCAGGCGCTGAGCTCATGCCTGACCCGCCCTTCCTTTTCATTACTTCGGTTTTTTTCTGGGCTGACTGTGGACAGAGCTGCAGCCCTCGCTTGCTGGCTTTCCAAAGCCCACCCGTGGGAGGGACAGGGCGCATCTTTCCAAGGACGGGCCCGGCGCCGCGGGGGCTTCGCGGGGAGGGGGAGCGCTGGGGCTGTAGAGGAGGTCTGAGTGTGCGGAGCGGGTGCCCCACGCGTGTCCCGCGGCCCCGCCTCGCGGGACGTGTCCGCGGGCCGCGCCCGCCGCCCCTGCCCGCTCCCCGCGCCCGGACCCCGCGGATCGCACCGGCCCCGCGGCCCCGCCTTATGTAAGCGGGGCGTCGGCAGCGCGCCCTGGCCCGGCCGCGGGGACGCGCTCGGCTGCGCCATAGCGCTGCCGGCCCCACAAAGGGCGGGCGGCGCGTCCTCCGCCTCCTGCTCCTCCCGCTCCGCCGCCTCCTCCGGCCCCGCCGTCCCCGCCCCCGGCGCGGCCGCCCGGCCCGACCCGGAAGCGGCGCGGCGAGAACCATTTTCCTTGTGAGTTCAAAGGCGGAGGCGGGTGCGGAGGTCCCGCGGGCCGCGCCGGGCCGGGCCGCGGGGCGCCGGGAGAGGTGCGTACGGACCGACCGGCGGGGCGGGGAGGGGGCTGAATCCACCGCTGGGACCCGGGGAGGCGGGGGGCTCCTGCGGGGCTCCCCCCGCGGGACACACGCGCACAGCCCCGCGCGGGCGCTCCCCTTGGCGAGGGGCGCCTTTGTTTGCGGCGGGGGCTGCGGGGGCTGCGGGGCCCGCCCGGCCCGGGGCCGGCGGCGCGGGGAGCCCCGCACGTGAC